>JANZXR010000001.1:4400045-4417694 GCA_027575705.1 Erythroxylum echinodendron
TGCAATTTTGTCAAGTGAAGAAGATGACCCAAAAATGCAAGCAGAAAATCCAAGAGGTGTGAGTGAGAGAGGGAGTTTCGGTGGTTTGAGAAGAAGTTGTAGAAGAACTCAGCAAAACAGAACCCCCAGTAGAAAAATTGTCTTCTCTCCAATGCTAGGTGTCACCAAATGGTAACAACATGTGTCTTCTTGCATGTTTTACACTTGTCCCAATTAGGAGCTGCCATTTGTCACCAAGAATTAGTCCCCGTATTAACCATCAAAAAATTGTATTGATTTAAGCCGAATTTGACAAAGTTGTCTTCATGAAAGTTGTATCTTATCTTCTTAACTTTCCAATGGTATAAAGTTTGTAATTTTTTGACATTGGAATCAAAAGATATTTAAAATTTTAAGTGTCACACTAGTCTTGCAAAAAAAATCATTACAACCCAGAGTTTTAAGTACTTTCAGGCCTTCTTATCACTAAATCTTCACTTAAACCTTATGTAAAGTATCCATAACATATTTTCCGAGGCCCTGGGCTCAACATTAATACCTTAAATCTCTATTATGCCAATTTAATTCCAATTCTCCAAGTATGATTCTTTAAAAACATAATTAAGTCATATGGAATACATGTTCAATGAAACATTCCAACTAGGGTATAATTTGGGGCCTTACATTTATAATTCTGTGTCCTTGGGTTATAATAGTTGCGTGGATCTCTAATGTAGATTAATGGAATTTATACAAAAAGCATTTGTTCTTTTAAAGCTATTAAAAGTGACAAATAAAATCCTAATCCACTTAGAATCCTAAAGAAAACATGTACAATTGGCTGATAATTTGATCATAGAAAAGATATGCCCTACAACACATTCTTCGCTTTAGAAAGGAGTTTTTCAAATTTCTTGTTTGATTTTACTTGAAAAAAAATAACTAAGGAAATAGAAAACCCAATGTCCTGACTTTCATCTACATATGTCTAACCCTAATGATTTTCATCAACAATTTGTAAGCCAAACACCTAAATATTAGCGATCACCATTAATCCATCATAATAAAATAGATAGACAAATTGTTTATTTATTTAAATCCTTGCTCTTATATTACATGTAAAATTATAACCTTTATGAATAAAATCAAAATTAATATTCATAACTAATAATCATGAATAAATAATTGTCACAAATAATTAGGATATAATATTGTGGAATAACTATCATCATTTGAGATATCTGAGTAAGATCTGCAAGTTGTTCTAAATTCTTTAAGTTTCTGTAAAGGAATGATGTGAAAAACATCATTATTGTAAAGAGAACAAAAAATTCCTCCATATCTTTTGTTAAAATTGATTTATAGCTTCTAACTTTCTTATTGTCCAAAAAACTTGATGAATTTTTTTATAATCTTAATTAATATAATTTTTAAAATAATATATTCATTAAGTGGCTAAAATAAACAGTTAAGATTTATTTTATTAATACTCTTTAATTATATTAATATTATCAGTAATACATATAAAATATGGTCATTAATTAGCTACATTTTTTTTTGGTAAGAAACTCATGCATTCACTAATAACCTGGACAAAAAACAAAGAACCCAAAATTATCAACTCGAAGGCTATTAATCAGCTACATTCTAATAAAGAGTTGCAATTCTTCGACAAACGAGTTCAGCCTGCACGAAAAAACTTTATTTTGATGATGATGACCATATATACGCTTAATTGCAACAATCGCTTGGATAACCTGGCATGATCGTTGCAGATAGAACACATAGACTGTTTTGTCTCTCTACATGAGTTGGATAACCTGGCGTGATCTGTAGAGGGTACTAAAATCTGAGGAAAGTGTTCAAAGCTAAAAGCATAGATAGAACACGTAGACTGGTCTATCCTAAAATTTGAGACCATAGCCCATGTACGCCATTGTTTAGCCAAATTTATCCTGCAGCTCCCCAATAAGAAACTGTCAGTAACGGTGAGTGAGCTTCCTACTGAATTAAAAAAATACTCGTACGGTGAAAAAAGATATGACGAAATAAGATGATAAAGGAAGCGGCAAGCCTCGAGGAAGCCAAACAAAAGCCTACAGTAACACGAGTACCTAAAACTTACATCGGGCTCGTTTGGTAGACAACCAATCAGTTATTTTTTTAGCTGATTGGTTGTCATAAGCTGTTTAACTCTTCAAACAACTATAAAATATGTTTGGTAGACAGCTTCTCTAACAGCTTATTTAACGTAATTAGCTATTGATGAAAACGCTATATAGGAGTGTTTTTACAATCAGCTGAACTTTTAAATATTAAAAGTCAAACTTACCCTTGTTTGTATCCTCGATAAGCAGCTGGTGTTCAACTTTTCCTTTCTTGTATGGATAAGTCGTTTTCTTGGTTTTAATGAGTAGGTGAGGAGGGGTTTATATAGTTATAGGTTAGAAATATTTGTAAATATTGTGTAAATTAATTTTTATTCTATTTTTATTATTGTCAAAATTTTAAGTTTTGTAAAATTAAATATTTAATCGTGAACTTATAAATTTTTTAAATAACGTCCTTATAAGTCAATTTTAATTTATTAAATAATAAAATTCATAATATTATATGAAAAATACTAATATGATATAGCTTGCTACATTATTCATATTAATAGAAAATTTAAGTTAAATTATTATTATTATTATTATTATTATTATTATTATTATTATTATTATTATATGTTCTATGCTTTTATTAGAGTTATAAACTTAATTTTTGTATAATTAAATATCTAAAATTTAAATTTTTATAAAAATATTCAACGAAATATTAAGATATAAAATATTCATACCTTTATAATTTTTTTAAAGTCATGTCCTCATAAGTCATTTTACACATAAACAATTAATACTAAATGTCTAATTTTACTAAATATGAAATGACAAACAGTTAATACAATCTAACTATCAGCTGACTCTCAAATAAAGCCACCGTTACAAAACGAAACGCTCCCACACAAAGAGATCCATTATAAGAAAGCCTTTGACCGCTTAACTCACTGCGCAAACTTGTCATAGGCAAAGAAGTTTTCTTTTCCGTCGCTCTCCACCCAAAGCCGGTTCCGTCAATTTTTTATGGAACAAGTGCCAGTAGTAGTCTTTAATTATGTAAACGCTCTGTTCTTGAACGACATAAATTCTTAGGTATCTTGCTTGTGCTAACAAACGGTGGTGATTGTTAACTTTTTCTCAGCATTTCTTATAGTATGACTTGCATTGGACTTTTTACGTACTGTCGTAACTTGTTTGGAGCATTTAAACAAGGCATGGAACAGTTAAGGCAAACTTCAGAGTAAACTACTATGCTTCGTATCATGAACAAACTCTAGCAAACATGAATAAGTTGAATGAACTTTTCTATCGCAGTGATGAATTAATGAAAGTTTCCTATATTCTGCTTCCGTTCATTAACAGGCATCTTAACACAAGAAAATAGCAACTTGGAAGATCACAAAGCCAGTTGCTAATCTGGAAAATATCATTTTGATTCTATAATCTCATCTCTGTCAATGAAACGCTCAAGCAGCTGTTTATCATTCAAAACCAAGCAATGCTTGGCCTTTCCAAACCATTTGTACCGTCGTTGTGCAACATAGTCGTATACAGCATCCCTGACAGGAGTTGGAACTATGAAGAGTGTACTCAAGACCGAGTATGGTAAAGGCAAGTATGAAACTACTCTCAGTGCAGCTGCAGCGCAACATTCAAAAGTTAGAAGCTCCAGTAAAAAGATTGAAAGTTGACTGAAAAGTTAAAGAGATGAAAATGGTTAAAACATGACGAGCAAGTTAAAATTGTGTCACTGAAAGTCAGACAGTAGATTGACATCCATAATGGAATTCAACATTTACTACAAGACCAATCTCTGATTAAAGATTCATTTTCTACTTTCAAAGATTGCATTAAACAATGCAATTGAATTATGGAGAATAGAACTAAAATGCCATATATTAAACCGCCAACTAAATCAAACTTAACTATAGCTACTAAAGGGAAGGGTCTCTCCTTGCAGATCAGACATCTATATAATATGCAAAAATAAACTCCATAATTTGGTATCTTCCTCTTTGAATGAGATCTTGTGAGCAGAAAAAATTCAGTGAGCATCAATTGTTAATCAAGTGAAAAAAAAGAGAGAATATGACATAAGGGCGGTTGGAAACTCTTGTTTCTTCACATTCCAAAAGTTGTGTTCAATGAGCACCAAAGACAGACTAGTCATATACTTGTACATTTTGGACAGAGGAAGATGGGTCATGACAAGCTGATGAAGAAAAGGCACAATTACATACACTTGTAAGCACCAAAGACAGACTAGTCATACAATTGTACATTTTGGACAGAGGAAGATGGATCATGACAAGCTGATGAAGAAAAGGCACAATTACAGAGATTGAATAGTCGTTAAGTGAAAAAGACACATCCTTATTCATTCATTCATATTAGTGGGAGTATGAAAAACATATTCAAAAGAAAATTAAGGTGCACTTAGAATCAACCAACCAGTGGATCCTTGGTGGTATAAACCTAGGCCTTCAACGAACAGAAAACGACGCATAACATCCTCCCTCTCAAGACCACACAACTTCACGTATGGTTCAGCAGCCTTGGATTGGAGGCAACAGAACTTGATCTTCCCGTGTTTGTCAGCTGCAATCACCCACTTGACCCCTGTAAAATGGATCAGAGCTTGAGTCCCACATGCGTCTAGCTAAATTGGTAAAACAACTGAAATCAATGAAAAAACTAGAAGTTATAAAAAAAGCCATTTGCCTTTGCAAGCACATAAAATTGATGCCTCCCACTGAAAGTAATCAAGCTAATATTCCAACTACAAGCAAAAGATTAAAAAACTTGTAGGATTGCGTGCTAATACAAGGACAAAAACCATAAATCAGGAATTCCTTTCTGATCTTCAACATGTTGGCAGAATATTGAGATGAACCAATTTGCATGGTTACAATTCAACAGATTTCCAGCTAAGCAAGAAAGCAACAATAAACCAATGGACTTGGGAGTTCTTGGCAATGACGCCAATTACCATACAACCACTTCCTAAGGAGAAGCATAAACATAAACATGAATGACTTCAAACCTATGCCAAATGCATTATTTAAGAAGCCCAGATAAACATTTAGATCAATAGTGACCGAAATTAGCAAAGCCCTAAATATGTTAAGCTAAGCAAGAACCTACATCCGTGGCAGAGATGGCAAACACCGTCATAGACCACGACACGTGGCTGGAGGAGGGTGAACGTAGGAGTAGCAGGGCTAACAGAAGCTTGTGGGTACACCGGATCCTCCTTTCCCCATCCGACGTCGTTGGCATCTGGTTCAGTTTCTTCGATGACGTCGGTGGCATCAGGTTCAGTTTCTTCAACCACGTCCGTTGCTGACTGAACTATAGATGACGATCCTTGGGAAAAGAACCGGTACTTCAATAATGAGTAGCAAAGTGGGTTTGTCTTAGCAAACGGTGGCGTGCTCAAGTTCCCTAGCGCTCTCGTCATCAACCTTATCATCGCCATTTCTGGTTTCTTCGAACAATCACATTAAGATGATCGCAGGTTAAGAAAGTTCTTTGATCTTTATGTGTAAGTGAAAATGGAGGCAAAATCTTGCTCCCACTGTTACGAATAAGGAGAAAACGAAGAGGAAGAGAACGACGTCGGGGAGGAAAACGAAAGAACGAGAAGATGAAGAAAACGACGTCGACATTAAACATCAGTAAATAAAAATACGAGCCTTCTTTAATGGTCTTAACAAGCCATCTAGGATCACAAGGCTTGTTGTCATTTTAAGGTTCATAGTAATATTTTACAGCCTAACCAATGTTTAGTTGGAAGTTTTTTAGAGATTTAATCAATCGATATCAAACTGTATTAAAATTAGTTAGAGATTAAATAAAATTTTAAATTTTAAATACGATTTAAAACTATTTTTATTCCTAGAAAAACTTGACATTTAATTAAAAATAAATTATTAAATAAAAATTAATTGATTTATTTTTATTTATAAAAATTAATTAATTTACAAAACTAATCGATTAACTAATAAATTGGAATATAATTAACAATAAGAGTTATTAAAATAAATCTAATCGAAAAATTAAAAATCGAACCGTATATTTAATCGGTTCAAGATTTTTATAATTAAACAAACTAGTTAGCTTTTTTAATCCTTGGTTGTAATGACTAAAGTATGTATGAAAAATTTCACTCACTTTCATTTTTGCTTTATCTCTCTAAGATTTAAACTTCCAAACACTCTTCCTTCTCTCTAACAAATTTCAAATTTTCAAATCTCTTCCAACTTTGTCCTACTCGCAAGCTAGTATGCCGCGCATAAAACAAACAGCAAGGCGTGATTAATCATCAGGACGAAATCAAGTCTCAGGACGAGGGAGAAGGAACAGAGCAGCAGACTTCGGAGCACCCTTTTCGATCTACACAAAAGAAAAAGGTATTCGTTTTTAATCCCTCAATGATAAACAAATTGTAGTCCCTAAATATTTTGATTTTGATACACCTAATAGGCTAGAATTGCGCGATAGGGTAAAGAACTTAGCAGAAAGAATTCAGTAGGCAAAATTCACACACTTCCAATTTTTTGTTTATTAGGAGCTCACCTTAGAATTATTTACTTCCCTTTCCTATAAACCTAGGAACCCTAAAGAATTGTGGTTTAGGTTGTGAGAAAGAGCTTATGAACTAAACATGAAAATCATGTACGATATGTGTGGGTTCTTCGAATCTTCCATTATCGATCAGCCAGATGATTTTCGTGCTTCTCGATATTGGAATGAGCTCACTAGGTTAGAGCAATTCGATGCAAAAAAAGCCCACAACAACATCATAAGGATCTATAAGCACTTGTTATTGCACAAATTCATATGTCAACTAGTTTTTGATAAATCAAAACCCAACAAATGTTCAACAAAGGAACTCTTTACGTTGCGGTGCATGGATCACAACATTCCAGTGTGCACCTCCACACTTGTGCTGAATGCTATTATTGCGACTCTACGTAAGAGAAGCAATAATTTAGGTATGAGGCACTTAGTTTCTGCTATTGTTGAGTATTATGGCGTGGATTATAGTGTTTAACTATCCATCCCCCAGACTTCCTAACTCATCATCATCTATGGCGCACTAAAATCCTTAATTCCCATAACATGGAACTCTGGGATATCAGTCAAAAAATGCATGTTAAGATTGGGGCTAGTAAGACAAGTTCGAGTACGGCGTCGCCTCATCAGGTAGAAGAGGACTCGACTAGTGAAGAGTCCAAGGAGGAAGAAGAAACAAAAGAACCGGGTTAGAAGAAAGTTTTGGATACAATCTCCGTAAATAACAAGGTAATTATAGATACACTTACGGAGAACTCCAGAATGACGAAGGAGATGGCCTGAACTCAATGACGTCAGAGCCAGGATAACTATCATGTCCATCGTTATTTCAAAGCTCAGGGTATTCAATTGCCACCTCCAACACCATACCCGCCTCCGTCACCATAAGACTCTGTTTTAACCCATTTTCTTTTTCAATTTAGTTTTCATTTTTGTTTTTGTTTTTACTTTATTTTTTGTTTCTCCTTCTCTTATGGGTTTGTTTGTCCCCTTCTCACATTGAGGAGGTAAGTACGGTTATTTGTTTTGCTTTGAATATGATTTTGCATATTGTATGATAATTGTTAGGTTTCATTTTATGAACCATGTGGATGTGTCAATGAGTTAGATAGATTGGAATTGACTTAATTTTGAACATAATCTATTAGGTTGTAAAGAATCATTAACTCGCAAAATTAATGAATTAGGTTAATTAAGATTTAGTGTGAGTTGTCACCTTTTAAATTGTCACAGTCATTTATAATTTGAGGCCTTTCGACTTAAGTAGCTTTACTAGTATTTTCATAGAAACGAGTAGCTAAAATAACAAGGTAAGCAATAAAAAATGTTGCTAAATAAATAACTATTCCGATGACCTTCGGGTTATTAATAGAACTAGTAGCCAATTGAGAATGTGATACAGCTATGTAATCGGATCAACAGGCATCACAATGTGTGCCTCCATATCAAAAAGCTACAATGACGTTTCAACCAAGCAGCTGAATAAAAATGACTTAATCGAGTAACCGGATCGACATTCATCACCAATATTTGCCTCTGAGTAAAAGACTAGGCCTTTGTTTAAATAAATAATAATAATAATAATAATAATAATAATAATAATAATAATAATAATAATAATAATAATAATAATAATAATAATTTTTCTAATAAAAACCTATCAAAATTGTAATAGCTTGAATTTTTATGAAAACGTACTTAGGAATAGTTACAGAGTCTGAATGACTAAAGAATTATTAATATGTATGTGCAATTGAAAAGAGTAAATAAATTTACACTTAGATCTAGATTAATTTGTATATTTAGATCAAAGCCCCTAGATGCAAATTTTGTATATTAATGATTTGATATAACTTGAATGATTATGTTTAAAATTAAATTTATTTCATGAAGTTGAAGCCATTGTCTCATTATTGTATTATGTGTTGTATGTTTATTATGCGTTTGTTGTTTTGTTTACTTGAGGACAAGCAAACGTTTAAGTGTGGGGATGTTTATAAGTGTGAATTGCATCATGTTTTAGGGCTTAGTTCGTTATGTATTTACGTGTTAACATAATTGTTTAGTATGTGTTTAGGTTTGAATTGTGTTAGTTTATTAATTTATTCTGTTCAAGTGTTTTTTATGGGTTAATATAAGTCTTTAAGTTTAAATATTATATTTTTGAGATACCTTAATGTGTTTTGTTAGTGTTTTATGGTTAATATCGAAGAACGAAGAAGTTTCGGTGATACTCAGGCTGAAACAACAGCCTACGACCACGATCGTGACAGAAGTATTGAAGTCAGCCCACGATCGTAGCATATAGGCTACGATTGTAGCAGAAACCCATGACACAGCCCACGATCGTGGCATATAGGCCACGGTCGTGATAAAAGCCCATGACACAGCCCACGATCGTGGCATATGGGCCACGATCATGATAGAAGGCTCAGATCTAGCCCACGATCAGGTAGATGCGTAAACAAGTTAAAACGTCAAGTTTCAAGGAATTTTTTGAACCTTTTTAACCCCAAAAAAATCCTAAGGGTGCCCAAAACATCAAAGATATATAATGAACAGGACAAAGGAGAGTAAGGAGCTTTTGTATCAGCTTCCATTGACAAACCCTAGAGAGAGTTCATCAATAGATTAAGAAAGGGAAGAAGGATGAGAGATGTGGAGAAGAAGCCTATGCGAAGTAAGTCCCGGAACAGGAGGTTTCTCGACATTGCTGCCTCTATCATCCGTTCCAATCTTATTTCTTATTTTATTTTCAATTTTTATAATGTATAGAATTGGGATAACTATTGATGATAAAATTGTATGAATGATGAGGATGTCTAAACTCACCTTCAGGTTGTTTTATCTTTGATTTAATAAAATTTCATTGTTTGTATTTTACTGGATTATTTGTGATTTAATTTCTGCAATTGCATTGTAACATCCTGTTACCCATGTTGAGGCTAGATTAGTAAATATGAGAGATTAGTAAGAAATTAGAAAATGTATTTCATGCTTATGCATTATATGATATGCTCATACTCTTGAATATTGAATTTTTGCACATGAAAATAATTGTACATACATTCATAGACATTCTAGGTATAATTGATTTATAATTGAATTGTGAATTGTAGTTTTTATATGTTGAAAATTAATTTGGAGAGTGTATTTAGTGATTTGGAATTTTTGGAGAATTTTATAAAAATTTCTAAAAATTTGGGTAATTTTGGACTTAAAAAAAAGCTATATGGCAAGTAAATTGATAAATAGAAAAAGAATGAAGAGTTAAATAGCAGTGAAAATTTTTGTAAATGACACTTGGGTTTAATGACATAGTTAATTGAAAATTTGGGAGATGATTAGAGTAGAAATTATAGTTAAATGAACTGGTTATTAAGAATCATTTGGTAGCTTAAGTGAATATCCAATTAGCATTTATATTTAAGTAGTAAGTGTTATGACACTTACCTAACATTTAACTACCATGTACTTAACCCACCAAACTTAACCATCCACGATTCTTTCTTCTTTGCAAGACCATCTCTTCTTTCATTTTCATTAAATGCTCTTCTTCATTTTCTTCCCTTCATTTTTCACGACACTTTCTCACCAACACTCTTATCGTTGATCTTTACCAAAAATCTGCACCTTTTTACTTCCATATTTCATTGCCTTCTTCTTATTATTGAAGACCCAACATATATCACCCTTAAAGGATAATGATTGTGTGATGCGTGGGAGCTAGGTTCACTTGATTTGAAGAGGTTTTGGGGCTAAAACAAGTAAGTGTATAAATTACCTTATGGATTGTGCTAAATAGAAATGTTATGATGATGAGTTGGTGATAGCCTTGATCATGCCATTGGTTAAAGAGTGATGATACGGGAATGAAGAAATAAGTAGATCTAGGTCATATTTTCGTTTATTTGATGAGTAATTTGAGGTTCTGTTTGAATATAAAATCTTTATGTGTTTTAACGTGGGTGTAGGTATGAATAACGAAATCATGTTTTAATTTGTAATGAGTTAATGTATTTATGAATTGTTTGGTAAATGCTCTGTTTCTGTTGATGTCTTCACTGTTATACATGAGTATTTTTGAGTATTTTTTAGAGATGATTTAAAATGAGTTTAGAGTGAACGAATAGGTATATGGTGATGTCTAGAGATGAGAATGAATGTTTTAAATGAAAGCTAGGGTGAAAAATGAAGAGTATGCAGAAAAATGAAAATGAAGGAAGTGCAGAAAAATGGAGATATGCGTAAGTGTGACCTTCTGTTTGATGGTTGTGTTTTAATAAGGTATTTTGGCTTTGTTTGTGGATGAATTGAGTTAAATGAAGTCTAAAATAGGGTTAAGTTATAGATGTTGGTTTGATTAGAGGAAAAGAAATGATGAAAAAGAAGAAATTGCAGTATCAGAAGAAAAGAAGAAACATGTACAGCTTCAAACATCTTTTAGTATTCTGGCTATATCTCCTTCTCCTGACCTCCAAATGAAATGGGACTTGAACCATTGGACTCAAAACATTTATATCGACTTCTTCACCAAAAATATTATCCATATGATATCATTTTGGAGAGATTGAGTGATAAAATTGGGACGGAAATGATGAGAAAAAATTTGGAAATTGGTTCTGAAGTTAGGTGTGCACGACCGTGACTTGTTGTTGGCGTGCACAGGCATGCGTAATGGCTGCATGCCCATGACATGTTTATATTAGGATGCACAGCTGTGCACTATTGTTGCACGGCCGTGACTTATTTTTGTTAAAGCCAAAAGACCCCGAGAGCTGTACGCGGGTGATGTTTTTATTGAACATATTTTGATTTTTTGATGATATCTTGAGATGTAGATATCCAAATGAGGTGATTCTTAATTCAAATTAAACTAGAGACAAAATTCTAAAATTTCTTTAAGAAGTATAAATTTAATTCTGTCTCTAAGACTTTTATAATCTAGTGTGAAATTGAGTCTTGATTGAGGTTTATTACCTAAGATAGAAATTATGTCTTGACATGTTCATAAAACTGAATGGATATGGGCTGAATCAGACAAGGGTATCTTCACAAAAGTTGTAGTTCATTCTCTTATCTTTCAATTGGTATTAATTTTATAATTTTTAGATATCTTAGTTGAAAGTTATGAGTTGTATATATTCATCAACTAGCAAAAAGTTCAATTATACACACTCTGTGGTATTGTGAACATAAATCATAGGATACTAAACCAAATTGAATGATCTTAGTGTCATTATAAAATTAAGAGGTAGATGAACAATTTTTTAGAAGAAAGTACCCTATAATTACTTCATTTTCATTATCATATTGATCATGAAATGTTAACCTGAAAGTGTGTCTTAGGAAAAATCTGAATTGAAGAGATGAGTTATGAATTTTGATTTTTGTGGTTTCATTGAGGTATAAACCATAAGTATAAATGATACTTGTGTGAGTTTGGAATCATGTATGATTATGTGATGAGAATAATGGAAAGATACCCAAGATTGTTATGAACATGCATTATACATATTTCATATACATACATGTAAATAAATGAATACTTATAATTGTGTTAAAGTGTGATGTGTGTATATTACTTGTTTTAGAGGAGCAATTAGAACGTCAACATCCAGACGTTGCCGGAACTTCAAGGCAATAGCTTCGGAAGCCATCTGTGAGTAACCTAGATGGTCTCACTTAATTATTTATTTGTTTAATTTCTAATCTGAATTATCTTTGAATGTGATTTGATTGTTAAATTTCAGACATGAAGGTCCGATGATTCTGATATTGAAGTGCTCTTTGTATGTGAATGTGACAGAATATATGTTACTCAACAATGATGTTGAATACTGGACCTTGGGTCCGATGTGATTTGAGTGTGAATGTGCAAGCATGTGTCCGATTGAATATATGATATATGAATCATATCGTTATTAGAATGCATGAAAGATAAAAGGAAGTTGTGACCAGAGTCGCCAGGATAAACAACTTAAAGCTTAGATTGTGATCAGAGCCTCAGGCTTAGTTATGAATGTACCCAGTATCTACTAAGAGATATGGGACATTATTTGATACAGATCGGTATCTACTAAGGGATATGGGTTAGTAAAAGAGGCACCCGGTCACAACAACAATAATAGATGAATGTGAGTTTTACGTGCATTGCATTTATATTTAATGTGTGTATTTTATGTGAATGAAATGAGCATTATGATTGTTCTGAAAGTGAAAGGTGATGTTTTATGAATATGCAAAGATGTGAAAAATATGTTACGTGTATTGATGTGATGCATGAATTGAGTAAACCATCGATGGTAGTTACCTCATATGAGTTCACAAAACTCAACCAAAATTGCACGTTGACATTTTAGGATACAGAGAGGATTCTAGCTACTGAGAGGCCGTACAAGAAGCTTAATTCTTGTATTTTTGTGAAGAAGATATGACTCAAAGGTCGGTCAGCTAGACTAAAGGATTTAGTTAGATCATTTGTATTTTCTCTTTTATGTAATACATTTTGTATTAGATTTTGATGATGTACATGGATAGATCTTGGTAAGCTACAATGTATGTACATTCGGTATTTATTAAATGAAAAGAGGAAATTTGTTTTAAAAAAAATTGCTTACTTCTTTTATTTAGTTGATGCCATGATTAAGTTGGATTAATTGCCATGTAATAAATTGAAAGTGTTATAGTTAACAGACCGTTATTATAGGGTATGTATTGGAATGTCATAAGGGTGTTCCGGAATGTACCTTATATCAGTGGGGCTGTTACATGCATAATTCGGTGATAAACTGAGAGGGTGAACCGAGTAAAAATTATTAAATTGGGCTAACGAGAGTTAGGTAATTTAATAAAACGAGAATTAAATGAAGTCATTAAATTGTGTAAAGAGAAATCTCTCATAAGTTTCTGATAGTTGTTGGACAATTTCGGATCTAATTAGGGTTTTGGATAGATTGTTAATTGAGAGATTGCAATTCCTATAATTTGATTAGGGTTTATCAATTAGGGTTAATGGTTATAAATCGAGAGAGAGTAATCAACCTTCTATAACTAGTAATCCAGTAGTTCATAATCAATTATGTTAACATTGAAAATAGATAAAATTCTACTTTCTCTAAATTGGTAGTTCTTTAAGTTGATTCTTGATTGGATGTTGCGACTGCTATCTTGTTAATATTTATGTAATTGGTTCTTAAAATTGAGTGTGTGATTGAAATAAATTCTTTCCTTAGTTTGTTCTTTTGAAGTATTGCAAATTACTTTTGGCCTTAGATTTTAAGATTAGATTAACCATCCTTGTGGGATCGACACCTTAGGTACTACATGAAAGACTTGTGCGCTTGCAGAATATCGAGGTTAAATATTAAAATTTACACATATCAGAAAACCACAATTAGCATTTAAAACATACAATTCACACATTTATACACGTTACTAATTTTATCAATCACATAAGTATTCAATCATATACATATGTATATGTGTTATGTACAATGCATGCTCAATGACTTTCCTATATATGTATCCGTAATCATAAGTCTTGATCATTCAAACCATTATAACTTGTATAAGTCCAGTTTACGCTTAAGTTTGTAGCTCAAGAATACTTGTTCATTCTAATACCATCAATCATTCATTCACCAATGTTATTCTAGCATTATATGATCACATAATATCCAATTTCTCATTCATTATTATTTAATACGCCATACTCATATCCTTTAGATCACATTTACAATCATAAAAACACTTCCATTCCTATATCATTCATAAATTTCAAGATTTTAATACATTAATATCATCAATCCATTCTTACGTTATAACCTCAATTATCAACGTAAACATATCAAGCTCTTTAACCAATTAATCAAGCAACAATCTAGGTTCATTTCTAGCCTTAATCAAGTCCAATTACACTAATTTAGAGTGACTTATCTTCAGTTGATTCAACAAGAACACAAAACTAAAGTTAAGCTTTTAGAACTATGCCCACAATCGTGGTGGATCTTGCCACGATCATGACAGAATCTAGTGCAACTGGCCATGGTCGTGGAATGAGGACCACGATCGTGCTCTGCCTTTCTTCCTTCATTTCTCCACGAATTCCATATACTTAGAAACGTCATTAATGCTTCAATTTTTTTCCAAACTTCATATTCTTTTATGCAACTTTATTTCATACTAATCTAACTACCATATTAGTTACATAAATCTCACAAAACTCTACTCAATTGATTCATTATCATTCACTTAATCCCATTATACATGTAATTTTAATTTTTCCAGATTTTAACTCTTTCATGATACATCCAACACATCTTATGACTAGTTCATCATTTCTACTTCATTTCTTCTTCATTCTCACCTTAATTTCATCTCAATATCATCCATAAAACAATCCATAAACTACGGTTTATCATCTATATGAAAACAAAACATAACATCATCATTCATTATGATACATAAATCCTAGTTCTTCTCATTTCAAGAACATTACACTAGCCTTTTCTTTATCTTCAAAACTCAATCTAATTCATCTCTATAACAACCAATGATCCACATTTTTATACATTCAAAAATAGAACATATTCATATCCATTAATTCATCAAATTTTCCAGCACTCATCATCAACACCATTTTCACTATTAATCATCCCTAATGATCGAAATAAATGTTTTTATTAAAACAAACCATGAAGATAAGATTATACATTCTTTTTTAGCTCAAAACCCTTCAAATCTCCAAGAAACCCTAGCTTCTAAGCTTACACAATCATCAACTGTTCAATGAGGAATAGGCTGGGTCTTTTAGTAATAAGAAGAAGATAACAAGATATTTGAGTAGCAAAGCGGAAGATTATAGCAAAGTTTAACATTGAAGGTTGGGTTGTGAGAGTGTGAGTATCATGAATGGAAAAGAAGAAATGAAGAAGAGAACGAGAGCATGTAACAACTGAAAGATAAAAAATGAAGATGGTCTTTCAATTAGGTAAACATCGTGGGTTAATAACGTGGTGGGACACTTACCACATAAAGAAATTTGTTAAGTCTTCTAGCTATGATACCCAATATCATTAAATCTCTAGTCCTTTTGTCACCCAATTTTTCATACCACTTGTCAAAAATACTAATGCCACCTGTCATTTATTTCTATTCTCATATGTCACTTATTTCTACTACCATCAATTTATTTTGCCACTTGAAATTTTCCCTAGTCAAAAAATACACATAATTTCATAAATATTCCTATTTTAACAAATAATTACAAATTAATAATTATAATCATCATATCAAAATTTAAGATATAAAACTTCACAATTCACATCATAATCATTTTAAATCGTTCATACCTCAGAATATGTTAATTGAGTGCATATATAGTATTTGCAATGTGTACAATCAATATTCACATGTGTATGCTAACGATATGCATATGAATGTAATGCACTCTCATAATTTCTCAATGTTGTTTCTCATGTATCAAGGTCTAGAACCCTATGTCCTAACCCTTAGTATGGAAAAATAGGATATTACAATTTCTCCTCAGGAAATTTCGTCTTCAAAATTCTTACTAGATTAATCAAATAGGTAGGGGTATTATCTACTCATGTTCTCCTTCATTTCCGATGTGACTTCTTCACTCGAATGATTCCTTCAAAGGACTTTTACCAATAGGATCACTCAGTTTCTCAATTGCTTATTCTGATAGCCCAATATCTTAATCGGTGCTTCAACATAACTCAAATTACTAGCAATTTCAACTTCGTGTTCTGGTAACACATGTGTCGGATCAGATCGATATCTCCTGAGCATACTAACTTGAAACACATTGTGTATCTGAGCCATTTTAGCAGGTAGTGCTAACTTATAAGCCAATGGTCCTATCCTGTCAGTAATCTCATATGGACCAATGTATTTAGGGCTTAGCTTACCCTTTTTACTAAACGTCAACAGTCCTAGCCAAGACGATACTCTCAGAAACACTTTATCTCTTACTGGGTACTCATATCCCTTCAGTGCTGATCCATATAACTCTTTTGTCGGTCTTGTGCTACTTTAATTTTATTTTAGACCAGTTTAACCTTATCAACAGTGTTTTGAATCAGTTATAGGCCTTCAACAATCCTTAGACCCTCTTCATCTTAGTACAAAGGCAAACGACACTTTCTGCTATATAACACCTCATATGGTGCCATACTAATACTACTGTAATAATGATAATTATATGCAAATTCAATCAAAGCTACATACTAATACTGTGCTCCTCGGAACTCCAAAACACAAGCTCTGATCATATCCTTAACAGTCTTAACAATTCTCTTACTCTGTCTGTCTGTCTGAGATGAAATGCTATACTGAAGTCTAACTTTGTACCCAATACTGACTGTAAATTACCCCAAAATCTCGAGGTAAATCTAGGATCCGCCCACTCACACTTCTATTTTTTCGTATTTCTACTCTAAATACTCAGTTCCCGGCCCTACTGCAGCATTGGAGTTGGAGTTGGTGGTTCATTTAAGGGAATCCCACATTCAGACAGTATCATTTAACAACATCTAAAACTTAAACAGGCTAAAAGCTCTTCTTGAACACTAAAGTAGATTCACCTGATACTACATCAACAAACTTCCTATGGATTAAAATCTGAGTGTAACCTACTTTGACAGGTGGCGTAACTGGCTCCTCGATAGCAGCAGCCGTGCTGTATCTAGATAGTACACCGGCCAATCCATAATTCTTCCCTGAAAAACAGAATCCTTGTTGGTGAATTCTCGGACAAAACTGATTCCAAACCGAAAATTATAGAGAAAAAAAATTTCATATTATGGGAAACCATTAAGAACTATAATCAATTTCGTCTTATTTTTTTTCTTTTGGATACTAAAGACGGAGAACAAGATCTCTATAAGCTCGCTACGGCACGTGCCAGAAAGAGTAATGATATCGACACAGTTAGGCATATCAAAGGAGAAGACGGGAGAACACTTTT
>JANZXR010000001.1:4417794-4458338 GCA_027575705.1 Erythroxylum echinodendron
AAATATTTCATAAAAATATTATTATTCATATAAATTTAAAATTATAAATAATAAAATATTAAATTAAAATAAGAAAATATAAATAAAAAATTTAGTAAATAAAATATTCCATAAAAATATATTATTAGTCATATAAATTTAAAATTATAAATAATAAAATATTAAATTAAAATAAAAATATATACATAAATTTAGTAAATAAAATATTTCATAAAATATTATTATTCGTATAAATTTAAAATTATAAAAAATAAAATATTAAATTAAATTAAATTAAGAAAATATAAATAAAATAAATTTAGTAAATAAAGTATTTCATAAAAATATATTATTAGTCATATAAATTTAAAATTATGAATAAGAAAATATTAAATTAAAATAAGAAAATATAAATAAAATAAATTTATTAAGTAAAATATTTCATAAAAATTATATTATTAGTTATATAAATTTAAAATTATAAATAATAAAATATTAAATTATGAGAAAGAAAAGACTTTGAACAGTAAACAATAAATAGTAAAGTTGAACAATACGAAAACAGAAAGCAAAATCGCCCCCCTTCTCCTTACGCATGTTGACATTATATACAACTTAGAAAGAAAGCAAAAAATAACAGATGTTTCTATCTAATTGGTCCAGTACAGAAAGGACCAACTTTACACAGTTTGCACAAATGCAGCCTTTGACAGGCGCAGCAAAGCCACCTCCTTTGCGAGGAACCGTTTGGACAGAAGAAACAGCCTTTGCAGGGCAAGGAACAGAAGAGCAAGGAGATGACTCACACCTTCTTAACTAATTTTTCATTTAATCAGTTAAAGCAACGTTATTGGCGTTCAATTAAAACAACGTTATTGACGTTATTGGTTAATCCTTCAATATAAATTAAAATAAGAAAATATAAATAGAATAAATTTATTAAGTAAAATATTTCATAAAAATATATTATTTGTCATATAAATTTAAAATAATAAAAAATAAAATATTAAATTAAAGTAAGAAAATATAAATAAAATAAATTTATTAAGTAAAATATTTCATAAAATATATTATTAGTCATATAAATTTAAAATTATAAATAATAAAATATTAAATTAAAATAAAAATATATAAATTTAGTAAATTTAATATTCATAAAAATATATTATTTGTCATATAAATTTTAAATTATAAATAATAAAATATTAAATTAAAATATAAATATAAATAAAATAAATTTAGTAAATTAAATATTTCATAAAATATATTATTAGTCATATAAATTCAAATTGTAAAAATATTAAATTAAAATAAGAAAATATAAATAAAATAAATTTATTAAGTAAAATCTCATCTGTCAATTCGTGGGGAGGGGTATTTCTAGAAATTGCTTATGTATTTTGTTTTTGTCACAGGGACAAGAAATCTTGTCTCTCAATTTTGAAAGGAACAAAAAATTTATGTCTCTGTCATCTGGAATTGAAACAAAAATTAATAAAATCAATAAACAAACAATGCGAGACACAAGATTTTTTTATTTTGTCATCTGTGTTCGTTGACAGAGAAAATAACCAAACATTGCGTTACGAATCCTCCAACTAAACAAGCCAAAGGGTACCTGAAGCAATATGAGCAAGAAGGTGGTCAAACATCGTAACTACGCAATAACTCAAAAGTATTGGTGCAGTGGCAAGGAGAAACCAAAGAAAGAGCCACGTGGGAGACCATGTTTGAGTTGCAGAAAAGATTTCCAGGAATTATTCCGATAGATAAGGTGAATTCTGAAGGGGTAAGGGATGTTACGAATAATAATCAGTGAACGTAACAGACGGAGGAGAGAAAGAGAAAGAAGTCAGGGAGGAAAATGAAAGAACGAGAAGATGAAGAAAATGACATCAAAAGGTTAAACATCAATAAACAAGACAAATATGTGTCATATTTGTAACTGTCTTAACAAACGATCTAGGATCGTCACACGGTCATCATTGTAAAGGTCATAGTACTATTTCATAGCCGTTGTAATGACTGAAGTACGTATAAAATTTTTGAAGCGAAGTTTGCTATTCTCCTTCTCTGTCTCTGCTTTCTCCACGCACTCGTTCCTCTAAAAAAGGTTACTATAACACCCGCCTCTCTATTTTCGCACTGCTTCCATCATAAACGAAACTTTTTCGATTCTAAGCAGCTCTCGTGCCCGCAACTCCACAAGTCGATGATTTTGTATAACGATTCACGTGAAGAAAACTGGCCCATCATTGCTGTTTCACGTAACTTATAGTTGCAGGCTCCCAATTTCAAGCTGACGATATTTAACGGACCAATTCATTACTTTAATGGGTTTGTTACATGTATAGAATTTCTTGACAGGTTTGCTATGGCTTTCCGTTTTATATATAAAGTACTTCCATGCTTAAGATTTTTAATTTCCAGGGTGAATACAGTACTGAAGATTTTACTGTGTAATCGCAAATCAGTATAAACCTCAGACAGGAAAACTGACAGCATAAACACACCTGAAATCCATTGCTCTTTAATGATAATGCAATCGAACTTGGCTGTCAGTACATGTTCTGATATAGTCAAATGCTACTAGTGTAGTCTGTGTCTGAGGGAAATATGTAATTAACAGCAATTCCTTTAGCTGTTCAAAGCAAAAGGACACTCGGAGTCTTCATTGGTTGAATGCAATGATTGCGAGTGCCATGTTTCGTCGTTGATTCCTCAAATAACTGCAGCCCGAACAGGAATGTTGTCCAACAATTTCTGAAGTATTGTGCTTTGATAATGAACTACATTGGTTTATCGACCCAAAAACAGTTGCCGATAAACAACCAAAATGTGACTGCGGCAAATTTTAAAACACAATGCAGTCTGATGCCTGACTATGTACAGAGTTCCTCTTCCACCTCACCGTCTGCAGGAGAATGGAAGGAGATGATTGACGAATCAAGAACGGTAACTTTCAAATGCAAGAGGTTTACATGAAACATTAAATCTCACCTCCAAGCTTGACGGCTAAATTAGCCTGAGCATCAGCCTCAACGTTATGTTCCTACAAAGCATAAACAAGGACAATTAACTAGTAGAAGATTGAAATGAGGACATCTTACAATCCACGTAAATTGCAAGTACCCTTAAAACATGATGTATCTGAAAAGACACAAACTTGTTCTCCAAAGTCTTGGCCTGCTTATACAAGATGCTCATCATCCAATGTCTGACCTTCCATTTACCCTGTAGCTGTTGTAAGGTAAATTACATAAAAGTCTCACTAGTTAGCAGCCGCCAGTAATGACAAGTTCAGAGGAATTAGAAAAAGATAGAAAGCCAGAAATAATAAACCAACCTGGAAACAAACCAGTTTTGAGTCACCTAGGACTCTAATTTTTGTATAACCTTTCTTCAAAGCATGTTCCAGTCCTAAAATCATGGCTTCATATTCGGCCACGTTACAGGTCTTGCAGCCCAAGCCTTTCCGCAATCTGCAGATCTACTGAATTAAGATTTAGAAATGCCGAAGCACTAAGAAAAAGATCCAATGCACAGATAAAAATGAATGCATACAGGACTACCATCAACCATCCAAAGCACAGCTCCAGCACCAGCTTGTCCGGGATTTCCCTTTGAAGCACCATCAAACTCAAGAACACAAGAGTCCTGCAGATAAAGGAAAGGGTCAACTGTGAAAAATATTAAATCATTCCTCCTAGTTTTCTTCCCGATAAATCAAAAGCATCTAGAAAGGGCATGTCTAACAGTTACCCTTTTGTTATCTCATCAGTGTGCCCTGTGCTATATATAGAATGTATGATAAGGATCTTTTTGTTACCACTTACATGATCTTGGGAGGAAGAATGAACTTCAGCTTCACTATCCAGTTTAAAGTACTTCCTCAAAGGATCTGTAGAAGCAGATGTTGATCCACCTGCTTCCTGCAAAACAATCCTCAAAGGATCTGTAGAAGCAGATGTTGATCCATCTGCTTCCTGCAAAACAACTGGCATAAATCTACGAAACCACAAAATACAGCTATTCAAGTATGTTATACAAATATTCTAACATGTGCACTTAAAATGGTTGGCAATGCAATTGGAGATGATTTTCCAGTCCTTTACTTTTCCTGTATGCATGCAGTATGGGCCAAGAGCCAAAAGCATCCTGGAAGTAATTATCATATGCAAAGCACACAATTAAACTTATAATTCTTTCCAGATAGTTTCCTACTATGATAGTCATCAATGAACTGACTTCTCAGCAGAAAAGCACGAAAACCGGTTCCTAACCTATTATCTTCAGGTCTGCTCACTGAAATTTTTCCTCAATATTCTTGATTAATGCAATACAGCACTAACAGCCATAGCAGGCATGCTCACACCAGCCCATGCACAGTGGGAAAGAAAGAACACTAATAAGGCTGAGGAGAGGGAGTGCAGGAGAACAAAGTAACAACACTGCACCTTTCATGCTACTCGTTTTCTACATTTATGTATGTTACAATTCCAATACGATATAGATGAGACCCTTACCACTGTTTGCAGTTTTAAAACTTCCATCGATCCCTTTTCAGTAGCGCTCGTCTTATTTGTTTCTCCTTTCAAAGAAGCACGTTTCTGTAATTGCTTAGCTCCAAAAAGAAAAAAAGGACCTGAATTTCTTGAAAGAATATTAAAAATGGATAAAAAATCCATGGAAGATATGCTCAGATAACATTCTAGGTATCAATCAACGATTAGGACTCCTAGAAATTTGAATTAGCTTTAGCCTAGGCCAAACTGCTCCTGAATTCTACAATCATAAGTACCTAAGCAGAAATCAGTTACTCACCTAATCAACGTCATAAGTTCTCAAAGAAGTTGGCATTAAAGGGATTTAGTAAACGACTTTCATATCCAATCCTGAAACTGCTAAACATTGACCATTTACAAGAAATGAATTTGACCAATCTGACAAAGGAGATGACTTACACCTGAATAGTACATGGCACAAGTGGACCAAAGAGGTCCTCTTTCAAATCTTCAGCTCTTATAGTGTACAAGGCATTTTGAAGTCCTCGGGAAGTGAGATACTCCTCAGTGACCACAGAAAAACAGTTCCCTTTGAAAATGCTGACAGGGGGATCGGATACCTAGCATAATAAAAATACAACAGTTTCTTCTTCAGTCAACCCTCCCGACAAAATCAAAATCTTAAGTGAATCTACCGAAGCTTTCTCAGTCAGTTTAGTGTAAATACACCGAGAAACCCTTTGAACGTAAAAACAAAACTATCTTAACGAGCATCCCCAGCAATACAATCATGTCACACCCCGGCACCCTCCGTAGCATCTAAATAGTAACGACCTAACAAGTACAATAACTAAATTCTCAAAATTGTCATACAGCAAACCGTATAGTTATAAAGCAAAGGAAAATAGAACTATTACGGAGGATCCAACTTGAGCCCGACATTCGTCGAGACTTTTATAAACACCAACAACATCCCCTTTCCGTATGACAAAGAAAGCATCTTTCTCTTTCTCAATAGCCACTGGCTCAGGAACTGATTTTCGCTTCTTCGAACTTTTCCCACTTGCACTACGAGACGAGTAGCGTTGGGAATGAATTCTCGTCAAGAGATAATTCAAGTTCAGAGTTTTAAGCCCGCCATGTTCAAAGCTTCCTTCCCATGAGAAAGTAGAACTTTTTGGATAAAGAGAACTTCTATTAAGGAAATGGGTCTCTCTTCCAAGTAAGCAAGCTGCATAAGAATACACACGAGACAGTGTGTTCATTACAAGGGTAGGAGATGATGATGATGAACAAGAAGCAGCAGGAGAGGCGTGATGAGATGGGGTCTTGTTTGGAGGGTTTAAGCTGGTCTTGTGGAATTTGGGCGATTTAAAGCCTAATTCTTGATCTGGGCTTTACTGGTCTTGTGGAATTTGGGCTATGTAAAGCCTGATTCTTGATCTAGCCTGATAAAGCCCATCCTTGTATGTTCAGTATGCTTAGTGCTTGTGGCATGTAGAAATGATAATGGAATACAAACGTTCATTTTCTAAACGAAAGGATAAGGGGGAGGGTTACCTACATGGTACTAACAAAATTATCGTGAAATATAGTTAAAATAGAAAATAATATTTCAGTCATTTTTCAAATTATTATAGAGAAATGATTTTTTAAAAATAATTTTTAACAACTTTTTAAAAATTAAGATTCTATAACATGATTAATTTATAAATAGAACAGAATATTAATTATAAATTATACTTTATTATAAAATTTAATTTTCAAAAAAATTAATTTTCTGTTGATGTAACTCTTCTCAAATCTAAATGTTATATGAAAATCAATAGAGCTGCATAAGTAACCTAATTTGAATATTACTTACATTAATGAGTTGAGAAATCTATGAAATAGCATGCTAAGATAGTTATCTTTTATAAAGCCTGTGTTTATTTATAATAGGATTCAAAGATTTTAATAATTTAATTGAGTTATAATTAAATATTAATTAAGTCTTAAGAGAATTCAATATCTAATTTTAGTCCTATTTATCATACATTTTATAAATAGGTATAAAATTTTTCAAACTTTACTATAAAGTCTAATTTGACTATAACTTTTATCTATTTTTAACCTTATTTGTTCAAAATCTGATAGATTCTTAAATATTTTGACAATAAATAGAAATTACAGTATGAAATTATATTTAGGATTAAATAAATCTATCTCCTCTGGTTTATCTTATTTTTTAATTTCATAATTTACATCCATAAATCAAGATTAATTTCGAGTAATATTATGACGACTCAAATATTAAAAATGTCTCAAATTAAATTTGACCAAAATTTTGTAGATATTTTTTTTGTAGAATTCAAGCCTTTTATCATAAAATGTTCCAATTTTACATATAGTATAGATTTAGTAACCGTTTTATTTGAGTTCAATCGTATTAGTTCTTTAGCAATAATAATTGATTCTTTTAATGAAAAGTGAAAACCATTGTAAAGTATCATTATAACTTGATAAAAGATCGGCTAAGGTATCTTAACTCAATATTAATGAAGAACAACTGAATATTCTTCCTAATTATTTTAAAGTGATAAATATTATAGTGATCACTTAACTACCTCTGTATAGTTCATATCATATCTAATGATTACCTATCAAAATATCCTTAATTAGGTTCGGTCTTAAGTAGTATCAAAATATATTAATCCATATATGAGATACTTTGAATATCTCAAATTAAATGATCATTTATACGATAATCACACTAAGCATTTATAAAGACATACAAGTATTCTCATGTTGGATCAATTTAATAAATTTACTGTCATATAAGAATCTACACATTTGTTCAAGTATCTTAATATTTTAGTTTATGAGATCGGTTACTCCCTATATAAGAAAGAATATGATGTTTCATAATCTTTTCGCTTTATTATTGTCTAATATTAATAAAGCAACGACTAGGTAAAATATTAAGAATGCTTTTATATTAAGATCATAACTAGATAAACATATATAACATAAAGAATGCTTTTATTTAATATGACATAAATATGCAAAAAACCGACTAGTTATAAGGTATAAATAAAAAATCTCCTATTTATACTAAGCCAATTGTTTAGATAAATTATATCATATCTATATATGATGGTCATTCTACTATTAAGATATTAGTTTAGTGAGAATTTTACAAGATTATCTTTTGAGAACACTTACTTAGATCGTATAACTTTTATTTTGAGAACACTTACTTAGATCTTATAACTTTTATCTCAATTATCATTATAATTAAGGTAAATTGCCTGAATACATACTTAGATCATTGATAAAACATTATGTTTTTTTATAAGCCCAACGGCTTTAATGTTTCGCAGTATATTACTATTCAAATAATGCGTTTAGTAACCATTTCTACTAATAAAATGATAAATGTAATTTGACTTAATTAGCAATCGAAGTAATATTAGAGCATTTCTTACTCAAAATATATCTTAAGTAGGACTTACTTTTATTCTTGTCAAACTAAAGTTAAAATCAATATTAACTTGAATTCAAATATTAACTCTCATATAGAATAATAGGCATTTTGTATACTTCATAAATATATCAAATGTTGAATACCTTTAGCATATCATGCATGTACTTAGCTAAGAATAGGTAAATAATTTTTTAGTCTATCTCTATAGATTTGTTATTAGATTAACATATATTCAACATTTATAAATGTGAATTATTGTTCTCTATTAGTTTTATATCTTCAACATAATCCCCTGAAAATTATAAATACTAAAATTAACTTTCTTGTAGGTATAATTTTATCTTTAAAACAAACTCTTTAGCTTATCATAAAAGTGAACTTTTTCATCTTTAAACCCTTTGATTATACATCAAATGTATTAAACAAAGACATTTATTCCATCAATATCTTAAGAGAAAAACATAAAGCTACCACTAGAATCAATATTATGGGATATTAATCTTGTAAGAACTTAGATAACTACAATAAATAGGTATAAGGATAACAGATCCCCTTGCTTAATACCCTTCACTCCATTAAATGTTCTTGAAGGAGAACCATTTGCCAACTCACTGTAAGAGGTAGATGAAATACAAACATAAATGCACTCTATAAAAATATCAGGGAAGTCAAATACCTAAAGACAGTGTATTATAAAGCTCCAATCAAAAGAGCCAAAAGATTTAGCAAAATCAATTTCCATTTAACAACTTTTGATGAAAGCCTTAGAGTTATAATCTTTAAGTAACTCCAGGATTAATAAGATATTGTCCTCTATAGGTTTATAAGAGTTTCAAGGACTTTCTTCAACTTGGTTATAAGAAGCTTTAAGATCACCTTATAAATGGTATATGAGATATGCCTATATTCATCTAAGGAATTTGGATTATTTATCTTAGGAACGAGACAAAGATGAGTTATATTCAATTCCATGAGCATTCTCTTACTACTGAAAAATTCCTAAATAATGGTAATCGTATATTCCCCTGAATACTCCAACTCTTCTGGAAAAAGAAGACATTAAAGTCATCTAGCCTTAGAGACTTATGAAAGTTCAAATTGAATAAATCCTCCTTGATATCTTGAGATAAAGGGCTTTAATAGATTCTTTTAACTCTTGATTTTTTTCCATAAAATGGACTTTAGGTCATTTAAAGAAGAGTGGTTGCCATAGCTCTGACCAAGTAAATCCTTATAAAAGTTAAAAACAATCTCACTGATTCTTTTCCTTATCTTTACGTAAAAGCCCTTCCCTATTCACCAAGGAAGAGATCCTATTCTTGTTCCTGTTTCTTCGAGC
Organism: Erythroxylum echinodendron; assembly: GCA_027575705.1. NCBI lineage: Eukaryota > Viridiplantae > Streptophyta > Magnoliopsida > Malpighiales > Erythroxylaceae > Erythroxylum > Erythroxylum echinodendron. The sequence continues at coordinate 4,427,084 of JANZXR010000001.1, forward strand.
TAGAATTGTGTTATAAAAGATCCTAGAGTTATTTTTCCCTTCATAAATGAACCTTAGCTTTTTGTGTAAGAAATAAGTTAAAGTGATTTATTACAAAGATTGAGGCCCTTAGATTTTTTAGCTTTCATATCCTTGTTAATTGGATCAATATAGACACCATGTTTATTCTTCCTAAGAGCATCCTTAATTGACTAAAAATAAATACCAATATTCCTACAAACCTTATTTTAAAATGCTTTCAATTCCATCTTAATAGCTCTAAGTTTTCTTATTAATTGAAAAGCTTGAAAGCCTTGCACGTTGAGGTTGAACCCAACCATGATCACCTTCTCAAAACCACCAACTAAAGCTAGAAAATTATATAATCTAAATGTGGCTTTATGAGCTAAGGAGGAATTCAAGATCAATACCTCAATAATGGAGTGATATGAGACAAGAGGAGAACCAAATATAGCAAATCAATCTGGAACTTGTATCATCCAAGAATCATTAACTAATGCCTGATCTATCTTTTTTCCTAATGTACCACTCTCTTTGTTCATTATTACTCCAAATGCAAGACCGTCTAACAAAACTTAGATCCAACAAACCAATTTGACTTACCACATGGTTTACTTTATTGGTGAGGTTCTTATAGTTGACTTTAGTTCCTTAGGGTCCCCTATAATCAACCAAGGTCCTTGAATCCTCCTCCAAATTTGAAAAAGATCTTCCAAAAGAAAGGCACTTTGAAAAGATAAATTAGTAGTGTAAGTAATTGATACATCAAAGGACTTACTATACCATTCAAAGAAACCAGTGAAATGAATTAACCAAGCATAGAAAACTAGGTTACTAATCTGTATAAGAGAGGAATCAAAAGCCAACACTTTCCTACCATTGAAGTGACGGGAATGGATTATGACAATAATCTATTGTGCACCAAAAAACATCAAACTTTCCATAAGCTTGTCAACTTTTATTTTGGTTTCTAAAATTCCTAGGAGATCAGACTTCTTCTCCAGGATCACATCTTTACTAGCTTGTTATTTAAAGGGTTGTTGAGCCTTTTATACTCCAAACTAAAAAAGACATTAGCTATAGGGTAGGGAGCTTCCTACTTTATCTTTTCTAACGTTTCTAGTAGTTTTTCTTCTTAGTGTGGGGGAGACAACAATAATCTCCAATTCATAAGATTTCTAAGACTGCTCATCATCCAAGTTCTAACTTATAGGTATGTTCCTATACCTATCATATAAGGCATGAAACTCCTCACTACACTAGCAAGTTTCCTCAATTTTCATGAAGCTTCAAAACCTTTTCCTGTAGATTGTTCATTAGTACCATTAATGTCTAAAGTTATAGCCAAAAGAAGAAGAACAAAAGACAATGAAAACGATATCATTTTGTTCACTAAAATGACATTGTTTTCTACATATTGACAACCTAATTAAAAAGCAATCTTCATTTGATTAACTTATCTTCATCTTCATCCTCGTATTCTAGTAGCTACAGTCATCATTCGTCTTCTTCTAGTGTGTTTGCCCATCTTCATCTGTATAAACCATCACTAACCTCTAATTTATTTCCTAATTATTCCCCTGAAATTTAGGGTTTTGTTCCCCCTACCTGCACTTTTTTTTCTTTAATCGTAAGTTCGTTTTCACTACCTTTTTATTTGCTTAATTTCACTCTTTATATTTGTATATATCTTTCACATGGTTTTGTTTTCGAAATCTTTGGTGACATTTAGTTATGTGCTAGGAATTTTATGATTTTGCTTCATTTTTAACTTTCTTTAGTTGTCTTTATTGCTTCTTTGATTGGTATGCATGTGTATTTGTTGGTTTTTGGGATAAAGAAATTGGTTTTGGATTTTCTAGGGGATTAAATTGTGAAAATAATTTGAGATGCGGCGAATGATGGGTTTGACAAATTGTGGAGATTTTTTACTACAAATAAGGAGTTAAGACATTGATTCGTAATTATAGAGTTGAAAGTTTTCAACTTATAGACTATTTGGTTGTCGGTGAAAATCAATTTGATTGTTTTTCTTTTTGAAAATTTTAGAGAACTGTTATAACTTTTGTTTCTATAATGGTGATTAACTAATGTTCTTGGAACTTTAAAATAAATTGGAGTTGAAGATAAGGAACTTAGGGAGGACTTGGAAATATGCATGTGAGTTTGCTTTAGTCCTAAAAGTTAAACATAATAGGAATAACTAGTCTTCAGTGTTACTTATAATTGACAAAAACTTGTCCTGTAGCACCCCACTCCTACCAGACACATGCCTGTACAGCTATTAGACGTTAGAGCACATATCCGATGGAAGCAGTGTGCTAACTATATCTCTTTCACCTATCTCATGGCATCTTAATTTAAAAACACGAATAACATAGTTTTCTAAAACCCAAATTCCTCATCTCATTTCATAGAACAAAATATACATTGTAGCATTACATACATCATCCCTATATGTGCATTATCAAAAGCTAATCAGAGTTTAAAACTCTGTTTACAAAAATGCTACGTACATAAAGAATTATACAAAATTTTATCTAAATCCTTCAGTTCCAGCTGACCGACCTTTGAGCCATTTCTTCCATCCCAAAAGTGATACTAGATCTCTTCTAAGTTCTCTTAAAAGCTAAGTTGCCTCTCTCAAACCTAAAAAGTCAATGTTGCAATTTTAGTGAGTTTTGCGAACTCAGTGAGTTAACCATCCTCAATTGTTCACTCATATCACATCACACAATAATTCATATAATCACATAATTCACATCATTTCATTTATCATCATGTAGCATCACAGAATACTTTGTTCACAATTTTCACATTTGTCATTCAACATAATTCAACAATACATTGCATTCATTCAAAATATACATATCAAATGTGTATGCAATGCTCGTGAGACTCACATTCACTTTTTACGTGTTGTCATCAAGTGCCTTTTTCAATGTCCCGTTTCTATTATGGATACCAGGCTCATTAATAACTGTCCCTTTTCCGTTGGGGATACAGGGCTCATTATATATAGTAAGTCAGAGGCTCTTACCACATTCGGAGCTTTAAGCTCTTTTTCACTGGCGATTCTAGTCACAACTACCTTTATGTTATCATGTATTCATGTAATGAAATGCATTCCATGTATGCAGTCAATCAATTGTGCTCAATCTTACACATTCATATTCACGTTCACAATCTCATTCACATTCATCATCGGACTTTGGTCCGGCATTTAATATTTAAGTTAAGAATTACTTATTTAGTCAAATTCATATTCAATGAGCACTTTCAATATGTTTTCCATGCATCAAGCACCTCAGACATTTAATGCCTAAAATTAACAAAATCAAATCGCGTAATAATTCACTACAGAATCTAAATAAATAATAAATCATTGTGAGACCATCTAGGTTACTCATAGTTTGCTCCAGATAGCTTATTGCCTTGATGTCCTGGCAATGTTTAGATGTGGTTGCTCTAATGCTCTTCTGTATCATGCAAACATACTCAATTACACATTACTAACTTGCATATTCATATGAATACTCAATCATATACACATGTATATGTGTTATGTATAATGCATATTTCCTTAATTTACATTTCAAGATCATTTATAATTCAAAGCTCATGTATGTCTAAATTGAACTTAAGTTAACACCTCAATTATTCAAGATTATTCTAAATTAGCCATTTAATCATTTACTAAGGTTATTCTAGCATTTCTAAGATCACAAAATACTCAATTTATCATTCATATTTACTAATGCACAACATTCATCACAAAATACTCAATTTATCATTCATATTTACTAATACACAACATTCATCTTCTTTGGGTCACATTAGCCTTCAAAGGTTTACTTTCATTCTCATAACATCTCAAAATTTCAGATTTGAACACTTAATGTATAACAGTTCATTCTTACTTTATACCCTCAATCCTCATCCTAAAGATAACACTCATCTTATCACTTATTCAAGCATCATTCTATGCTCAATTTAAGCTTCATTCAAGCCTAAATACACCACATGAAAATACCTAACTAATTGCTACTTCAACTCACACGTAAAAGAAGCATGTTTGGTGTTTAACCAATTCCTAAATCAACAATTATTATCACCAAATAAATCTTTCAAGACATATAAACCACAATTCATATCAAAAACACATTATAAATTAGTTATACTCGGAAAATGTCACTGAATGCATGAACAGTCATTGTAATGTGCAAAAACCGAATTCACGTGTATGTGTGCAATATTAATATTCACACGTGTGTGTATGCTATATTATGCATGAGCATGAAATGCATTTTCCTAATTTCTCATTGTTATTTTTCTCATGTTCAGTATTCTACTAACCTTTAACATGGGATAACAGGATGCTACAATTCTTCCCTCCTTAACAAATTTCATCCTTAAAATTCTTACCTGATTCATCAAATAGGTGGGGATATTGTTTCTTCATGTGTTCCTCCGTTTCCATAGTCGCTTCCTGACTCGAGTGATTCTTCCAAAGGACTTTCACAAATTGAATTACTCAGTTTCTCAACTATCTCGTTTAATATCCCACTATCTTGATTGACTCCTCAATATAACTCAAGTTACTAGCTACTTCAATCTCTTAAGTCAGTAAAACATGTATTGGATCAGACCGATATCTTCTGAGCATACTCACGTGGAATACATTGTATATCTGAGACATCTCATTCGGTAAAGATAATTTGAACTCCAATGATCCTATCCTCTCAATGATCTCATAAGGACCAATATACCAAGGGCTTACCTTACCCTTTTTACCGAACCTCAACACCCCTCGCCAAGGCGATACTCTTAGAAACACTTCATTCCTACACTGTATTCCATATCCCTTCGGTGCTGAACCATATAGCTCTTCTGTCTATCCTGAGCTACTTTAATTCTACTTTGGATCAGTTTCACCTTATCCACAGTATCCTATATCAATTATGGGCCTTTTATCATTCTCAAACCCTCTTCATCCTAATACAAAGGCGATCGACATTTTCTGTAATACAATGCCTCATACGGTGCCATTCTGATACTACTGTGATAATGGTTATTATATGCAAACTTAATCAAGGCTATATATTGATCCTATGCTTCTTGAGACTCCAATAAATATGCCCTGAGCATATCCTCAACAGTCTTAATTATCTTCTCACTCTGCCTGTCTGTTTGAGGATGAAATGTAGTACTAAAGCTGCACTTTATACCCATAACTAACTGTAGACTCTTCTAGAATCTCGAAGTGAATCTGGGATCCCTTTCTGATACAATAGACACTGGAATACCATGCAGTCTAACTACCTCATTTATATATCTCCAAGCTAACTGATCTAGTGAGTTATTTCTCTCACTGGTAAGAAAAGGGCCGACTTAGTCAATCAGTCCACCACAACCCATATAGCATCGTTTTGTTGGCAATCCTATTACGAAATCTATGGTAATTTATTCCAATTTTTGTTTCAGAATAGGTAAAGAATAAAGCTTCCCAAATGGAGCCTGATGCTCAGCTTTAATCTGCTAGTATGCTAAGCACTTAGCTACATATTTTGCTACTTGCTTCTTCATCCTTGGTCACCAAAAATGTTGCTTTAATGTGTTATACATCTTAGTGGTACCAAGATGTATAACATAAGCTGCTACATGCGCCTCCTCCAGAGTCTTTTTCCCCAATTTATCCACATTAGGCACACATAACCTCTGCTTCAATCACAATGTCTCATGTCTCAGTTCAAACTTAAAATTTGGATTCATTTTCAACTTCTAAATAAGCTTCACCATTTCAGGATCTTTACTCTGAACCTTCCTGATTCTGTTATGTAACATTGGTCTTAGTCTTGGTGTGGCTATCAATGTCTCATTCTACTCTAGATTTAACTCCACATTTCAATTGGATTAAGCTCGGTAGTCTCGATATCTGAATATGAGCTTCACTGGCCACTGCTACTCGATTTTCTACCTAATGCATCTGCCACCACATTAGTTTTTTTTTTATGATACTCAATTGTGCAGTTATAATCTTTCAATAGCTCTATCTGTCTCCTCTGTCTCATATTTAACTTCTTATGACTCAACAGATACCTCAAGCTCTTACGATCAGTTTATATCTAGAAAGTCTCTCTATACAGATAATGTCTCCATATTTTTAGAGCAAAAACCACTGCAACAAGCTCTAAATCATGCACTAAATAATTACTCTTCTGAGACCTTAATTTTCTCGATGTGTAGGCTATCACCTTGTCATATTGCATCAATACGCATCCCAATCCTTGATGCAAAGCATCACTGTATACTACATATCCTTTAGTTTTTGATGGAATAGTTAACATCGGTGTTATAGTTAACCAATGTTTCAGTTCCTTAAAGCTTTTCTGACATTTGTTATTCCATTTGAAAATCACATCCTTCCTTAGAAGTTTAATCAGAGGGGCTGAGATCAATGAGAACCCCTCGACAAACCTCTGGTAATATCTTGCTAATTTGAGAAAACTCCTAATCTTAGACACATTCTTCGAAGCTTCCCACTTCATTATTGCCTCTATCTTCTTTGGATCCATTGTATGCCTTATCCAGTTACTATGTGACCCAAAAATACCACTTGATCTAGCCAAAGTTCACATTTACTGAATTTGGCATACAACTGTTTCTCCATCATAATCTATAGAATTACTCTCAAATGCTCAGCATGATCTTCTCTACTCTTCGAATACACTAAGATGTCATTGATAAACACTATCATAAAATGATCCAGGTAGGGTTGAAACACCTTATTCATCAATGCCATAAATACAGCTGAGGCATTAGTTAACCTGAACGACATTACTAAAAACTCAAAATGCCTATACCTGCTTCTGAATGCACTTTTTGGCACATTAGCCTCCGCTATCTTAAACTGATAGTACCCAGATCTCAATTCCAACTTAGTAAACACCTTAGCTCCCTGCAACTGATCAAGCAAATTATCGATTCTAGGCAACGAGTACTTGTTTTTCACTGTTACCTGATTCAGTTGCCCATAATCAATGCATAATCTCATAGTTCTATCTTTCTCCTTAATAAATAATACTAGAGCTCCCCATGGTGATACACTAGGTCTAATGAAACTATTTTCCAACAACTCTTGTAACTGAGCCTTCAATTCCTTCAGCTTCACAAGTGCCATCCTATATGGAGGAATAGATATAGGAGCAGCACCTAGATCAGATCGATCATGAACTTGATTTCCCTATCTGTAGGTAAGCCAGATAACTCAACGGGAAATACATCCAGGAATTCCCTAACCACCTAAATGTCCTGCATATTCTGCTCAGTGCGAGTATCGATGACGTGGACCAAATAAGCCTCACATCCCCCTTGCATCAACCTTAAAGCACTCATAAATGAGATCAGTCTAGTTGGTACTGCCTGAATAGTACCTCTAAAAACTGCTCTCAGTTGATTAGGAGATTCTACTATTACCTCCTTAGTGTAGCAGTTCACGATAGCCTTATGTGAAGTGAGTCAATCTATGCCTAGAATAACATCTATTTAATTTAACTATAACACAATCAAGTCTGCCTCCAATTTTTCCTGATCAATTAGAATCAAACACCTCTTGCAGACTTCTCCTATTACTGTAGTACTACCTATCATTGTACTACCTATAAGTATTACTGTAGTGCACTTGTCTTCCTCTGTAGGAATTAAGGAAGTAGCATACGAAATCAGTTCGTTGAACTTTATCTCTTACTCTACCATAGATAAACTTCCCTGCTTCAAATCCAGAAATTCATTCAACTTTTTGTCCAGATAGATTTTGGGCATATCCTTGAAGACTCTTAGAAAGTCTTCCCACTTCGAGTTACAAGGCCTGGTGGTACTGCCTGGAACAGTCTTCCACCATTGGTATATTGGGCCTTGCAGTATAGAAACTGCATAGTTGAACTTCTCATCTGACTCGCAATCCATTTAATTAAAAACTCTCTCTATTCTCTGTAGCCATCCCCCAGCTTGTGCAAAGTTTGTATTTTCGTAAAAGTCCACAGTCCTATGCTTTCGCAATTTGTCGTACCTCCTTTCCCTTCTCTCAGGAATTCTAGGAGGCATTCTCTCAAGTCGAGACACAGAAGAATTCCTAACGGCTCGTACCGATTGTAGGTCATTTATGTCAGTTGACCGTCCAACTTGATCACCTATGGAGGATGACCTATAATAAACAATAACTTCAATTACTATCTGCATTTATGACAATATTTCATATCTAATGTTCCTATATATCCCTATAGATGTCAACCATGCTCTGATACCAAGCACTGTAGCACCCCACTCCCACCCAACATATGCCTGTACATCCATCAGACGTTCAAGGACATACATGATGGAAGTGGCGCGCTAACTATATCACTTTCACCTATCTCATGGCATCTTAATTTAAAAACACAAATAACACAATTTTCTAAAACCCAAATTCCTCATCTCATTTCATAGAACAAAATATGCATTGTAGCATTACATACATCATCCCTATATGTACATTATCAAAAGCTAATCAGAGTTTACAGCTTTGTTTACAAAACATGGTACATATATGAGGAATTATACAAACCTTTTATCTAAATCCTTCAGTCTCAATTAACCAACCTTTGATCCATTTCTTCTTTCTCAAAAGCAGTACTAGATCTCTTCTAAGTTGTCTTAGAAGCTAAGTCGCCTCTCTCGAACTTAAAAAGTCAACATTGCTATTTTGGTGAGTTTTGCGAACTCAGTAAGTTAACCACCTTCGATGGTTCACTCATATCACATCACACAACAATTCATATAATCATATAATTTACATCATTTCATGTATCATCATATGGCATAATAGAATACTTTGTTCACAATTTTTGCATTTCTCTTTCAACACAATTCAATAATACATTGCAATCATTCAAAACATACATATCAAATGTGTATGCAATGCTCGTGAGACTTACATTCGGGTTTTACGTTGTTATGACCAAGTACCTTTTTCACTGTCCCGTTTCTATTGTGGATACTGGACTTATTAATAACTACCCTTATCTGTTGGAGATACAAGACTCATTATACATACTGAGCTAGAGGTTCATACCATATTTTGAGCTTTAAGCTCTTTTTCACTAACAACTCCAGTTACAACTACTTTTATGTTATGACGCATTCATGTAATGAATGCATCTCAAGTATTCAGTCAATCAATTATGCTCAATCTTACACATTCATGTTCACATTAACAATCTTATTCACATTCATCATTGAACTTTAGTCCATCATTCAACATTTAAGTTGAGAATCACTTATTCTGTCAAATTCATATTCAATGAGCACTTCCAATATGTTTTTCATGCTTCGAATGCCTCGGACATTTAATCTCCAGAATAAACACATTAAAATTGCATAATAATTCAATACATAATCTAAACAAATAATAAATCATTATGAGACCATCTAGGTTACTCACAGTTTGCTCCAGGGAGCTTATTGCCTTGATGTCCCGGTAATGTCTGGATGTGGTCGCTCTAACTACTCTTCTATATCATGCAAACATACATATTTACACATTACTAATTTGTACATTCACATGAATACTCAATCATATACACATGTATATGTGTTATGTATAATGCATATTTAATGACAATCTCAGGTATATTTCCTTAATTCACATTTCAAGATCATTCATAATTCAAAGCTTATGTATATCTAAATTGAACTTAAGTTAACACCTCAATTATTTGAGATTATTATAAATTCACCATTCAATCATTTACTAAGGTTATTCTAGCATTTCTAAGATCACAAAATACTCAATTTATCATTCATATTTCCTAATACACAACATTCATCTTCTTTGGGTCACGTTAGCCTTCAAAGGTTTACTTTTATTCTCATAACATCTCAAATTTTCATATTTGAACACTTAATATATAACAATTCATTTTTACTTTATACCCTTAATCCTCATCCTAAACATAACACTCATTTTATCACTTATTCAAGCATCATACTAGGCTCTATTCAAGCTTTATTTAAGCCTAAATGCACTACATGAAAGTACCAAACCAATTTCTACTTCAACCCACACATGAAAGAAGGATGTTTTGTGTTTAACTAATTCCCAAATCAATAATTATTATCACCAAATAAATCTTTCAAGACTTATAAACCAAAATTCATATCAAAATCACATTTATAAATCAATTATACCTAGAAAATGTCACTAACTACATGAATAGTCATTGTAATGTGCAAAAATCAAATGCACATGTATGTGTGCAATATTAATATTCACATATGTGTGTATGCTATATTATGCATGATCATGAAATGCATTTTCCTAATTTCTCATTGCTATTTTTCTCATATTCAATATTCTAGAGTTCTGACACTTAATAAGGGATAACCGGATGTTACATGCCCAAAGATTCTTTGATTGTTTCTTTTGTGGAATGACAGAAGAAAGGTTGGTTATGTAATCCCATTATTTGTGTCTAGTAGAAAAAAAGTCCAGTTATAAGTGTAAGAAATGTGGGTAAGTGAAGGTTTTCTAAAAATTGGTGGCACTATGTTTTTTGGAGCTTGGGATGATGTTAAATAGCAATGCAGTCAATATGTTAAAAACTTAGTCAATGCATCCTATAGGACGCTCTAAATTTATCTTATCTTCTAGAGGTCATTCTACATTGTCGGTCTCCCATTTGGATTTATAATGGGATGGGTATTCAATTTAGGAGTTGGAGTAAGTCCAGACACAACCGTTTACTTGGACTTTTCTTTTTGATAATTTTGGGGATTAAAGAAAGATGAATAATAATAATAATAATGTTGTTGTTTTAATACAACTGGGACATAAGGGGTGGAATGATTTTTTATGGAAATGTTGTCCAAACGGTGATATTGGCCATCATTATTATAAGATGCAATTGGGAAAAGGGTTTTTAATATAGTTTGATTTTAAATTAAAACTGACTAGATGTAGATGATGTGCATTTGCAGGCTGAAAATGCTCTCCATCGAATGCAAAAATATTCAAATATAAAGACCACATAATTAGTCAAAAGCACAACCCCCCTTAATACTGAACTTGTTGTTAATATTTTTTGTAATTTGAGCATTCATAATTTGTAAATTGATATCTTTATTTATTGTTTTGTCTATTAGAATTGATAAATTTGTCATTAATATCTTGTATAGGAAGAATATTCTTTTTGTTAGTAAAATTTAATGATATTTATATAATTTTACTTTTTATATACAATTTTTGATATTTTGAATTAATAATATTTTTATATGATTTATTTCTATAATAAATTTGCAATAAAAATATGTCAATACATTATATACAAAATAAATTGTTCAATAATATGGATTAAAAATGTAACAAATAACATATCGCAATATTATATATCAAATGACCCATATCCCGCCTCTCAGTGGAATTTCTATTGGGTATTGTTGTTGTTGTTGTTGTTGTCGTTGTTGTTGTTTATAACATTTGACTACATTTTATAAAACGTAACTAAAAACATTTGGCTACACTTTTAGAAACGTAGTTAAAAATATTTGGCTGGGTTTTTTAAAAAGTAGTTCAAAAGATTTGGCTACATTTCCAAAAACATAGCTAAAAAAATTTGACTACATTTATGAACATAGCTAAAAACGTTTGGTTACAATTATGAAAATGTAGGTAATAGTATTTAGCTACGAAAAGAAAAATGTAGTAAAAAACTATTAGCTACAATTTCTGAAAACGTCACATATAGTTTTTAGCTATAAGAATTTGACGATGTTTTGTATAACAAAATAAGAACGTAGCTACAAACTATAGGCGACATTTTTTAGATATTTAACTACATTTTTTCATAACCAAATATCAACTTTGTTGTAGTGCTATCACACAATAAATATCCAAAGTAGAGCTCATAACTATTATTACATCTAGAGAATAACTAAAATACATATATACCACAACACATACTTTAGCAGCTTAAGTTTTAATCAAAATTGGATAACAAATAATTAATTGAACTTTTAAAGAATGTAGTTCAAAGTTATATATGTGAATAGTCTCTCATAGTTATTGTTATAAGTGATGAAGTTGGTGATACAATTGAATTAATAATTCTACAATATCCTAAAACTTTTTTGAAGTCTCAAACCGAAGAAAATCTAATTTGATGGTATTGACACTAGTGTTAATGTGTTATGGAATTAAGTAAAAATTAGATAGTTCTTTTCATTTCATTTCTCTAATCATTAAATGAAGTTTTTTTAATTTTTAACATTTTTTTGGATTTTTGGAGTTTTATTAGTTATGATAGCCTATAAATCATAATTTTAACCATCAAATATAATAACAGTTTGTAGAGTGCATGCAGTGTGTGGACCACTACAGCCAAACCATTAAGTCCCTTACTAAGCTTGCAATCTAACAATTCAAACTGAAATTGAATCTAATATAAAACTTAGAATAATAATAATTATTATTATTAAATTGTATTTTTGAGGGAGTTTGTGTCTCATTATCATCAAAAGTTCTAAATTTTTCAATAGTATATAAAGATGAAGGAATTATGAAGAGTGTGTATAAAATATGTATTGCTTTCAATACATTTTGTGAAAGGCTTGTAAGCTTTTATATAAAAGTAAAAGCATAATCAGAAGAGATTTACAAAATATATCTACAACTAATATTATGATCCAGTTTGATCTTAGTTTATTAAGAGAGATTAGTTATCTTATCTACAAAGATTGAGTAGTTAAGATACATGTAGAATAAAAGTTATTAGCCACCCTTGAGCTCATGATAGGTAACAATCATGAGCTTATGAAGAATACATGGGAATGCTGAAGATGATAAAAGCTTGGTCATAACATCAATAGTTTGAAAAGTCGATGCAATGTGTCTGATAAAGAGTGCTTTGTTAGCCACCAAGTCACGAACAAAATGTATATCAATTTCAATGTGCTTTGTACGAGCATGAGTGATCAAATCATAAGCAAGGAATGGAACACCAAGATTATCACTCTAAAGAGTTGGTGTAACATTAAAGAAACCAATTTCTCCCAGAAGAGAAGCGATCTAACAAAGTTCTGCTGCGACTAAAGCAATGCTTCGATATTTAACTTCAGTACTATATCTGACAACAGTAGGCTATTTGTTAGCACTACAAGGGATTAAATAGGGTCCTAAATAGATGCAATATCCATAAGTAGAGAAATGACCATCAGGACAACCAACACAATCAACATCATAATAAGCATGTAATTGAAGTGAGGAGGATCTGAGAAAGTGAATGTCATAGGAAGCTGTGGAGCAACGATAACAGAGCATCTGTTTAACTACAGTCCAATGCACATCAATGGGGAAATGTAAAAACTGGGAGACCTTATTCACAGCAAATTGAATATAAAGGCGAGTAAGCCAGAGATACTAAACAGCATTGCACTTGGGGCAGGGCAGCCCGTGGCCCGATGGGCCACTGAGAAGGCCATGTCAACCTAACCTGTCTATATTATTTTTAAAAAATTTTACAAAATGATATCGTTTTACACATTCTAATTGGCCTAAGGGGACTTGGCCCATAGCCAAAATCAGGTCGAGCTAAGCCAAGATTGCCATCTCTAAAGAGCACCAATAATGCTTTGATACTCAGAGGGATCAGAAAGGGGTGTGCCATGATTTTTAGATAGAGGGAGAGACAGAGTGATCAGAGTGTGAACAGGTTTGAAATGATCAAGATCAGTCTGAAGAAGAAGACCATTGGTGTATTTGGTTTGGGTAAGAAGAATACCAATAGAGAGCTTTATGAAGATGATAAATATGATATGGATAGTATGGATATTTAAAACCAGGAGGTTAGGACTAAAGACTTGTTCATGAAGATGACCATGAAGGAAGGTCTTGTTAACATCAAGTTGGTGAATTGACCAATGTTTGGAAAGAGTAATGGTAAGGATGAGATGATACGAACAAGGCTAAGATAAGGCAATGGGACCCTTTCATTGTGCCAATTGGACCAATAACCTGAGCTCATGCTAAGAGAATTAAGGAGTCAATGGCGGGGTTGTTTCGGGAGATTCAAATAAAGAGTTCAAGTGTCGAACCAGAGGAGGAGGTGTTCCATTATGTTAGTTAGACCATTATAGCAAGCGTGGACTAAGCACGGAATAAATTTGGCAAAGAATCGAGTTCTAAAGGAAAATTATCCTAAAGAATTATTCCTTCGACAATTTTGGCAAAAGAATCGAGCTTCAAAGGAAATTATCCTATATACTACTCTTTGAATTAATTTTGCTTTTTAGTCTTTAGACCATGTTCTTAATTAATTTAGATATTTTACTATATGTGGCTAAGCATACTCCTATACTATAAATACCTTTTTCCATTGTAAGTAAAACACTTCTCTTTTAATTAATTAAAAACATTTCTCTCGTGAGTTTATGAGTTTATCGCTCTCAAGTCTTATGTTTGATTTTCGAACACTTCCAAACTTATCGAAGGCGTGATCATCCTTCGTGGCGTTTAACTTTTGAAGGTTCTTTAAATCACATCTTTTTAGGTCTAAGGTTAAGTAGCGTTTGTTGGGTCTTAGAGATTTTCGATCTATCTACTGGAGGTTAGCTTTTTTGGGAAAATTAATCTATTTATTTTTTTCACGTTAGTTGGTATTAGAGCCAATTTCTAACCTCTGGTAAGCTATATTTTTTTGTCCTTCTTTTTCGTTAAATTAAAAAAACAAAACAAAAACTTCCCTTTTCTCTATATTCACATTTACTCGTCCTTTGCTATCTCAACAGTGTCAATGGCAATTATTTATCTCTTTTAACCCTTGCTATCATAATAGTTAATACTCCCTCGTGAATTCTTATTTTAAAAAATCCTTTCAAGTCTGCTCTTTTTTTCCCTTACTTTGTTAATTCATGAACTGCTATTTGTAAAAAAATGAAAAAATGAAAAAATTCTATTCTCGACTTCTCTTGCTCACTTTTCTCCATTCCAGCATTATCATATATCTTCTATTACTTATGTTATGAACTGTTGTCAAAAAAATCTATTTACTCTTGATTGACTTTCATTGTTACCCTTTGTTATTCCAATTTTTTCATTATTACTCCCATGAGTTAACAAAAAAATCTGGTCATTTTACTGTATTTCCAAATTGAAATCCTAACCTCTAATTCTTGAATTGATCCTTCTTATCTATTCCTACAATATTACCTCAATTTTTGGATTAGAAAAGTGCGGCCATTGCTTGATTGAGCTTGTTGAGTTTGAAGATCGAACTGAGAAGTGAGGGCACTGAGAGGTAAAAGGCCGAGTATGTGAGACTAGTATTGGGTAAAAGTCGTTGAGCATAAACATGGGTGAAATTCTCTTATCATAAGAGGACACTAGCACACTTGCATATATGTTTGATAACATAGGTAATAATACCAGACTATCAGAGTAAAACCAAGCTCTATTCACTCAAATACAACAATTGTAGGAGATGGTAAGAAGATTGGTTGTGACATTGACAGAACAGAATAATCGATTAGCTAGGATTGAAGGTGGAAGGGTAGCATCCTAAGGTGGAGGAAACAGTGCAAGAAATAATGTGGGAGCTAAGGATGTGAGGATGAATGCACATGGAGAAAGAGATGGGGATGTTGATGGTGAGTGGAGAAGAGAGTACAATTGGGTTACAGAAGATGCTAGAGGAGCTCAGTGGGAAAATAAGCGACCTAGGGGTGTATGTAGAGCTCGTAGAGAGTTAGATGGTGATCTGGGGAGTGTCAAACTAAATCTACCTATATTCTCAGATAAGAGTGATCCAGAGCCTACCTAAAGTGGGAAAAGAAGTTGGAGATGATGCTCGACTGTCATAGGTTCTTAGAGGAGGAAAAGGTGAAGTTGGTAGTTACTGAATTTGTGGACTAAGTGTTAGTTTTGTGGGATTAATTAGTTAATGGTAGAAAGAGAAACTGGGAGAGGCTGATAGAGACATGGGAAGAATTAAAGGTTGTCATGAGAAGGAGATATGTCCCTAATCACTGCTGTAGGGAGATTTATCGTAGGTTGCAAACTTTGACTCATGGAAATCGAAGTGCGGATGACTATTTTAAGGAGATGAAGATGGTTATAATTTAGGCTAACATTAAGGAGGACCGGGAGGCCACTATGGCATAATTTTTAAGCGGTCTAAATAAGGATATAGCTAATGTGGTTGAATTATATCATTATGTGAAGTTGGAAGAATTGGTGCACATGGAAATGAAAGCAGAGAAGCATTTAAAGCAGAGAGTGATTTCCAAACCCATAGCTAGAGTTAGTAGTTTCTCAAAAACCAAGTGGGGCGATGAATGATCAGATAAGTTGGGTTGGAAAAGTAAAAGGGAATCGTCAAGAGTGAAAGAAATGACACGAAGGTATAAGGATAAAGTAGAGACCATACAAAAGCACAAGGAAAAGTTAGGAATCACATCTTCTAGGAATCGGGACATTAAGTGCTTTAAATGTCAAGGTGTGGGGCACATAACTTCTCAATGCCCCAACAAGAGGACAATGGTGAACAGGATGGGGTTATTAAGACAAAATATGAGCAAAGTGATGAAGACGAGATGTCATAAGCAAATGATAAGGCCTATAAAGATGATGAAGATTCAGGACTAATGGTTGTATCGACAACTTTGGTGTCTATGAGAGCCCTTAATACTCGGGCATAGGTGAATGAGGCAAACTTGCAGCAAGAAAATATTTTTCATACTAGGTGTCTTATAGGAGGAAAGCCTCAGTGTATGATTATTGATGGAGGTAGTTGCACTAATGTGGCCAGTGTAGCTTTTGTGGGCAAGATGGGGTTACCATTGATCAAACACCCCAAACCTTATAAGTTACAATGGCTCAATGATAGTGGCAAGGTCAAGGTGAACAAGCAGGTGCTAGTAGAATTCACTATTGGGACTTATATTGATAAGGTGTTATGTGATGTAGTTCTAATATAAGTAACCCATATTTTATTAGGAAAGCCTTGGTAGTTTAACAGAAGAGCCATACATGATGGTTACAAGAATCAATATAATTTTAAGATAGAAAAAAGGCCAATTATATTATGGCCTTTAACACCTTAGTAAGTCTATGAGGACTAAGTTAAGTTGAAACAGGAGGCAGATGAGAGATTACAAAGAAAATATTGAGAAAGTGATTGTAAAAGAGGAATAATGTTTGATTGGCAAAATGAGAGGAAAAACAAAATAAAAAGAGAAAAAAGAGAGTACAAAAGGAAAGAGTTTCTTTACAAGGAAGGGTGAGATTATAAGGGCCCTATCAGAAAACCAATAATTAATTTTGCTGGTATATAAGGAGTCTCTCCTTGCTCTTAATTTGACTAAAAATTCCCTCCTCGGTTTGGTTGTTTCTTTATTGCAAGAGTTTATAGATGTGTTCCCTGAGGAGATACCTAGTGGGTTACCACCCATTAGGGGAATCAAACACCAGAGAGACTTTGTATCCAGGGCTGCTATTCCAAAATGACTAGCTTATAGGAGTAACCCTAAGGAGATAAAGGAACTTCAAAGGTAGGTACAGGAACTTATAAGAAAAGGGTGATGTGAGGGAAAGCATAAGCTCATGTGTTGTATCTGTCTTGCTCATACCCAAGAAAGATGGAACCTGACGGATGTGCATTGATAACAAAGTCATTCATAGCATGATTGTAAAGTATCACCATCCTATTCCAAGGTTAGACGATATGCTAGATGAACTTCATAAGGCTAAAATTTTTAGTAAAATAGATTTAAAAAGTGGCTATCATCAAATCAGGATGAGAGAAGGGGATGAACGGAAAACAACATTCAAAACAAAATATGCTTATATGAGTGGTTAGTTATGTCATTTGGGTTATCAAATGCACTTAGTAATTTCATGCAGTTAATGAATCATGACTTGCGTAACTTCATCGATAAATTTGTTATGGTATATTTTGGTAACATTCTTATTTACAGTACATGCTTAGAGGTTCACATTGGACATTTGAGAGAGGTATTGAATGTACTTAGAGAGGAAAAACTTTACGCTAATATTCAAAAATGTCATTTTTGCATGGATAAAATTGTTTTTAAAGTTGTTTTCCTTGGATTTGTTATAAGTCATAATGGAGTGGAGGTGGATGAGGAAAAGGTAAGAGGAATTAAGGAATGGCCCACACCTAAAAGCATCACAGAGGTAAGAAGTTTTCATAGGATGGCTAGTTTTTATCACAGGTTTGTTAAAGATTTTAGCACACTAGATGCTCCCATAACTGAAGTAATTAAAAAAATGTAGGATTTAAATGGGACAAGGCGCAAGAAATAGCTTTTAATTTGATTAAAAAAATTGTGCTCTGCACCTATTCTAGCTTTACCTGATTTTTCTAAGACTTTTGAAATTGAATATGATGCATCAAGAATAGATATCGGTACTATTTTAATGCAGGATAGGAGACCTATTGTATATTTCAGTGAAAAATTCAACGAGGCACCACTCAATTATCCTACCTACGACAAAGAGCTCTATGCCCTTGTTAGAGCATTGGAGACATGGCAACACTATTTATGGCCAAAGGAGTTTGTGATTCACACTGATCATGACTCATTAAGGCATTTAAAGGGACAAAGCAAGCTAAATAAAAGAGATGACAAATGGATGGAATTCATTAAATCCTTTCCATATGTGATCAAATATAAATAAGGTAAGGAGAATGAGGTAGCAGATGCCCTATCTTACAGGGATGCCTTAATTACTACTTCAAGTGCTAAATTGTTGGGATTTGAATTTGTTAAAGAATCGTATAAGAAGGATCCTGATTTTTCTCATATATTTGTTGCATATGAGAAAGGGATAGTTAATTAATTTTATAGGATGGATGGGTACTTGTTTAGAGAAAATAAGTTGTGTATACCCATTTATTCGATTAGGGAATTGTTAGTTAAGGAAGCCCATGGTGGTGGTTTAATGGGACACTTTGGGGTACAAAAGACTTTAGGTGTGCTTATAGAACATTTTTATTGGCCTAGAATGAGATGTGATGTGGAAAAACTTTGTACAAATTGTGTCACTTGTAAGAAGGCTAAGTTTAAAGTGTTATCCTAAGGTTTGTACACATCTTTACCTATACCCGATAAGCCTTGGATAGATATTTCTATGGACTTGTACTGGGTTTACCTAAAACAAGCAAGGGGAACGATTCTATTTTTGTGGTAGTCGATCGGTTTAGTAAAATGGCGCATTATATTCCTTGTCATAAAACTAATGATGCAACCTACGTAGCAGGTTTGTTCTTTAGGGAAGTAGTATGTCTTCATGGGATTCCTAAGACTATCGTGTTAGATCAAGATGTTAACTTCCTTAGTCATTTTTGGAAGGTCTTATGGGAGAAGTTGGTAACTAAATTACTATTTTCTACCAAATGTCACCGCCAAACTGACGGTCAGATCGAGGTAGTTAACTGGACTCTATCTCAATAACTTCGTGCCATTATAAAGAAAAATCTTAAAAGTTAGGAAGAGCATTTGCGTTTTGTTGAATTTGCATAAAATAGAACTATGAATTTGTCTACCATTTATTCACCTTTTGAAATTGTGTATGGTTTTAATCTTTTGTCCCCATTAGACGTAATGTCTTTACCTGTTGATGAAAGGACTAGTTTAGATGGCAGGAGGAAGGCAGAATTGGTGAGGTCACTTTATGAGAAAGTGAAAGCTCAAATTGAGAAGAAGAATGAATAGTATACCAGCCAGGCCAACAAGGGACGACGTAAAGTTATCTTTGAACTAGGTGATTGGTTGTGGCTCCATATTTGTAAAGAGAGGTTCCCAAAGCAGAGGCAAAATAAGTTGTAAGGACCGTTTCAAGTCATTGAAATGATCAACGACAACGCATACAAATTAGAGCTCCCAGGTGACTATAATGTATCGACCACTTTTAATGTTAGTGATTTATCTCCTTTTGACACGTGTTAATTCGTGGACGAATCCTCTTGACGAAGTAGGGGATGATATGAACAAGGCCAAGATAACACAATGGGACCCTTTGCATATGTCAGTAGGACCAATAACCTAAGCTCATGCGAAGAGAATAAAGGAGTCGATGGCAAGATTAATTCAAAAGATTCAAATGAATAGTTCAAGTTTCGAACCAGAGGAGGAGGTGTTCCATTATGTCAGTTAGACCATTATAAAAAGCGTGGGCTAAGCACGGTAATAAATTTGGTAGAGAATCAAGTTCCAAAGGAAAATTATCCTAAAGAATTATTCCTTCGACAATTTTGGCAAACGAATCGAGCTTCCTATTTAGTCTTTAGACCATGTTCTTAATTAATTTAGATATTTTACCATATATGGCTAGGCATACTCCTATACTATAAAGACCTTTTTCCATTGTAAGGAAGACACTTCTCTTTTGATTAATTAAAAACAATTCTCTTGTGAGTTTGTGAGTTTATTGTTCTCAAGTCTTAAGTTCGATTTTTGAACACTTCTGAACTTATGAAAGGCGTGATCATCCTTCGTGGCATTCAACTCTTAAGGGTTCTTCAAACCGCATCTTTTCAGGTTTAAGGTTTCATATACTTTAGGTTCTCAAGTCGTGTTTACTGGGTCTTAAAGATTTCTGATCTATCGACTGGACGTTAGCTTTTTCGAGAATATTAATCCATTTATTTTTTCGTGTTATGAGACGAATGGTAGTGGATTTAACAACAAAACTAAAGCATCACTGTGGTCAATGTCAAAAGCTTGGTGAAAACCTTTGCCAACCATATGAGCTTTATAATGTTGAGTAGTGATATTAGGATTATGTTTTGTACGAAACACCCATTTAAAACCAATAATGTTAGCATTTTTTAGAGGAAGAACAAGAGTCTAAGTATCGTTGTGATGGAAAGCAGTGAAGTTATCAAGCTTAACCTGACGCAAATAAGAAAATTTATTTACCTAGGTAAAGGACATAGGGTCAGGAGAAGATTTAGTAAGTATGGAGTGGGTGATGTAGTCAGAAAAGGATTGATAAGTATGAGTCTAATCATGAGTCCATGTGAACATTGGATGAGAAGATTATGTCTGGTGAGATGGTGAAGGGGGTGCAGAGGTTAGTGGTAAAGGAGAGGGAGAAAGTGGAGTGAAGGGTAAAGGAAATGAGTGAAGTGTAGTGGGTGAGGATGTAGACGATGGGGGTGGAGAGTGAGCATAAAGAAAATAATTTTCAAGGAAACGAACATGATGAGAAATATAAAGTTTGCATGTTGAGAATCAAAGCAAAGATAGCCTTTATTTTGAGAATAGTAGTCAAAGAAGATATATGAAGTGGATTTGGGAATGAGTTTATCAGGGCGAGTAAAACCAAGAAAAGGAAAGTAGGCGCATCGAAAAACTCATAAATTCGAGAGATTTGGTAAGGTGGTAAATAATAATTCATGAGGGGAGTTGTTATTGAGGAGAAGAGTAGGTAAGCGGTTGATAAGGTAGATAGTAGCAGAGAAAGCTTCAAACCAGAAGACTTTGGGAAAAGAGGAATGAGGAAGAAGAGTAAGACCAGCTTTAGTGATATGACGAATTTTGCATTTGGCAAGACCATTTTGTTAGGGAGTGTAGGGACAGGAAATGTGGTAAGTGATGCCATTATTGGTAAGATATCAAGGTCTCCATCACATTGAAACTGTTTGATGTGGTTGGAGAATAATTTTCAATTATGGTTTAGAGAGTTTGAAAATTATGTAGAGCATGAGATTTGTGAGTTAGGGGATAAATCTAGGTATATCTATTAAAGTCATCAATGAAAAGAATAAAATAACAAGAACTAGAAAGTGAATAGAATGGGCAAGGTCCCCAAATATCATAATGACAAAGTTACAAAGGGGTGGTAGAAAGACGAGAAGAATGTAATAGGGAAGATGAATAAGTTTTCCCTGAAAACAGTAAATACAAGAAGTTATGACATTTGAACTAACACTTAAAGACATAGATAATTTAGAAAGTGTAAAACAACACGGATGACTAAGAGTTTGATGTCAAAGATTGAGTGAAGCCAGAGTGACTGTGTAAGCAGGATTGTGAAAGTGCAATGGAATCTTTATTAGATAGAGATTATTGTTGATGGAACTCGTAAGTAGCGGTATCTTGGTTTGAAGATCCTTAACAACATAACCAAAGGGATTAAATTCAATGAGATATAAACTATTAGTAAGAAATTTAGCAACAGATAACATATTTGTAGTGAGATGTGGAACTATTAAAATATTATCAAGACAAAGTGGAAAATTTTATATAGGGAATGTAACAAGATTGGTAGAGGAAATAGGAAGAGTGTTACCATTATCAGCAACTACTTGGTTGGGGCCATCATATGGAGTTAAAGAGTCCACAAGATGAGTGTTGGGTGTCATGTGGGTAGTACCATCAGTGTCAGGTAAGGGCTGAGCATTCAACAGTATCGTTGGAGGGAAAGGGCTGAGCATCTTTAGGATCATGAATATCCATAGCTAAAAAGGTGGAGTTTGATAAAATTAAAATCAGAAAAGGCCCAGTAGGGCAATATTGAAATCTGAAATATCGAAGATAGCAATGGCCTATCACTTCCAACATATTTGACATTAGGTGGGTGGTATATTAAAATTTATCTAGGCTGGGTGTTTTGTGGTGGGGTATAGTGTCTGGAATTAGGCTTAGAGACATTAGATTTGTTCTGTTAGGGTGGGCTATGGTTTGGTGTAGGAATGGATTGATGTGATTATCAATAGTTGTGAGTTCCATAGCAATGGTAGAGACAGTGTTAAGAAAATTAGAGACCGAGAAAGCAACTTTCTTGAGCGTGTGAAGTTTGCATCGAAGGAGTGACCACTGGGACAAGGACTGCTAGAGAAAGTCACATTCTAGGACAAGTCAAAGGTCACGAGTGGTGGTGCACCTGAGATTTAGGGAGATGGAGCTGAAGAGGGATGCCATGAGGTAACAATAAAAGAGACAATCAAAATTCTACCATTTAACAAATTCAATAAATGTACTATTTTTTGGGGAGATAAAAGTGTCTTTAGCGTAGATAAGAAGATCAAATCCAGAGAGAAACAACTTGGATTTGGTTTCCCCAAACTAGATAATTAGTTGTGTCTAGGGGTGTGGTAAGAAAGTTGGTTAATTGGTTAAAGGGTAGAATTGGGGTGGTAGGTTCTGCCATAACTGGTATTGGCGATGATGGAATGAAGGTGAGGTTCTTGAAATGATGTAGGGAGTTAAGGACAAATAGATGAGGATGTGGATATTGTTGTAAAGGTGTGTAGATGAAGAGTTGTGGGGAAGAGTTGGTTATATCATGTGGTATTTAAATGGATTCTGTTGGTGTTTGATTGTGTGTTGGAATTATACAATTATGTTAAAAGGAATGTTTGTTTTTTTTAATTCATGTGTTGGTTTTGTGGTTGTTTGGAGGTGATCTAAATGTGTGCTGAGTAGTCTGGACTAGATATCATATGTTGGCTGAAAAAATTAAGAGAGATAAGGAGTTAGCTATGATATCATAAAGGAATTGTGAAGACTGTGTATGAAATAAGTACTGCTTTCGATACATTTTATGAAAGGCTTATAAGCCTTTATATACAAGTAAAAACAGAATCAGAAGAGATTTACAGAATATATCTACTGTTTACTGCTACTATTATGTTCTAGTTTGATCTAAGTTTATCTAGAGAGATTGGATAGTAATCTTATCTACATAGATTGAATAGTAATCTTAAGATACATGTAGAACAAACATTATTAAAAGACTTATAAATCACTCTTTTCTCTAAAGTATATGCATTAATATCTTCTTCTGTATTTGAATAAATTATAAATTAGTAACATATGAAAATTTTCTCTTATACATCATACCTTTAATGTTAAATATGTTCAAAATAAGATATCAACTTACCATCAACAGTTGTTCTTAATTCATTCGATGTAATAAATGCATTTTCTTCATAAATCAACTTTTCAAGTTCATTATAATCAAGATCAAATGATAGTTCTTATTTTTAGATTTTAAAAAACAATATGATCAATACAATCATTATCAATTAGATCATATGTTATCTTTTTACTAAGCACCTTGAATATATAATAGAGAAACTATAAGGTCAATAGCAAAAATAAAGTTAATGAAAAATAAAAACATATCAAGAAAAATACATTTTCTTCATTCTTATATTATAAGTAATGTAAGCAAGGTTATTGATTCTTTGTTCTTTTAGGTGATTTTGTTTTTTGTATGCATGTGTTAAAAAATGCTCAAATTACGTTTACAACTTGATGCAGAAGTTGTTTAACTAAGTAATCAAATAGTAAGTTTTCTCAATGTCGGAGCACTTTTACTAAATAATCTTTACCACTCATTTGCATTTTAAATCAATAGTTATAAATGTAAAAAAATATTAAAAAGTAAAGGATAAAATAAAGAATGAAAACTTATTATGCTACATTTTTTTCATCGTAAGTTCTCTCTTTACAGAAGATCTAGCAAAACTCCCTAAACCTTCGCAATACAATTTAATTTCATTTATTACCTTTGATTACTCTTCATTAGAGAATAGATCTTTGTATTCAACCACATCAAAGAGACCACCTATAATATCAATATATGTACATATATCTTTACCATATAAGCAATAAGGATTAAGAAAATAAGCTACTAAGTAGACCATTTAAGTAAGATGCTTATCCCATCACTGATCAAAAAAATCTATATACCAAAGATGGCTTCTCATCTGAGTCTAGAATCCTCAATAACAAAATATATATCTCAAATATAGCTTCTCATTCGAGTCTACGATCCTCAACAACTTTATAAGTGCAGCCAAAATCTTCACGACAATCAAGCAAGTATGCCAAAATTTATTATCCAGAATAATAGAATAGAGATCTTTTCCTTTTACACCCTTCGATAACTTATGAATTAAAAAGTGTTTACTTTTCATTAAATTTTGACGTGCTTCTTTATGCTCATAAACACTTCTCAAGGTTATAAATGTAATTGCAAATCTAGTAGCAGCAAGGCAAACAATCTCCATCCAATCTTCTTACTTTTTTAGCCAAGACAATAATATTATATGATTATACTCAAAAACTATGATCTTAGATGCACTTGAAGTAAGATTAGAAATATGGTTCATACAACCAATGTCTTTTTAAATGAGATTTATACAATAAGCTGATATACAGACCAATAAATACACTAATAATTTGACTATAGTAAATACATAACTGATACATAATTAGTTGCATTGTCTATAAGAAAGTGTACAATAGTTAGTCCAACTTACTAGGCAATTTCAAAAAATAATTAAAATAAAGTATGAGCACTTTTAACCATATCAAAAGCATCAACAGACATGATAAAAATTATTCCAACATGACAATAAACCAAGAAATTAATCAAATTTCTTTGTCTTTTATCGTTCTATCCATTTACCATAATAATGCATATAGTTGTTTCTTAACTAGACTTATATGTATGCAAAATCATCTATTTTTTTTTAGTCTTTAAGCAAAGGCACATGAATCTTATAATAAGAAGGTCTCTTAGATCTTGTAGTGATTGATATTGTAGCATTTATTACTTTTTGAAAATAAAGTGAATTTAAAGGAACACATGAATGATAGAAACATCTAGCCCATGTTCATTTACTTCACAAAACAACATTCTTATTAACCAAAATATTTTTTAAACTAGGTTGAGAATCAGGAGTAGCTCTTGGATGAAAATAAAAAACTATGTCAATAATAACTTTCCTTTCTCTTTTATCTAATACTACTTGTGCTTCATCATTTTCAAAAATAGATTATGAGCCTTTTTATTTTATTTTTCTTTTTTACTTGTTGTTGTAAATAATTTACAATCCTCTCATATACATCAAACGGTACTTTTTTGCAAGAAGAAATATTACCTTTAATACCAGCAAGATATTCTTTAATTCTATAAATTCCTACTCCTTTAAGTATTCTACAGTAAAACATATAGTTATTTTAAAATTTTCCATTAAATCTTTGGGAAGAAGAAAAATACTTCTATGATGGATCAGACTTACCATGAGTAGAAGATGTTAAGTTCATTAAATCTTTTTTTGATGATTCCATATTCTCCATTATAATTTCAACCTAAAAATTCAAAAAGATAATTTTGTAAGTTTTTTACACCACTGTAAGTTTTAGACGTTATAAAAAAGCAACATATATTGAAAATACTTATCCTACTGAATAAACTGTATTTAACAAATTAGTATAGTTAATAATATTCATTTTAAAATATGGCAATATGAAAGTTCAAAAAAAAAAGATGTACAAGTGAATGAAAAAGCTTTTACTTACTATATGTCTTGTTTTCGTAAACAGTTGACAATAAAAATGCAATAACTGATCCTAAAGTGCTCAACCTTTTGAGACTTTTTTTAATTTAGTGCTTGAATATTTAAAATTTTGAATTGAGTGAGCAACTTTTAAACCCTTAGCAGTTCTGCTCAAAATATTAGTTTTGTTAGTAATTTGTTAATTTGATTAACATAATCTTTATTGTATATGATATATAGATGTTCACCTAGAAAAATAGTAGCCAAGGTTTAATTTTTTGAGTACAGCGACACATCATGAAAAACCAAGATTTCTTTAACCAAATTGACAAATTATTAATGAAACTAATGTTTTGAACTGAATTGTTAAGGTTTTCAAGCATTGGTCACTTAGTTGAAATTTTTAATAACGTGGGTACTAGATTGAAAAAATTCTAAAGGTTTAAGCACTTGAAGATTTGTTATCCTAAATAAATATAGATGCCTTAATTTTTTAAATTAACACATTTGATAAGTAAATTAGACTAGACAAACTATCTAAGTTTGAAAAAACTAAAAAGAGAGAGAAATAATTTCATTAGAAAAACCATCTCCAACTTAATACAATTATACATGATAGAACAACTCTTTCAATTTTCTTTTTTATGGGATCAATATAGACTAAAATCCTAATATTCTAAACAAAACATGGTAAGAGGAGTTGTTGTATTTGTAAAGTCCCAAACCGATGAAACATTGATGACTTCATTAGAAAATTGATGTATTTATTTATTATTTACGTTAACACTATTAAAATATTACTACAAGGCTATAAGCTTTTAGTAGGTGAGGCATTATTAAGTGCTCCCTATTCTTATAGTTACCTAGAACTCTAGATTTAGTGCCTGTTTAGATGAGTTTATATCAGTAGAGCTTTTGTCAGTAGAGCTTTTCTGAGAAGAGATTTTCTAAAAAGTCAGTTGACTATTTGAATGTCGATTAAAAAAACAGCTTTTTTGAAAGAGCTTCATATAGTAGACTGTTTGACAACATAAAAATAAAAGGCACACTTTTATGAATTTTAACTATACTTTAATTTGTAACAAAATTATTTATGCATATAAATAATATTTAAAGTATATTACACAATATGCAAAGCACAATATATATTATGTTTACACTTGATTTGAAATAATTCAACTACTATTAGGTCTTTCATGAATGGAATGGGTTGACATTTACTTTATAATTGTTTGACAAATTTACTTCCATCCTGTAGGAAACTATTTAAAGAGATGTCTCATTTTCTTGTAGGAAATAAAATTAATATTAAAACATATAAAAAAGCTAAATAATATTATAATCCTAAAATAAATATTCAAGTTAAGTAAATAGTTAAACACATAATAAATTATGCATTTTATTGTAATACAAGAAGATTTGTAATATGTTCTCTCGCACCATTCATCTCATTATTTTGTGGCTCGTCTAAATGATTTTCTTCAATGTCTTCATTTTCATTGATTTCTTCCTTTGTTGGAAGTAATTCATCATCTTCATCATATGGAGAAAACTCTTCATCCTTTTGAGCATTTAACCTTATAAAATTTTGAATAGCCATTAAAGCAATTACAATTTTGACTTGTTTTGGAAAAGGAAACCTAGGCATTTGACGTAAAATTTTTCACCTATTTTTTCAAACGTCAAATTTTCTTTCGATTGTGCATCTTAAAGAAGAATGTCCATGATTGAATATTTGTTTCTTCTCTCATGAAAGACCAACACGTCAAAAATCAGGAAGATAATACCTCTCACCTTTGTATGGTCCTAATTAACCTTGCATGTAAGGATATCCTGCATCTACCAAATAATATTTTCCTACATTCTAAATTAAAAATAAATGAATAAAGAAGTATTAAAGTATTAAGAATAAATAAAAAGAATGTATAAAGTTATCTGTCACAAACCTCTAGGTGGATGAGGGAAATGTAATCTATCATTACGCAAAGCCTCCACAAAAATTCGAGCATCATGTGTTGTGCTTTCGCAACCAGCGCAAGCAAAAATAAAGCACATATCAAAATCACATACACTCATTACATTTTGTGTAGGAATGCCTTTCTCCTAATATATTTTATTTGATTGGATCTTGGAACTACAATTGGTATATGTGTTCCATCAATTGCTCTAATGCAGTCTTTAAAATATGGCTAATACCTTCTATCATCTTTAATTTTGCTTGAAATTTCTTTAAAAGTTAGATTTTTTGGTTTTATGAAATCAATAGAGATATGTGAAACAACCTTTAATACTATTTCAAATTATCTAGAAATTGTTTCACCAGAGTGTTGAAATCTTTCTTGAACCATTCTATTGCAAAGTCTATGACCTGAAGTGATCAAAAACATAGCTACAACCTCTTCTATTGTTACTTCTGTACCTTTCTTTAATCTATATAACTCATTCAACAATTTACATAATTTGATAAAAATATACTTTTTCATTCTAAATTGTTGATCACATCTATCTTTATGGCCATTAAGCATCTCCATTACAAACATCCATCCAGTGTGAGGGGACGTTCTACATGATTTTTTAATATAATATTTAATATAATGGTCTATAGTTAGTGCTATTCCAGTTTAAACCATATTCAAAATTTCTTCTTCAATCTCCTCATTATATTCATGATCATTATCAGAATCACTATCAGAAGATGACATCTATATCAAAATATATAAAAAATAAATAATAAGCTTATTGTATGACAAGGTAATATCGCAATAATCATAATACAATAATAATAAAGTACAATTTATTTTATTACAACAAAATTAACCAAATATAAATCCAATACAACACATTACAAGTACGAATTCCAATACAACACATTACAAGTAGTCCAATATTAGTAACCAAGAACATGTCTAATTCATTACAAAAATCACAATCATTTCATTTTCTTAAGTCATTCGATTTGAAGATCAACATCCTTAAGCGCAACAAACATCTCTATATTTTCTTTCTTTAAAAATAATTTGGTAACTAATATAAACAACTCACCTCCCCTTTCTATTTCATTTATACTTCATAAGCTGTCCATCACCACAGAAATGCTACAACCAAGTTCATCTCTTTTAATAGAGGTTACTGAAGTTCTACCCTCTACTACATCATATATACGGTCCAAATGTTTACATAACCTTTCTGATGCCCCTGTTCTAGTATCGTGTTTCTTTCTTTTTTTTCCTTTTCCTTTTGTAGAAGTTCTTAGAGTTGGAGTTGATGAACAAATCTCTTTATTAATATTTCCAATTTCTTGATTGACAGTAAAGTCTTCGAAAAAGTTATCATCAAGATCGGTATCAACTAGGCTTACTCTAGAAGACTCATAAGAATCATTTGGTACAAAACCTGAAGAAGGTGCCCAGGCTCCTTCCCCCATAGCTACAACATCTTTAAATAAAATATTCAGCTGTTCAATAAGTTTCAAACCTTTAGTTCGGAATTTGGCAGCCTCAGGATTTTCCTACAATAATATTGTTTAAGTTATTAAACTATTAAGTAACATTAGAACATTATAAATATAAAGCTTAAATGCTTACCTTCAATTTCTTTTCCTACCATTCTTCACTTGCATTAATAGTTTCATTAGTAGGATCCCATTCTAGTCTAGTTTCCTTACCTACTAAATATGTCCAAAGCTGCCAATCTTTTTTTAATCCATCCCATTTATTCTTAAATTGTTTGTATTCATAATTCTTCTTAGTTTCATGAGCAAACTTTGAAACTATAGTTTTCCATCCAATCTTATTAAAGTGACCATTTGGTTGATTTCCAGCTAATGTCTCTTCCACAAAAATTTTGATTACAACTTCAAGAGTTCTATCATTCCACTCCGCTTTAACCCTTTTTTTCAATTTATCCCCACCTTGAATATCTTGACTTGGATTTGACATTTTCTATCAACAACAAAATCCCCACTGCATATAACAATGAATTAAGCAAGTATAAGAAAATATAAAAGCATAACCGTAGAAGATCAAGCAGGTCAAAGAAAGTCGACGATAGAGTTGAGAAATCATCAGAAAAGGGTCGATAAAAGACACAAACACATAAGTTTTAAAAGGGCAGTCATATCCAGTTTGATTAGCTAAAGGTAATTGCAAGAAAAAGGAATGAAACAAAAGACGAGTAAAAAAGGGGGCTACTTATAATTTTGATGACAATCATATATAATACCTTCCAAAGAAAAAGAAAGTGAAGATTTTAATTTCCAGGTTCATTAACTCAACAATAGCGTCCATATATGAATATTAACTTGTATTGCTACAAAATATCGGTATCACTCTAAAACAAATGTCACATTTCAGATACGTTAAGTCTTGTATCTCCCTCGCATAATTACATACCCACGTCCACAGAGATGGACACCAACACCTTGCTAAATATGTAAATTATATAGAAAATGTCACACTAACATCAAGTTTTTGCAAGATCCTGTGCACATCCCAATTAATGTATCCCTTGTTATTGGGTTTTATACAATGAATGTTATCGTATCTATCTCATAATCAAATGAATTCTGAGGAATTCTAGTTAGTTAGTGATTTATTATGCAAGTTAGTGATTGAGTTTGGTAAGGCCTTAAATAAACTGTCGAAATTTACTTTCAATCATAAAACAATCTTCTGACATAGGTCTTTTTCTTTAAAAGAAAAAAGAAAAATGAAATATACAACCTTATACACCTTATCCCATTCGCAAGAATGACCAGGACCAGTTATCAAATATGACTCTGTTTTGTGTACATATTTGGAACTTGAATTCTGGCAATATAAATAAGGATGGTTGTAACATCCCCTCACCTATGGGAAGGGTAAAATAGTAAATTGGAACGGGTTAGGAGAGATTAAAATTTTATTGCT
>JANZXR010000001.1:4480869-4500869 GCA_027575705.1 Erythroxylum echinodendron
CTGATCTTTGAAGATTGGACCGATCGGCCTGTGGGTCATTACGACTGGGCTCGGGCCCAGCACAACCGACCCGACCAAAAAGGATTTAAGAATCTGAATGAAGTTATTCTAATATTTTAAGATGGTAGCATGGAAACTTTTGTTGAGTTATGATCTTCCAAATTAAGATTTCATGGCCGACACCATCTTCAACTCTCCCCTTTCACAATAAAAATATTTATATATTTCTTTTTCTTATATAGAAAATTACAAGCAAAGAAGTACATGACGACTTTTTATACGCAGAAGTGTATAGATTATATAGAAATTTAAGAGATCTTAGAGTTTCAAATTTACATCCTCGAGAGTTCTTGGAGTAGGGTTTTAAGAGCTTAGAATTAGTTCGATTAAATTAAGATACCTACTGTAATAAAAAAAAAAGAATAAGACGTAAAGTACCTATTGAAAGAGTGCTTAGTGAGTAGCAAAAGAATGTCTAATGGGTGCATTCATTTTTGTTTTGTGGCCCTCCCCTTTTGTGGTCTTAGTGTGGCCTCCCTTCCTCTAGCCCCTTTATTACTCTCAACTCCTATACTTTTCCCCTATCTTTAACAAGTCTTCTTCAATACCTGTTAGTCTTTCTCTCTCTTACCTCATCTGGTATTAGTTGGCTTCCTTTGTTAATTTATATTGGGTCCGTTAACTCCTCTAATAAGTGGAAAAACTTGGGTAAAGTAGTTAAGGATAATCAATCGAAAAAATATACTCAAATCCCATGTTATTTGATTGAAAATAGTGAAATCCTAGTCTTTCCTCCTACTGACTTTCTGAAGCAAGAGAGAGGAAATGGAAATAAAACTTTAGTCAGCTTCTTCTTCAGTAAAAGACTGGCGTTTCGTAAAGTGGAAAGGTGAGAAATCTCAAGCTAGTCAAATTATAACTTAAAATAAATCTTTATTAAAGCTACTGATGCCTTTATTTTTTAAATTTAACTGTGTTGTTGGATTGTAAAAGGTCTGGAAAGAGATCTTTGGCACATTAAGGGAGTTCTCACGACGTTACTCTATCCTTATATCATCAATATGTTCAATAGCAATAATAATTTAAGCCCCAGTTTTTGGAATAACATTTTTTATTTTTAAAGAAATGGTAATCAAGGTTGGAGTTAGATAAAAAAAGAGAAAAAGATTGGTTTGTTGTATATTAGTCTTCATGATGTCCACCATAAATATTAGAGTGCATCAGGATTGAGCCATCTTGCCTATGGTTATTGGAAATTTGATTTATTTAGATGAAATGAATACATCATTAAAGAGAACAAGTTTTTTCAGAATTTCATAGAATTGGAGCTGGAAATAATCTATTTGAGTATGTAAAAATTAGCAAATCGAATGAAGATATAAAACATATCCTAGCTAAATGTGTTGCTCATATACTAATAAAGACAAAACCTAGACAAAAGAAAAGTTCGAGAATCTACAGATAAAAAATTTCTCAGAAGATATCTTTAGGAATTAACAGGATTGCAAACTACCACAATCATTCTAACAAGCCTAAATTTGAAGATATGCTATCCGAAAGAACTTACTATTATCCAAACCACTCTAATGAAGATTATGACCATAAGTATGTTGGAAACAACCATCACCTTCTATAACTAGTTCTCTAACATGCTCTATTTTCCCCATAAATCCCAACCAATAATGAAGAATTTATTTGAATCGTAAGTTATATAGAGAAATCTAGTTTCTTGTTGCACTATGCTCGATCAAAAGAAAAAGGAGTGTAGTTAAAGCTATCAAGAAAAGGGTTATTGGTAAGCCCCCTATTTCCTCTTCCTCCAATTGTCCTTAGTTATTTAGAAGGTCAAGGTTCTTGATAGCCCCTTTAAGCAACATGCCATTAAAAATTTTATTCTCTATTAAACCTATGATCTCCCACTTACTTGGAAGAAAAAAGAAAAATATGATAACCTTTCCCCCTATAAATTATGTTTTTGGTTCTTGTTGCTTACTTAATAACTTTCTCACCATTACAACAAAACAATTTTTATACCTTAAAACCTAGTTCTTTGTTCTACCACCATTTTAAACTCCTCTTAGCAGTTCATTCATTTAAAAAATCCTCTCCTCTTAATTAGATCACCCTATTTTTCACATTGTCGTTTATACCTCAAACAACATCCCTTAGAGCAAAGGGCTTTGGAAAGACTATGACTTCAAGTTATAATGTAAAAGATCTTTGGATTGGAGTATGAGATTTCAATACTCACTTACACCCATATGACTTAGAGGATGCCATATAATGATGGGATAATAAAGAATTTGAAATAATTTATGAACTCAGTTTTCTTAGTGACTTAAAATTCTTTGGCATGCTTTTCATTTAGAATAACAAACAATCAAGCAAGGCATTTATATAAAGGAAGTTGGCTAGAGTGTTAGCAAATGACAAATTACTATAAGTTTTCCCTTATTCATGGGAAATTTTAAGGTATCCTATATTTCAAATCATTCAATTTCTACAAAAATAAATTGGTATTAAGTTGTAAATTCTTATATAAAACTTGTATCATTTGTTCATATTGTAGGGCTCATTAAAAGCGTGTAAAGTTTATGACTAACCCAAAACAAAAAAGGATTAACCTTCATTAAGTTAGGAGAATCTTCTTTAAATTTAATAACTTTTTACCAACTTGTGATGGCTCCAAGGAAGAAGCATTGACTATGAAATGGTGATGAAAATTCAAGTATTTTTCTTCAAATTTATCCTCACTAGAAGGAACATCAATAACATTATTAAATTATTTGATTATAATGGCAACTCTATCGGTAAACAAAAGTAGTTAAAGGATCTTCACTTATACTTTCTCGTAGGTTTCTCAAAGATAAGGAGACTTAACCATGTTAAACCCTCCAAACTTCCCACACTTTAACCTAACCAACTCAACTTATCTTTAATATTTGAGCTTATTAAACCTTTTTCAAAAAGAAGATGTTAGGAAATCCACATTGTTCTTGATTTTATTATTTCATGGTAGATGCTTAAAGAGTTAAAAATCATTTATTACTCTTATCCCTAGGAATCCTTGCCTAGCATCCTTATAAGAGTTCAAGTCAATTTCTTGTTGCAATGTTGATCACAAAGTATTGTTTGTGAAAAGATTAGATAGTGTGCACCTACTTTGGTTAGTAAAAATCGATCAGTATTCAATTTATGATGAAATATCAATTTCAACATTTTAATTTCTCAAGATTTGGTAAGTGGTTACAAAATAAACAACTCATCCAAAAGGCGCCTATATAAAGTGGAATTTAAAAAATCATTTGATCAATTACACTTGAACTTTATCACTATTGCTTTATCTTCTTTTGTCTCCCCAACCTTTTATTTTCTCCTATTGGTTTTTTAAATACATCACAATAACTCCCTACTCAATCTTGATTAATGTTGAACTGACTAACCAATTTAATGTAATGTTTTTATTTTCTACATTTAATTCCTTAGATTATTGAATTTTTAAAGTTAAAATTTTCACGTACCATCTTAAACGCTCAACATACAAAATCTTCACCCTACCATTTACGACAAATTGATTTATTTTCCCATATTTGCATCATCTCTATTAAATCCTACTTCAAAGCTCTAAATAAATTTGAAATCCTCTATAGCTTATCTATTAAAAAAGTAGGATTTCTATATGTGTATCTATTTGTAACCCCCAACCGCTCAAATACCTAGAATTTCTTAATTACTTCTAGACTATCATTTACAGATTTCTTCCATCTCATTCAATAGATAGAAAGCATGACCAATTCTTTGACAGCTAAGTTTATATCACATGTTGGATGAGTGCAAATAATAAAATATATCTTGAATAGCCTTCACTTATTTGCAAATTCATCCACTCCTCCCTTTTGAAGTTATTAAACACATTATAAAAAGCATCAAAAACTTCCTTTGCTCATGAATAATTGACTATAACCACAAGATAAAGTTAAGTGGAAAGTGTTTATAAGGAAAAATAAGAGGTGACCTCAACATAACTCCAATTAAGGCAATTAATAAGATGCTCTTATTAAAAAAAATATGGAGACTATTCATGGAGCATAACTCGCTTTAAGTCAAATAGATTCATCTTGAAATTATAGACAATCAAAACCTATGGAAAGTGAAACCAACTAACAATGCTTCATGCTTACGAATGAAAACTTTAAAGCTAAATGACGTAATCAGACCCTATATCAAACAAATATTGGGAAATAGAAGGAATACACTCTTTTGGTATAATAATTAATATCAATGGAGAC
Source organism: Erythroxylum echinodendron (assembly GCA_027575705.1). Lineage (NCBI taxonomy): Eukaryota > Viridiplantae > Streptophyta > Magnoliopsida > Malpighiales > Erythroxylaceae > Erythroxylum > Erythroxylum echinodendron. The sequence continues at coordinate 4,485,159 of JANZXR010000001.1, forward strand.
ATTTGGAGAATTTACTCTCTTTAGGTTCTCAGTTAGCAACTTGTTATTAACCCACTTTCTAATACTTGATCCTAGCCTTTTGTAATTTTAGAGCCAATTTATGTGCATTAAAGATAATCTTCTATATTATAACCCCAACTCCAACAAAGACAAAATCATTTGGCTAGGCAACATATCCCACAATTTCTATAACAAAAGCATCTTAAGATTCTACCAAGATCAAGTCCCTCTCTAAACTTGGTGTACACTCCTTTGGTACAAAGGCCAGTTACCAAAATCCAATTTCAATTTTTGGATAGTGATTAAACAAAAGTTGTAGATTGAAAAACTTTAATTTATTAACAAGGCTACTAGAATTTGCTCCTTATGTAATTTTATTCTAAAAACTAAAATTATATATTATTTGATTGCTCATACTCTTGCTTTTATGAAAAATTATGCTATCTTTATATAACTTGCATTAGACCAAGATGATTGAGAATTCACAATAAAGTGTGAAAATTCCAATTTTAATGACACTTTCCCATTCTCCTCTTAACTTGTAATCAACTTCTCTATAAGAGCTTTAAAAGGGATACCATACAACATCCCAATACCTACTCCAAAATACAATTATCTATATAAAAGAAATAACCACAACCAAAGGATCAACTCCTCTTTAACATCCAACTAGAATTTTTAGTATTCATTATCAAAAGTATTTGATAAAAAATAACATATATTTTTGTCATATATATGTTCTCTAGTTGATCATTACAACTTCTACAATATATAAAGTGTAAACTCTTGCATCAATATTTTTTAGATTGATCAACTATTTCTAAAATTTTTTATAACTAGATGTAACTACTTTTTTAATATAATATATTACTTAATTATCCAAAAACAAAGAAATAGATAATATCACATCAACTTTGTAACCAAAATGAATATGAAAAATATAATTAAAGCCATATTCTTTAAGGACCTAGTCTCCAAAATAGTCTTTATGACTTTGCGTTTACAAACGGGGACTAAATATTAAGATTTAAGATGAGAAGAATATAAGAGGAAAGTAAACAATAGCATTTAATAGCTAAAAGAAGCAAGTTATAAAATTTGAAATTAAAGCATTTATACAAAATTCTTAAATTTATTGAAATGAGTGAAAGAATGAGTAACATTATCTAGGAGTAATTTATAATATGCATAAATGAGTAACATTATCTAGGAGTAATATATAATATGCATATAGTGAGAGATAACAGGAGAGAAACAATCCATAAATAATTGTCTCACCTAGTGACATATTAATTAAAGATTATTTACACAAACAAGTCGTGCCTTTTGTATATTCAACTTTAAAAAGCTTCCACATCAAAAGATATAATAGCAATATATCCATGCTTATCTACACATGGAAGCTTTTTACACATCAAATATTTGAATCTCTACAACAATGTAAGAATTAATCTTAACGTGATGTACCTTACTTGTGTGTACATGTTGAAGGGGTAAGAATTAATCATTCTGCAGGGGTAGCAAGCCTTTGTCTTAGCTCATATGAGAAGTAAGATAATCAGTTGCCTTTAGAAGATTCCAACTTACTCCCTTCCTAAAAATTTCAGGAACATACACTCAAAATTCTAACCTGATCCAATTTATGTGCTTTAATGTTACAACTTTTTCATAAACTTGCAAATTCATATATTTTAAATAACTAAGCAAAGTGAAGATTGTAAGCTCAATTTTTAATGGGGTAAGTATACAAGGAGAAGAGATTATGGAATAGTACATCTTACCCGAATATTACAACATTGCATTATGGATCTCTCTTATATATAAGTTCCTTTTCATTCTAAATCTCCTTTTGATATTGAATAAAGTTTTTCTTAAGACAACATAACTGTCCTTTTAGTCAAGTACTGCTTCACTAAGAACCTTAACAATCACATAAGCTATAAAGTAAAACATATACTTAACAAATGACTCGATTGGCAATTTACATGATCCATCTTATACAAACTCATAACATAAATAAACCTTAATTCACTTATTAATTCTTTATAACATCTGAATCAATGCAGCCAGCAAAGTCTAAATCGGAGTACCTAATTACTTCCAAATTTTCAGTTCGTTTGTACATAAGTATGTAATCCTTCGTTCCTTGAAGATATCTCGTCACTTTCTTTGCAGCCTTCTAGTGATTAATACCTAGATTACTCAGATATCTTCCTAACATTTCAACCGTAAACGCAATATCTGGTCTTGTACAAACTTGATCATATATTAAACTTCTAACAGCTGAAGCATATGGAATGTTCTTCATGTGCTCCCATTCGAACTCATTTTTTGAAAATCGACTTAAATTGATTCTATCACCCTTCAGTATGGGTACTACATTTAGTGCACAATTTTTAATCCAAAATCTCTCTAAAATTTTATTGATATAGGTCTTTTGAGACAATCTCAAAGTGCCTCGAGATCTTTCCCTATGAATCTTAATGCCAATGACATAAAATACCTCACCTATATCTTTCATATCAAAATTCTTTGAGAGAAATTGTTCCACCTCACATAGTAAACACTTATCATAGATTACAAGTAAAATATCATCCACATATAGCACAAGATAACAAATCTACTGACCTTCTGGTATATATACTAATCTATGGGGTTCTCTTCAAAACTAAATGAAGTGATGACTTCATGAAATTTTAAACACTATTAACAAGATGCTTATTTTAAGCCATATATAAATTTATTGAGTTTACGGACCAAATGCTCACCATCACTAAAGGATAATCCTTCTGGTTGTTACATGTAAACCTCTTCCTCTAGTTCACCATCAAGGAACATCGGTTTTACATCCATTTGATGTAACTCAAAGTCAAAATGGGATACTAATGTTATAATTACTCGAAGAGGATCTTTCTTTGATAAAGGAGAAAATGTCTCCGTCTAATCGATTCCTTCTTTTTAAGTAAATCCTTTAGCAATAAGTCTTGCTTTAAGTCGCTCAATGTTGCCTTATGAGTCTTTCTTTGTTTTAATGACCCATTTACACCCAACAGGTTTTACACCATTAGGCAATATAATGAGATCCTAGACTCGATTACATGCCATATAATTCATCTCATCTTTCATGGGATTGTACCATAAGTCTGATTCTTTAAAACTTATGGCATGTGAAAATATTTCAGGATCATGTTCGACTCTGATGTTAAAATCTGATTCTTGTAAATACACAATATAATCATTAGAGATACCTGATCACCTTACTCTAGTAGATCTCCTTAATGTTGTTTCAACATTCTCCTCAGGAGCATGTTGTTCAACTGGTTGATCGACAATTTCTTGTTGTTCTATATCAACAACTTGATCTATTGAATTGGTATCAATTGTTTCTCGAATTTCTACAATTGGTTATCTAAAACCCATTGGTGCTTGAGAGGTGTGAATGACAATCAATATATCACTTGAGCTAGAGGGATGAACTTCTTGATGTTCCTTTTCTAAAATAACATCTCGAAATTGTTCATTTCCATTGATCAAGTCATTCTCAAGAAATTTTGCATTTCTTGATTCTACAATCCTAGTGTTGTGAGATGGACAATAGAATCTATACCCTTGAATTTTTCAGCATATCCAATGAAGTGACCACTCATGGTTCTCGGGTCTAGCTTCTTTTCTTGTGGATTATAAATTCTCACTTCAGACTAGCATCCCTAATCATATTTATGTCACAAACTTGGTTTCCAACTCTCAAATAACTCAAAAGGTGTCTTTGAGATAGCCAAACTTAGAACTCGGTTTAATATATACACAACTGTCTTTAGTGCTTCAGTCCACAAGAAATCAAGGAGTTTTACATTAATTCATATACTTCTCATCATGTCCATTAATATTTGGTTTCTTCTTTCTGTCACATCATTCTAAACCGGAGAATTAGGCATAGTGTATTGGGCAACAATCTCATATTCTTGAAGAAACTTAGCAAATGGACTAGGTGCTTGTCCATTCTCTGTGTATCTATCATAGTATTCTCCACCTCTATATGATCTCACGATCTTAATTTTTTTTCTATATTGATTTTCTACTTTTGCCTTAAAAACTTAAAAAGTATCCAAAGCTTCGTCCTTAGAACGAAGTAAATAGAGAGATATGTATGGTGAATAATCATCTATGAAGGTGTTAAAGTATTTCAGACTATTTGCATCTATTTTTGGACAACAAATATCCATATGTATGATTTCTAATAATTTGTGCTCCTCTTTGCACTTCTTTTAAACTTGTTAGTTTGCTTACTTTAATACAATCAACACAAGTTTCATGATCAGAAAAATTTAAAGTACTAAGTACTCCTTAAATTTCTAATTTACTAATATCAATGGAGATGTGTCCTAATCTTCGATGTCACAACATAAAGGAATCCTCATTCACAATACATCGTTTTATCCCAACAGTAATATGCATAGAAGTATAAGCAGTATCATTTTGTAATTTAAGATAATAAAGACCGTCAATCAAAACACCATGACCAAAAACTTTGGATTTATTGGATAATTGAAAATTAGAATTTGTAAAATTAAACATAAAACCCAACGTATAAGTCTTGAAATAGAAATTAAATTTCAAGAATATTTGGTACATAAAAAGTATTTTCAGATGTAAAATAAAACCATTACTTAACGTCAAAATGCAAGTGTCATTGGCTTCCACATATGAACTCATCTTACCTCCTGAATAGATGTAGTGTTCACTTCCCACTGGTTTCCTTAGGTTATGTATACTCTGTAAGGTAATTGAAACATGAATTATTGAACCAAAATCAATCCACCATGTGTTATGATTAACACTAATCATATTAGATTCATAACAAACAAATGAAAGGTAAGTACCTTTCATTTCGAGCTAGTTATTAAATTTTAAGCATTCTTTCTTCAGGTGTCTCCTCTTTTTACAAAAGAAATTCTTTGAATTTTCTTTATCTAAGGTTGAGGAGAAATCTTGCCTTTTCCCTTATTTTTTCCCTTATCCTTCTTTTTCTTTACTTGCATAGTCAAGTTCACTTTCACCCTCTTCCATAGCCAATCTCCCTTCTTCTTGAGCACACATAATCAACAACTCATTAATTGACCATTTGTTTTTATGTGTGTTGTAAGAAATTTTGAAAGGGACATATTGTTGGGGCAGAATCTATCCATTGATTAAATCCCACTAATGAATGAAGTGTTTATAAATCTTCTAACCTCTCAAACTCTCAAGTTAATGGTGTAAACTTTTCTTAAAAACGAAAGATGAAAGTTAGGGATCCAAAAACAACATATAACTGTCAGGTATCCAAAAACAACATATAACTGTCCATATATTGCTCTGCCCATTATAGAGACAACGAACAACTATAGACCATCACAACATTTTGGAAATGTTGTGATGGTTGTGAATCATATGGACTACGAGAGTATTCTAATAGTGTGTGCAATGGTTGTCAATCATAAGGACCACGAGAGTATTCCACCGGTGTGTGCTATTCTAGCACTAATTTAAGTTATTTGATATGCATTGAGGCCCTATTAAAATCATGGATTATGTTTTTATGATTTGTGGTGGTGATAAATAGATAGTTAGGACTTATTAGCTAATGCTAGACTAGAGCATGTACCAATTTACCGTTTAAGAAGAATAGTTGATGTTAGAATAAAGTGTATCCATTTTATTGGTGAATTAGTTGATAGGGTGAATTAGTCGACACTTATCTTAAGCATGTACATGATGTTATGTATGATAATTGACAATATTATATGTTGTATTTAATTATTTTTGTAATATGATAATTCTCTTAACAAATATTACAGATATGAGTTTACTGCTATTTAAACACAAGTGATCAAAAATTTATGCATATATGAATAGTTGGATGATTCTTTATTTTAAACAGTGAACTTGAGAAGGAGCGTGAGTATCTATGTGAGAGACGACGTGAATTGAAAATCATTTAATCACTTTACAAGGATTGAACTTTTTTTTGTAAAATTAAATGATTAAAACTTAATTATTAATTATTTTGAAATATATTAGATTATTGTCAATTTGTATACATTAATTTAACCTTAATTAAATTTTATTAGGTAATGACTCCCTATAAATATATTACAAATAGGTCTATCGAAAATATCATCATGGTTGTTATTAACGATTGTGTTAAAGTGCGAAATTTAGAAAAATTTAATAATACCCAATCTTACTAAATCATATATCTTCTTGTACATTTAGGGTTTAAATCTTTTGTATTTAATACCTCATTTAAACCCTATTTTACAGCAAAAATAATATCATTTTTAGCATAATTGAAACAGTTTATTAGTACGGACTTTACCGAGCATTTGTACCCGACTAAAAAGAAAGAACAAAGGCAGACCATTTGGCTAATCAGTACGTCCATTAATTGGGTCCTAAACAGCCGTCGGAGTCAAAAACTGAAGTGGGTTTTAAGGTGACCAATTCTTCTTTTTTTTCTAACGGAGTCTTGGATAAAAAGGAAGAGACGATCTTTACTCTTTTTAAATGCCACGGTGGATAAAGAGCTACAGTAACGGTAATAATTAGCTATCAATCTGACTAGTGACTACTGACTCCACCTTCCACTAAACCAAAACTGTCCCTCGAGAGTGCCTAATTAATAGGCGCTAAGGTGCTAAGGTGTAATCATTGCTGGAGAGTCTCTTCATCTGCAAGCTGGGAAAAGTTACATTGGATACCTTGAACCAGTTACCATTACTCCGAGGTTGTCACTTTCACTTTCAACAACAAAGACTGAAATTGTTCTTACCCAGTCTCCTTGGTCCAAAGCAGTTGGTGAACGTATTTTTCTTGGACTACAACAAATTCAAATTTCAACCGCACCTTGCCTTGGAAAAGTCCATTGATATGAACCAAAAAGAAACATAATTAGCATATACCCAGTAGACATAATGGAAAGTTTGGAAACTTACCTCATATTGACATCATTTTGCACACTTACAAGGATAAAAAAAATTACCATTGTAGGTTTTTTGTTTGAGAATTAAAATTACCGACCGTTGTGGTTGTTACCAATCCAACCTCTGAATTTTTAATTTGTCTGCATCTGGAGGCCTGACAAAATCCATTTCACCACTTGCAATGGCTCAATGTTCTTCTTGTCTTGATTCATACTCCCATCTCTTCATCACCTCTAGTAATATCTGATTCCATGTATCTATAGGCCCTGGCAAACACCAGTGCACACAGTCATTTTGGACTCGCTCTGTTATACCATTGGCAAAGGGATTTGGATACATGTAAGGACCTGGATGACCGTCTGGTCTCATCAATGACAATTTGCTGATATCCAGTGCCTCTAATCTCAGCTCGTGTAAATGGGAATTCAATTTTGCAGCTTCCATTTCTTCAATCCCAATTTGCCTCATATCTGCATCCATTCCTTCAAGCGACTTCTCACCCTTCCCGTAAGGTTCGGTCTTTGGACAAGCGCCAAACTTGTCCCACTCACCTTCAAAATGTGAAGGTGAAAATGTTGCCAGAATTACATCTATCCCATTCCGTTTTGTCTTCACTCTTTCAATTAAAGTGTTAAGTGTAGTCTTCAAAGCTTTTCTTAGCACATCATAAAACCCAATTTCAGTATGATTAAGACCAGGACAGTAATGACAACCTATTACATGACCATCCTCGTAGTAAACTGCTGGATGTAGAAACCAATGCCCAATTGATAATACAATCATGTGAAACCCATCCATGTCGGCTGCCCACTTCTCATCAAGATGATCCAAATACAGCTCGTTATGATCAGGACCAGTCTTCGATTTCTCCACACCTTTTACCAGAAATGGTGACCAATAGATTGATATACTGGTATTGTAGGACTCAAAATACCATCTACGGAAATTGTTATCCTCGCCATCTCGATGAACAAGCTTAGGGATTGAAGCAGTGGCAAGCAAGCAAAGAAGAGACTCCAACTGGTTTCTAGCCATGGAATCACCAACAAATGCTAAATGTTTGTTTCTAAGAAGTTGAAGAAATGTGTTGGGTTCAAACCTTGGAAGCTCACAGTGTTCTGGTCTCCATCTCCAGTAAAGAAAACCCAAGTCAGGTCTGCCATGGCGAATGCAATTCTGACCTTCCTTGATGGTACCACAAGTCGTGCCATTGTACAAAGGACCATTCGTATCATGAACCCATCTGCCATTGGTGTAATCACATGGAGGCTCATTTGCGTCTTCCTTCTCTGCAATAATAAACAGTATTAAGAATCGCTCTTTCATATACGAAACAATCAAAGAACCAAGTTATCAACCAAATAACAGAAAGAAACCAACTTTCTTCCAAGTTCACACACTTACCTATAGTAGAAGGAGAAACAGAGGAAGAGATGTGTACAGGGTGAGAATGAAGAATTGGGTGAGGATAGAAGTAGAAGCGAAACAGAAGCAAAGGAAAAATCGCAAAAAACATCCAACGAAGAAGCTTTTTGACATGGAAATATAAAGAATGATACTTGGATGGACTAATAGTGCCCATCTGGACTCGCTTCTTGTACTATCGTTAATAATAATGAAGTTGTTTAGCCTTCTACTTTGAGATGTGGATTCTTTGCATTCTGCCAATTTGGAAGCAGACTTATGCGCAGAGGCCAAGCTTCAAGAGGATTGACTGATTCAGAAAAGAAACACGAGGATGGAAGGGGGTGAGCAGTCAAAGTCACCTCGAGAATCTCATTTTTCTATACGTTTGTTTGTTTTCGTTCACTTTCTTCTTCATGTTCTTTGTGGTTCGTCCAACCACTCCTCCAAACTCGCTGCCTTCATGCCTCGCATCCTATCTTACACGTGGCAACCATCACCTTTGATAATTCAACTTTCCCTTTTTTCTTATATATCTGTATATATGTTCCATTTTCAGCGAGCGTCTGTGGTCTTTGTCCAATGAGGTACTATTTCCTCGAGCATAAGTAATATTCAATTACCAAGCAAGTAGAAACTTCATCCTTAAATCTCTTTGTATTCACATTTCTCTTTTTAAATATTCCTAACTTGTTTGTATTTCTACGATTCCAACCATTCTGGACTCCGCATATAAGTGAGTAAACCTCAAAATACAGATCTTTTGAAGCCTGACTTTTAAAAAAATTTGAAGCATTGATCAAGTATAAGAAAAAATGGTATGCATGGAAAGAGCAATGCTTGCTAACAGTAGTATTCCTGGTTCCTAGCATATATTTGCTAACATGATTGAAGGAATCAAATGGGTGTCTGTTTTGTCTATTCGCCAATAAAAGAAACGATATTTAATATGATTGTGGATTATTTTCCACGAAAATGGTAGTTAATAATGCAACTCCAGATCATTGCTTGTTCAGAGCTTCATTCTTTAGGGACCACAGAGGTTGATTGTTAGATGTTATTCCATTTCATTCGTCAATTCTAACAATAGAAACTATACATGTATACCTAAATCCGATCATATCATTACAGTACAAAAATTCCAGCTTTATGTCACATTAGCATTCCAGGACAAGGGATTAGGAGCTGTCCACAAACCAAAACCAAAGTCATTGTTTCCGATTAGACAACGTATTTGGTCGCTGTCATGTGACAAAGGGAGATAGAATAACTCACCGATAATTGGGAATGCATTATCAAATATTAGGAACTAACAAACACATGTCGGTAGGGACTGATTCCATGTCTACTGGGAGAACATCAAATTATATATTATGCGAATTGAAAGGAAAGGATGATAATAGAAGAACAAGCATGTCAAGGGACAAAAGTCCCTAAAATATGTTTTTCTATTTTTTTGGTACTAAATATGCTCGGTTGTCAGGACAAGAAATGTAAATGGTATCTACTCTCACACCATTCTAAATGTAAATTAAAACTGCCTCTCTAGCCCATTGGACTTGGTGTCAAATCTAGACCCGAAAATGAAAATCTAGTTAACGACCCTACACCACCAAGTGCTGGTGGGCTCTCAACCCCTCGAAACCCAACCCTCCAAAAGCCATAAACAACCCCAAGAAGTTACGATGGTAGAGACTCCACGAGATTGTGAAGAGGGCCGGAAAGAGAGAGGGAGCAGCCATGGAAGGTGTCAACAATAGCAACAGCGAGGATTTTGCAGTGGGTTGCTTGCTTTCGATCAAGACAACACTTGGTGACGAGTTCGAGGGCCAAGTTATCACCTTTGACCGACCTTCAAACATTCTCGTCCTTCATATCCTTTCCTTTTTTGTTCTGGTTGTCTTTCACTTGCGATTCAGTCTATGTCTGTCTGCTGTTCTTTTGGCGTTATTTCTTAATTTATGATCTTCTTTCACAAGAGGGTTCCAAAGCTGGTCCTAGGAGGAACATAAGATTTCTGAAAGCGAGTTATATAAAGGAGTTTTCTTTTCTGGGTCAAGCTGAGGGCCCTCTTGACATTAAGAAGTGTTATATAGATCTCCATGGTCTTCAAGCTAGGGAGGAATTGGCTTTAAGGTGATCTGTTGGTAATTGTTTGCTTACGTGTTTTTCTTTGATACGTTTTGTTTGATGGGAAGTTCTGATGGGATGTTTTGGAGGACTTGAATTGGGTTTGCAGACAAGCGGAAGCAGAGGCTGAGAGGATTGGAGTTGGTGTTACGGCTGAAGCTCAGAGCCTATTTGATGCCTTGTCTAAGACGTAATTGCCTTGCCCTTTAACTTCCATGCTTTTTTCTCACTCTTTTTCTGTGCATCTGGATTGCCAGTTCGTTTCTTGAGTAGGTTCGTAATAATTTTTTTTGTGTGTGGGTTGAATCAACTTAATTGGGTCAATTTTTAAGAAAGCCCTTCCTTAGTATTGCCATGTGTTGAAAAAAGTTATTTGCTTGGTAATAGTTGAATCAGTTGCAATCCATGATAGTTTGATCCAAGTTTCCCAGTTTCTGACTTCTGACATGCTTTACTAGAACTAAATTTGGTTGGCAAGGTGTACATAGTTTGAAAATGCAGCAGGTTTTGATGAGACAATGATTACAAGTATTTGTGCTTGAGCAATATGAATTTTTGTAGTTTGAAAATGCTGCAGGTTTTGATGAGACAATGATTACAAATAATTGTGCTTGAGCAATATGAATTTTTGTAGTTTGAAAATGCTGGAGGTTTTGATGGGACAATGATTACAAATATTTGTCCTTGAGCAATATGAATCTTTGAAGAAAGCAGGAGTAAGTTATTCGAGATTTGGTTTTTGGATTGGTCTTTTATTTGTGAAGTAAGTTTGTGTTATGATGGCAAAATTATTGTGGACTTTCAATGATGTTAGTGTAACTATACCATCTGAGCATTGGGACATATTTCTTGCAATATGCAGCTACTGTAGTTTTCATTTTTCATCTTTCGTAAGTTTTGTAGCAATTCAAGTCGCACGTGTGCTTGATCAGTTAATTTTTGGGAATTTTCTGAATCATTTTGCTTTACTTTTGAAACTTTAATTCAAGTAAAAATTTCAAATTTTGATTTCCACTGATGTCTCCATGTGAATGAAAATAACAAAAATGCTAGATCATGTCCAAAGGCTAAACCTTTTTAGGTCATGTGAATGTTTGTCACCAGGCTTCCAGTGCGATGGGATAAGACTTCTATAGTTGTAATGAATGAAGTTCGAGTTAGCGCTCCATATCTCCCTGAATGTGTCAGCGGAGGAACTGCTGCTGCTAATGACAGAGTGAAGAAAGTGGTAAGCCTACAAGTTAGGATTCAAAAGTCTGTTTTTGGTAGAAATCTGAACAGGAAAAATAACTTTTTTGCATGATGTCCCTTCAGCTTGAGTTTGAGAGGAAGAGGTTGCAAGCTCGAGGCAGCAGCTAGGGAGTATTTCTGCACACATCTTATGAGTGCTGGAAAGCATATTGAGAATTGGATATTTTGTGGCTATGCTGCTTGTACCTGCTCTTGGCTACGACCCTTGTCTGCAACTAACTTATTGCATATGCCAAGAGAATCTCAGTTTTAACCAAGGAAAGAATTTCTATCTAAATAAATGCTTTTTCATGGCACCCTCTCTACCTTTGTAATTGCAATATGATGATGCCTGAGATGGTATATCACATTAATGGCAGGGACGAGTATAGCTGCAGGAGCACCTGACCTGAATCCTCAGGTGTAGTGCCGTGTTTTAGTTATGTTATGTGTGGTTCCCGTTTATTTTTGTTTTTTGTTTTTTGTTGAATTTGTGGTTTTTTTATATCATATTAGTTTCTTTTGTTCTCATTAGTTGGTTTCTTTTTCATCATTAATTAATTATTTAATATTAAATCGTAATAAAAAATATAAATTATTTAATTTATATTCATGTGTTTTTATAGTTAATTCAAAGAAATTACTTTGAAAGTTTTTTAATTTAATAACATTTAATACCTAAAATTTTACAAAATAATTATTTAAAAATATTTCGAAAATTAATATGTTTAATTTTGAATATAACATTGATTGAGTTTTATTTTGATTAATGAATATCAGTTTACAAATAAAATTTTATAAATTTCTTACATAGTTATCGAAATTAAAAATGATAAATGTATTACTAAATATTTATTAAAATAATTTTTAAATTTTTAGTTTTTAATTTTATTCTTATTAATAAAAAGAATAATTATACAAATTTTATTATAATAAAAAATGGAAGTCGGATCATACATCTATATAGGGGACTTTTGGTAACTCATAAAATTCATGGTGTCATGACGAAAGGTAGCCTTTGCCTGCAAAAGTCACGACGCCTGGGGTGCTTCTTCCTCCTTTCCTTCTTTTGTTTTCTAATCAAAACAAAACTGTACTTTAAGACAACATTGACACTGACAAGGGAAGGGGTTTCCAGTAGAATTTTGTTTCGGAAGGTAGGCACTGTATCGGTCAAAAAATGGTATAAAATTGGAAAATTTTGTAATGGCAGGTACTATCAGCCTTTTCGATTGATGTGTGACGTGCAAATATCAGTCAAATACTAGTGGGTATTGTGAATTTCAAAAAGAAGTTGGACTAAAATGCAAAAACATAAAGTCAAAATCCAAACAAAATCAGATTGTTTTCCAGACCCATTCGACCACTCCATATCAAGTGAGCCACAAAGCCAATCGCCGTTCACCAATTGTAGTATTGTGCCAGCCAACAGCCACCCTCTAGTCACCGCCAGTTGCACCAGTTAATCACACCGTCGCCGCCAATCATCACACTCTTGTGCTGCAATCTAAAATTGGAGTTTTGTAACTTATGACTCATAACTTGTAAGCTTAAGTCAAGGTTGCATTTTGCTAGTGTGTGTATGTGTCAATTGTGGAACCGTGTGTGTGTGTTTGCTTGTGTGGTAGACTTATGGACTTTATGGATGTGGTGTATGAGTGTATAATCTATGATGGATGGCTTATGAATTGTGAATTGTGGATATGTAAATATGGAATATTGAAATGAAAGTTTGAATTTGTGTCATTTATTAAAATTATCATGATGTTGACTTAGAAATTAGAATTGATTGTGTTTCAGACTTTCAGTGATAACTAGAATTATGAATTACATTATGAATTTAAGTTTGAGGTTATTTATTTGTTGTTTGAATTGAAAATTGGAATTGGATTATGACTTTGAGGTTGTTCTTGTCTAAAATTTGAGATTGAGATATATTGAAATTTGAATGAAAGGTTAGTCTTTATTATAAATTGGGTTATATATCATAAATTGAATTTTGTAGTCATCAAAATGGATTAGTTAATTTGTGGTTGAATCTTATGATAAGTAATTATACAAATTGAATTATAGTTGTGAGTTTAAGTATATGATTGAATCATTTAATCAACTGATGAATAATCATACAAAATAAGTTATAGTTAAGAGTCTATAGTTGAATCACATAATAAGTTATAGTTAAGAGTTTATAATTGAATTATGTGATTACATAAATTGAATTATAGATATGAGTTTATAATTGAATTATATACAACACAAAATGAGTTATAGTTGTGACTTTTGAGTTTATGATTAAACTATATAGTCATACAAAATAGGTTATAGTTGTATGTTTATTTTTGAATTATATAATTACAAAAAAATAGTTTGTAGTTGTGATCTTATGTTTGAATTATATAATCAAACAAAATGACTTAACGTTGGAAAGAAACATGAGTTATTGAGAAACCATTATTGACCTATTTCTTCATTTTTTTATTCAACTTTGTTTTGATATGAAATTATTAAGTTGATATTGATATATGTCTTTATTTAATTTTTATAAATAAATGGAAAAAAAGTTTAAGTACTCCTAATAATTCAACCACTTCAGCAAGATTTAATGATCCGGCTTAGACTCATGTTGAATTGGTTCTTGGGATGAAGAACCATATCATTTGTTTCTTTTAACCATATCATTTGTTTCTTTTATAATAAACATTTGAAAGGTGGAGAAATCATCATATTAAAGAAGCATTTAGCTATGGTCAGAGGTGATTTAAAGCTTTGTAAAAAGTAAGTCATGATATGAAATGACAAACGATGATTTTACTTGAAAATTATCAACATGAAAAAGATAGAAGACAAAGATTAAATTACTAAATTGGTAATGAAAGTTCTTTTGTTGGTGGTTAAGATGATAATGAGAATGTTAAAGTTAGTAGTATTCCTACTCAACAAGAAGAGAATTTTACACCTGATGCTAGGAAAAGAAGAAGACATGTGTCTAATTTTTCTGCACCATGAACAATTTCCAAAGCTCAACTTTCAATCTGTAATGCCTTACAATTTAAAGAAGTGACTCATAATATGGATATGACAATGGCTAGTAGGTGACATGATTTAGGTATAACATTCAATGCTACTTAATCTTATTATTATCACCCTATGGTAGATGCTATTGCCTCTTACAATCTAGGATACAAAGCTCTTTCAATTGAGGAATACAAAGGAAAACTTCTGAGTAACTATGTTTATGAAATAAAAAGTTATTTGGATGAAAGAAGAATGACTTGAGTTACTTTTGGGTGTTCAGTCATGTGTAATGGTTGGACAAATAGAAGACAAAAACCTATTATTAATTTTTTTGTTTATTATGCAAAAGAGACAATATTTTTTAAGTCTATTGATACATCTAATCTTGTTAGAAATATTGATATTCTGTTTCAAATATTTGAGGAAGTTGTGAATGAAGTTGAGCTAGAAAATATTGTTCAACTCATTGTGCCGCATATTGCATTGGCCTGATGTTGAAAAATATAGAAGACATTAGATAGTTTCATATTATTAATGAGACTGTACAACAAGCCAAAAAAGTGACCAAGTTTATCTACAATCGTGCATTAAGACAAATATTTACAAGTAATAAGTGAGTTGTAATTCAGCATGCTAGGTCTAATGATGGATTCTAGGCTTCTAGAATTATGCTTAAAGATAACAAATTTTAGTCCCAATGTCAATTTACATTCGAGTTTATGAGCCTTTGGTGAGGGTACTTCGTCTGGTTGATAGTGATGAGAACGCGACAATAGGTTATTTCATGATATCATGAAGAGGGCGAAGGAAGCAATCAAGGTCTGATACATTCATATTTTCATATATATTTACGACTTATTCAGAGTCATTTACCATCATTTTATGCTCATCTATGGCTGGTTTATCATGTTTTAGCATTATTCGAGGTTCGTTGACGTAAAATGTATAAATGAAACAAATAGACTTGAAT
>JANZXR010000001.1:4500969-4522907 GCA_027575705.1 Erythroxylum echinodendron
TTTTAATTAGCAAATTGTTGCAATCTTTTCTTAATTGGTTACTGCACAAATTTGTCATATTCATAGTTATTTTGGTCACATTAAATTGGGCAGTTGTTTAAATTTTTATTTAAGTTAAATTTGTTTCTTCATTACTTTTAAATTTCCTAAAATTTCATTTAATCCGATTTCAAATATTGTCAGCTAGCGTAGAATTGAACTTTCTCATAATCCCTGTGGACACGACTCAGTTCTTACCGATTTATTACTCACTTCGACAACCGTACACTTGCGGTTCACGAACAAGGTCAATATGAAAAATAGGTTTTCTTCGTATATACCTTATCTAGGAGTCATCAATAAAAGATAAGAAAGACAACTTTATTCTCCATTGTTTACAAATGGGGCATTTTTTTAATCCTAGTGTCTATTGCAGACTAAGTTTTATAAAGAAAATTAAAGTTAATAATAGAATATTATTAACTATGACATTAATTGTTTCCTATAAGATGATGCTAGATTTTCTAAGCTCACAAATAAAGATTTATAAGGATGCTTCTGGTGATTTTAGGATGTTAATTGCTATTCATCAAAAAGACAAACTTAATCTAGGTATATATTTTTTACCACTTTTGTTACTTGTTGAAAATTATTCATTATTTTATTTTATTTATAATGCTACTTTTGTAGTCTCATAATTGCTCAATAGGACCAATTTAGAAGCGGTGTTTCAGAATTGCAAATGTTTACAATTTGAATTCTAAATCAATGTATAAGTGCAACAGGATGTGAAAGAAATTAGAGCATATTTGAATTCATCCATTCCAAGAAAAGGAATAGATCTAGCAAAAAAGATTCAATGACTTAGACTTTGTTAGATACAATTTAAAGCTTCGGAAAAAGTATGTTATTATTATTATTATTAAGTTGGATATAATTTTTTGTAATTTTTAATTATTTTATTTTTTACTAGGACTCTTAATAAAACAAGCAGCTCTGTAGATTTGATTTGCCTTGGTTATATCGATCTTATGTTGGGTTAGGTTTTTGAGGAACTAAGTTTGATAAATGAGAGTGACTTGTAAGATAATCTTGGATAGAAAAGTATTACAATGTCATTTGGTGCAATGAATTTGAATGATGGTGATGATGACACTCTTCTTAATAATGAAGATTTTATATCAAATAAGAATTGAGGTTAATGCGATTTGGGCGAGTATTAATTGGGTGAAATTTCATATTTTTATTTCTCTTCTTCTTTTAATTTTACTTATATTGTATAATATTAAATTCTATTTATGAAATATAATTGTAAATACTTTTATTTCAAATTTCACTTTTAGTTGGTTATTTCCTTGACACAAACTATTGTTATAAATTGTAATCGCTAGAGAGTCATGGATATTTATTATTTTTATTTGATGTTTTGATGTAATTATTATTTATTATATTATAAAATTGTAACGTTTTAAATACTTTCTATGATCCTTAATTTTATATTTTTACGATAATTAAATGATTTTTTCATGTTAATTGTGATTATTATTTATATATGAAATATGTTAAAAGTAATATTAATAAAAATAAATAGATTGTTGTTATTTTAAAATTCTATTATTAAAATTTTTAGAGATAGAGTTAATATAAAATTATAAATTATACAATACAACATATTAAGAGACTAATTTACAATTTTAAAAAGTTCAAAGACTACTTTATAAATTTAGAAAACTATCCGAAATGTTACTTGGTATTGATCCATATTAGTATAGTACTAAATTAGAGCTAAATGTTATGCCATACGTTATTCATAAATTTGGTTTCAAGAAGTCGTAACTCATTTTTCTCATATGTGAATTATACTTGACCGATTGCTATTGCTAAGCTTGCGTACTTCGTTGGAAGTATTTCCATATAAGGTTTAGTTCGGACTTTTTTCATAAAGCTTAAGATGGTACTTGAGTCAAAATTCCACAAAAGTATAGGACAGTTGGCCATAGTTAATTTTGCTGAATTTATTATTGTAAGAAAATGAAAATGTAGCCGAAAGCTGCTAAAAGCAAACTTTTCGTAAAGTGGTATAAGAAAAACAAAGAAAGTGATATGTTAATTGGGTGTCCGCCCGTAAATGTTGTCACGTGTCCATTACTTTCTTCTCAAAAGATGCACCTAGTGGGGTGTGCAGCGCCCACGCTTATAAGTCAGGACCTTTTCCGTTGCCTATTCGATGTGAGACGTGACACTCTCTCCCACTCAATCCTGTGACGCCCTCGTTACAGGTGGGGCCTCCTGCCTACCCCACCCTGAGGGGCGCTTGGCAGGACATCGGAGTTGGGAACAGGTTGGATCTGATACCACTTGTTACGTGTCTATTACCCTCTCCCCAAAAGATGCTCCTAGTGGGGTATGCAGCGCCCACGCTTATAAGCCAGGACCCTTCCCATTGCCTATACGATGTGAGACGTGACAATGTACAAGGGCTGGTCAACAGTATATCCTGTTTACAAGACTTTTCATTGGAGAGGGTCATACTTAACATTTCTTTTGTATTTTTACAAAGAGTTATTTTTGTAAATTGAACTTTGATCAATAATTTCTAATAAAAAAGTTGAATGCTTTAAACCTTTAGATTTTAGAAATGGACTAAGCATATTGATATAGTTAGGCTGGACAGCTTTTGTGTTCTGTTTCCATTCCAAATGATGGCGAAGAGCAAGGATGAAAACAACCAATCCCCAAATCTCTTATTATATAATGAACATAATCATACAATATCCATTAAAAATATTAGGCTATCAATGGAATGATGTGAAGTGATATGATGGAGTAGATTTGTGAAATATTTCGCCGAAGCATTCTTAACAAACCCTGATAGGATAGGATGTACAATAAAAATGGGCAATAAGTTATCCAGTAAAAAGGTTGTATTCTTCTGCTATACTTTGATATCAGGGTTTAGATTAACTGTGACTTTACTCTGTTATTATTAAGCATCCATCTATTTATTTTTTATGGATCTTATTTATTAGATAGATAGATGCTCGAAAAGGTGACTTGTTACCCGTTAACATAAGATAACGAAGATTACAAGAGATAAGGTGCAAGCTTCAGGCTTCCATATCTACTTTAGGCTTTTGATTCTGAGCTATGGACCCAATATAGTTTCCCGATATGTACACAGATAGAGAGGTACACTTCAGGAGACGTGTTGATGCACAGAGCTCAGTAGAGAGACTGCAAGGGGAAAGAACCCAGAAGTGTAAACGGCACATAGGACAGAATGATGGTTTTACGTAGTTTTGACAATACTTGAAACGGAAATGACTACTCCTACTCGTAGTCGGTCACAAAATCAAAGAGGATCTTTTTCATCACATTGATTTACTAGCTGTAAGAAAGTAATCAATGTAGTATCTTTTGATTATTACTTCCTTTTTTGGGAAGTATCTTTTGAATTTGTTAACCAGAAACAAGTAAAGTGCAGATGATACGAAAATGTGCCAACTTTACACTGTTTCAAGTTTAATTCTTTGCTTGAGTGTGTAAGGGAGATAAAAATCAAAGTTAGTAAACCTTTGGTTGTTTAAATCGAAAATAGTCAAGAGATTGGCAAAGGTGACGGGGGAAGATGCTTTGGTGCAAGCTTTACCTTTACGTGATTGGAAAAGAGAGCTTAGACCCACATTAAGAAATTACTAACATTGTAAAAGCAATGCAAGGAAGATAGATTTGAGAGAGATTCGTTTTTGGGTTGCAGATAGAGGCATCTTGATTTCTTTCTCGCTTCGGGAGACTCCTAGTTCCCTCCTTTTGCTTTATGTTCTTTTTCTCTTCACATTTGCTTTTACGTTTCTTCGTCTCCAAGTCCAAGTGGGCGTCTTTTTATCACTTAAACTAACCCATTCAGCAACGTTCTACGCCCATCACCCTTAACAAGTTGGTCCTGTCTGTCTGCACCAGCAATTATAGTGTACAGCGTTTACACAAGCTTGCCTGATTCTCATTCTTTTGCTATAAGCTCGTAACTTTTTTATCATCTTTGTTGTTTAAGGTTTCTCTTCCGATTAATACCAGCCTTTTGGGATCTGTTAATAAGCTGTTTTCTGGGTATTAGTGGCAGGGTTTTGTCTTCTTGGGGTTTTTAGTCGTAATTGGTTGTTGAGGTTATTTTTTATTGAGACATAGCTTTGTAGTGGAAAACAAAGAGGAGAAGTAAGAGCTTAGGGAGAAAAAAGAGAGAATTAATGGCAGGACAAGCGCCGCCACCAAAACAGGAGGAGCTACAGCCACATCCGGCCAAGGATCAGCTCCCTAATATTGCTTTCTGCATTACTAGTCCTCCTCCTTGGCGTGAGTTCTACACTTACTCTTTTCATCAGTGGTTTATTTCAGTAGCTACATGTCACTGGCGTTACGTGGACTATTCACATATTTTTCTGATACTTTGACTTTCAAACACAGTTAGTTTCCGTATTTGGAAGATAACGATGAGAAATCGATGTTATTACCATTTTCTTGGTATCTTTTTCTAGTAAATAGAGAAGTAGTTGTAAGGCTTAATGATTTCCTTTCCAAGTTGGTTCATCTAGTCAATGAATTCAATATATCCCATTTTCCATTGATTGCACAAGACACTTGCATCAGTACCTTTTGGTTATGAATTCATTTTATGTTCATGCAACACAAATTTCTTGATTTCATTGTCTCATGGATTCTTTTCTGAAATGCAGCTGAAGCAATTCTGCTTGGTTTCCAACACTACTTGGTAATGCTTGGCACAACGGTGCTTATACCCACCACTTTAGTTCCGCAGATGGGAGGAGGAAATGTAAGCGTTAAGGGTCTAAACCACTCTGCTATGTGATGCTTCTTGTTCATGCCCATATGTATCTTTTCTTAAACTGTTTGTTTCAGGCGGAAAAGGCAAAGATGATTCAGACTTTGCTTTTTGTGGCTGGACTGAACACGTTTTTCCAAACAATGTTCGGTTCCCGTTTGCCTGCTGTGATTGGAGGTTCCTATACCTATTTGCCAACCACCATTTCAATTGTCTTGGCTGGTCGATACAGTGAAATTTTGAATCCTACAGAGGTGGCTTCGTGGAAACATTGCCTAATAAGATACTTTTCTTGTTGGTTGCATATAAGTACACAACAGAACGCAATGCAATACTGATTCAAGTTTTGATTATAATGTAGAAATTCGAGAAGATAATGCGTGGAATTCAGGGTGCTCTCATTGTTGCCTCCACACTCCAAATTGTCATTGGCTTCAGTGGCCTTTGGCGAAATGTTGCAAGGTCTATTGATTTTCAACATTCTTCTTTATTCTTTCTGTTGCCCGCCCCTCGTGTATAATCAGCACTTGGATGGTCTCTACTTTCGTCTATTTATGTGCCTTCAGCTTGAATAAAATTTGAAGGCATGGTACAGTATATACTGATGTAGTTCAGAGACACGTCTGAAGTCAGGACTTTGCAATATTGAAGAAGCTCGTTTGTCTTTATCTTAATTAAATGCAGGCCTCCTTTCGATTTGCAGGTTCATGAGTCCATTATCTGCTATACCTCTTGTGACTTTATCTGGTTTTGGGCTGTATGAATTTGGATTCCCCTTGGTAAGAGTGTGAGCTTCCATTTGATATCACATCTTGTTGAAGTATTACCATTGACAATGATTTTGGGGTTGCTAGCTTGCAAAATGTGTGGAGATTGGACTACCCCAGATAATCCTTCTAGTAATTTTTGCCCAGGTAAATGCAACACATCTACGCTCCTGTGTTAGTTCAACGGAAACTTTTGAAGAGAATGCATAGACTTCACCTTATCATACATGGCATTTCATAAGATGTAAAACTAATCTTCATGAGCTTTTGCAGTATATACCTCATATGATGCATGGGAAGAGTTCTGCGTTTGATCGCTTTGCTGTTATATTCTCGGTGGTTATTGTGTGGATATATGCTCATCTGCTTACTGTGGGTGGGGCATATAAGAATACAGGACCTAAAACCCAATTAAGCTGCAGAACAGACCGTGCAGGAATTATAGGCGCCGCACCATGGTAAGGCTATATGGATTTCCTTCTAACCGAGTAGGGAATATTAGAGTGATATAAATTTCCAGATGGGGGACTGTGTTCTCCCCCAATGTATAACTTCCATGAGTTTCGGACTCTGGCCATATGAAGGTCTATTGCTGCTTGGGCTTGTTATGGAATAATTTATAATGCTATGCATGTCTTATAGCTTTCTCTGCAAACTGATCTTTATTGCTTGGTAGGATAAGAGTACCATACCCCTTCCAATGGGGAGCTCCCACTTTTGATGCTGGTGAGGCTTTTGCAATGATGATGGCTTCATTCGTTGCCCTTGTAGAGGTTTGTTTGCCTATGAATATGAATTTTTTGAAGCATTAATGATATTATTTTGACTCCTACTCCATTTGGTGAGCATATTTCTCGCAGTCGTTCCGTTCATAGTGACGGAACAGATTCAAAAGAATGTCTTATTTGTGAATTTGTGGAAGTGCTTGTGAAGCATAGAATGCATTTCTCCTCCATATTCAAATTCCACTTTGTTCATCGTTAAGAAATTTCAAAATCTCTTTTAAATCAGGTCTTAGACTATTCTTATCTTCGCTAATTAGTTTCTTATACTCTTAACAGTCTACTGGTGGCTTTATTGCTGTGTCAAGGTATGCTAGTGCAACTCCAATACCTCCTTCAGTCCTTAGCCGAGGTGTAGGTTGGCAGGTACTGATTTCACAAGTGATTATTTACTTTGCACTTATCTTAGTAATTTACTTATTACATGCATAAAGACAAGATAGCTAAATACGAATCTATGGACACTATCTGAATAAAACAGGTTATCTTCAAGCTTTTAACTCATTCTTCTCGCACCTGAAATAATAACTATTTAGTTGAATTATAGAACTTTACTCAATTTGCATCAATTAGTAATATTTCTCTGGTTGCAATTCTGTTGATCTGGTTGACTTTGTGATTCTATAAGTATTTAAAGTTCCTGATGATTCATAACAATTCAAAATTTTCTTCTTTACTACTTAAGGGAGTTGGAATTCTCTTCTCTGGCATGTTCGGGACCGGAAATGGATCATCAGTATCTATGTATGATTTTCTTGTGATCTTAAAGCAGACAATTCAACACAACTTTCTAATCCTTTCCAAGTTTCCCTTAAATTTGCTTTGCTTCAACTGCAGCGAAAATGCTGGTTTATTGGCACTTACTCGCGTTGGCAGCCGAAGGGTTGTTCAAATATCAGCAGGGTTCATGATTTTCTTTTCCATTCTCGGTGAGTTATCTTGATGTGGCTCTTTCTTCCTCCCTCCATTTTAACTACACATGTAACTCACATACTTCGCGGTTCAGGAAAATTTGGAGCTGTTTTTGCCTCAATTCCAGCTCCGATTGTTGCAGCTCTATACTGCCTGTTATTTGCTTATGTTGGTATGTCCCAGTAAAAGTATGTTATGGAGGGCTCCTTAACTTAAGCATGAAAAATCTAACTTATTTCTTTTTGGGGTTGAACACGAGCAGGTTCATCAGGTCTCAGTCTCCTCCAGTTCTGCAATTTAAACAGCTTTAGAACAAAGTTTATACTTGGCTTCTCTGTTTTTATGGGATTATCAGTACCTCAATACTTTAATGAGTATACAGCAGTTAATGGTTATGGACCAGTGCACACTGGTGCCAGATGGGTAACCAACTCGATTTCCCTACTTTACTCTCCAAGAATTCTGACCATTGTTCAGACCATCCTGATACTAATTATGGTCACTTTTGGCAGTTCAATGACATGGTTAATGTGCCATTCTCATCAGAACCTTTTGTTGCTGGATTGTTGGCGCTCTTCTTGGATGTAACCTTATACCGGAAAGACAATGCAACCAGGAAGGATAGAGGTATGCACTGGTGGGACAGGTTCAGGTCGTTCAAAACGGACACAAGGAGTGAGGAGTTTTACTCCTTACCTTTCAATCTTAACAAGTTCTTCCCTTCAGTATGATCTTTGAACATAATTTTCGAGTTGTAACCTCTAGTTTGTCCCCAGGAATCGTAGAGCTTGACAAAATGAAATTCTTGGTTTTGTTACATTATTTGGTATCTCCCTCTTTCTTTCTGTTTCAACTTGCATTGTAGCTTTGCAACTAGAACTTGGTTAGTATAAATGATAATGGTCGTCTTACTCCATTTATGTGGCCTCTTTTGTTACTGAATCTGCATTTCACTGTTTCTGTCATCCACGCTAAAGATAACAGTTGCAACTTGCAATTGGATATGTACCATTTCATTAGCCTGGTTTCCAATGTGATGCCCATACAAATTTGACCAGCTGTGCACACTCTTGGGTTGTACGTCGAAGCAAATGGAATTCTTTGCATGTGATTTGGCGAGCATGTCGCTGCTAACACCGTTAAATGGGATGGTCCTCCTGCTTACTTTACCTGGATTCCAATGTGATGTCCCAATCCCCATCTGAAATACCAGGTTCAGGAAACATGCACCAAGTTATATTAAAGCAGCCAGCAGCTATGCAATTATTTATCTGATCAACCTATTGAACCAGCGTTTAAGCCTTCTCTAAGCATATTAGGAAAAAAAACAAAGCATAAACTTAGGTTCCAAGAAACAGATGAGAGGACATGGGATTTGATATTCTTATCTTCTGCACGAATGAAATGTATTTGTATGGTTAATCATGGTCATTTAGAGATGAAAAGCACACCAAAAGGTCACAAGCACTTGCTGAGACAATGTTTTGCTTTATTCTCAATGCAACTGTGACAAGGAATGAGGGACCTCATCCCTCCTTTGGCTTTGAGCTGGAACGTTCTGCTTAGTTACTGGAAGATAATGATATTTAGTGGAAAAATGAAGAAACCATGAGGCCCTGCTCCGCAAGCTTTTCATTGGATTGACGTCTTATTCTTGATGTTTCCATGAAACCATATAATTCTGCCATTATACTCTCACGTGTCTCAGAAAACCGAGGCAAATGAATTCGTGATTTGATCAAATCACGGTCCTGGATTGTAGAGGTGACATGGTGACCACCACAAGAAGGTTGTGTCTATTCTTGATTTCATGAAAAGCCATGGACCTGTCTCCTGCCTAACCAATAATTGAAACCAACCCTCCTTCCATTTACCACTAATTCGCTCATACAATGGATACAAAAGGCGTAGTGTCAATCAGCAATAGCCAAAGTTACACAAAAAGTTGGAGGTCCTTTTTTCTTGCCATGCGTGTTCAATTTTTGTACATACAAGAGTTGCTAATGGCTTCATCAAAGGCTATTCAAATACTGCAGCCAAATCACGTTCTAATGGCTCATTTTCTCTCTTTTCTTTTTTAATTTTGTGTGAGAGCTATGAACATGACCAAGAACATAAACATCTCGGATATGATCGCATGATTACAAATTCATTTCCTCGAGCTCTTAACCTTCCTTGACCAAATCATGTTTTCGAAAGTCGCTAAATTATGAGATGAGTTATTATATTATCTCTCAAACATAACCCTCATCGCCACACAATGTGTATAAATTAGGCGTTTAGTCCCCACTTCTAATGTAACTCTTTTATAGATACCAACTTTTTAATTGATTACTAGATGAGAAGGAACTTAGAATCTTATTCATTAAAACTATTATTCCTATTTGAAAGGACAGTTAAAGAATGATTCTTTTTTTTTGTTCTAGTGATCATAAAAGTTATCTGCACTTATCTAGCTGGACTGTAGTGAGGATGCTGCATTATCTAGTTAAGGACCATCAAAATGCTCCATTAGAGAATAGAGCATATAACAATACTTGATCATTGCACTTCCTGCTATTAAAATGTGCCTTTCAAGACTCAAGACAAGAGAGAGTATCAACCCTTTTCAAGAGCAACATGAAAAGGGTTGAAATCCCTTTCTAATTTCTTGTCGCATATAAAACCTGCTGCCTTTTTTCCTGTAGCAGCAGCCCACATAATTGACCTTTCAATTTAGTGGTGCTACTTTTTATTAGAGCTTAACTTCAATAAACTAAATATTGGTTTGAATTATACGTTATGTTAAGGGTGATGTATAATTGCAAACTAATTAATAACTTAATAAATGTAGAAGGGTAAAAATAAGAACAGATGGAATCTATCAGCTTTTCAAGAAGGAACAGCTTGATAACAAAGGTCTTGTTCCTGGAAATGGGGAATTGAAGAAGTCATTCATAGATGCAATACTGGGCATGTGAGAAAAAATATCTCCAGATGCAATTGGTTTGCTTCCACCTTCCTTGACCTCTGATAACAACCTCTGCAAAGGTTTTGTTACATTGTACACTTGCACTAAGTGTGTGGTTGGAAAAGAACATGGTCTTAGTATTTGGTACGTGGTACATGAACATGTAGAGCAGCATCCCAACAAGAGCAAATGACACGAGATTTAGTTATTCTTTCTTTTTGTTTTCAATATCATGTTGTAGACATTCTTTGAGATACTGTTGATGGATGGGTTCAGAGTTTAGTATTAGAGGGGAAGAATGTAAGAGAAAGCAACAATAAGAGTGATGTCCTTGACAAAAAGAAAACAACAATTACCCCACTAAGAAAAGTCCTCCAGACTCCTTTGTTTGGTAGACAAGTTTTTAATTACGAATTAGAATGTTTAGAAGGCAAGGCATAAAGATACCAGACCCTAAATCGGCTGCCCCCACAAGAACATTATAGCACCACCAGTACATAACAATTAGTAGCCTCCTTTCGTATTGTGTTATATTAAAGGGGCTGCTTCAACCAATTTTCACAAGAAGTTAAGATCCCTTCATTTAAAATTAAGGGTCTTGTTTGAAATAAGCAACTTGGGCCAGTCGCCATTTATTGTGTGAACCAAAGATCCCCAACATCTCACATGGCTTACATAGGCTGACAATTAATCAGAGATGTTTACACATGTGAATCACAGAAGAAAGTTTTTCATAGCAGGAGCCTCCAGATTTACAAGAGTTCAAGATCCTTCAGGGAGATCGCTGTCTCTTTCTTAGCATCTTAGAAACACATGAAAAGAAAATTAATCTCAAATCTTGACTTTTTCTTTTCCATCTGTTCTTAATCTTGTCTTGGATTATCTGAAATGCAACTGACTGGAGTTGGTGAATGTTGCAGTATGGTTTGCCACTTTGCCTTGAAGATGTTTGACAAAAATCAACCCAACAGCTACTTTCTTTTACAATTTCTGCATTGATGTTGGGTAGGACTCGAAAGTTTTGATTGATTAAATGCAAATGTGTTCTAATGATTTGACCCACATCACCCTCCATACACTACACATGAAAAGAAGCGTGAGGCAAGTCTTGCTTCTTAGTGTTTTTTTTTTTTTTTTGGGGTTAATCTAAAGCATCTTTTTTAATGCAAGCCTTGATTATATGCTAAGATATGACATTTGAATTGCATTGGACTGTGCAACTTTCACGCCAAAAGTTGTGCTTCTTCTTTTTAAATTAGAGATAGTGAGTGCTTCCATGCTTAGCCATTTAAACTCAATCCCAATTCACCATTCAAGAATTAGATGAATTAGAAGGTGAAATACATATCCACATCTTACAGTAGCATTAACCCATTTGATATTGTTCTACAATCTATAGGACCAAAGGGTTGAAAATGGGGAATTTGGATAGGACATAGGTGCCAATAGGCAAGCCTGCCTTTCGTCATATAAACTTCAATTCACACCTATGTCTTACAAATTGTGCTTCGAGAGTTATGGGTACGGCCCATGCTCCCAACAACCCTCCTGACATCTCTCCACGTGGCACACTAACCAGCTTCCGAGGTTCCTGCCGGTGCCAATTATAATAAAACCATACAGTTCTTATCATTGCACATACCTTGTTACCATCACAAATATGTTCTGTAGTTGATGATATCACCCTAAAGAAATAAACTTTCTTTATTGCCAAATTGATATGTCAAATGGGTTTTAACTTTTAATTATTGAATACACACATGTAAGATTTCTTTTCTTTTTCTTTTTTCTTTTTTGCTGTTTTAAGTTAGTTGAGAAATTGAGGGACGGCCCGCTTGAATAAGACCCTTACTAGTATATTTGTAGGGTGGTGGGAGCTGTACAGAAAGAGACTGTTGTTTACTTCACCTCCTTCCTCCTCTCTTCTTCCCGTATCTTTCTACGCATCCTCTTCTTTTCTCCCCCCACGAGAGATTTCTGGAGAAAATAAGATAAGAGATAATGGGGAACTGTCAAGCCATAGATGCTGCAGCTCTTGTGATACAGCATCCCGATGGAAAAATAGAGAGGTTATATTGGCCTGTCACAGCTAGTGAGGTCATGAAAATGAATCCTGGTCATTATGTTTCTTTGATCATTCCATTGCCTGTTTCTGGTGAAGAAAACAAGGAGCAGAAAGTTGTGCAGTTCACTCGTGTTAAGCTTCTAAGGCCAAGTGACACGCTTTCTCTTGGCCATGCTTATAGGCTTGTTACTACCGAAGGTAAGGAATATGGTCTGATGAGAATCATTTTTTTCTTGTGTATGCTCCTTGGGGTTGTGCATTGATTTATAAGAGTATGTTTTTCGGTTGCAGAGGTTATGAAGGTGTTGCGGGCAAAGAAGTATGCAAAAATGAAGCAACAGCAACCAGATTCTGTTGAGAAATTGCAGGCAGCAGATCAGAAGCAGAGTACGGATTGTGAAGCAGTAAAGAAACCTGACAAAGACGAGTACAAGGTATCTTTAACTTGATCTTTTTCCAATTTGAGCTTATTCCTGAATCCGTTCCTGAGATTATTTGATATGCTTCTTCAAAACCATGATTATCTTCCTTCATGAAGTTACTGGCTGGTATGTCCAACCATTATACTAAAAGCAGAAGATGATTCTCGTTGAAGTACAAAAAAGTATGAACAATTCTAGTTATTTAATAATCTGATACTTCTAGTGGAGCAACATCTGCAGGCTTTCAGCTTTATGATGATGTTTTTTCATAGTTTTGACTGATTATCCTTACATCAAATTATGAAGAAATGAGTAGCTAGCTTTGTAGACGCGAATTATTAGCATGGAAAATGATTTTGTCCCATTATCATATTGTGGAAGCTAAACACTGGAAAACGATTTCAGGTGATAAAGCATGAAAGACACCGGCACAGGACACCATCAATTAATTCCTCTGCACTTGGGTCTAAGTCGTGGCGGCCCTCATTACAGAGCATTTCTGAGGCTGGAAGCTGATGGTATTTTTCCTAGATCAACAAGGCGCTTCTGCCATTTGCTGAGGCTGATTCAATTGAATTGTCAGCAAAATAGGTTTACTAAATCGGGTGGAGGTCGTTTATCTCATATCCAAAACCAATTGTCAAACCAGACGACCCCCTCTTTTGGACCATTTTCCAGAAAAATAAGAAAAGTCTGTATAGCAACAAAAAAGAGTAATGGAGCTGACACTGTTATCCAAGTTATATTCTGCAAATTTCACAGCTGATTGATCAGACCAGAATACAACATGTAGATAAATCTGAAACATTTATGATTTTACAATTAACCATCTTTTTGATGGTTTAAAATTCAAAGATTCCAGTAAGGATATGTTTTAGTTTTGAGACCATAAAAGGAAGGCTCTTGTAGCCAAAGGTGCATCAGGTATTAGGTTCTCCTTCAGAGCAATCACATCTGTAAAAGTGGCTCAGTGATCCATGTTCCAGGTCCTCCATGCTCCTTGTTCAAGAAGCCTCTGAAGTATCTGGTTCAAGTTAACATAAGAAGTTATCACCAAGAAACAATCCGAATCTTCTCCTTTTAGACTAGCATCAACATATGAAAGATAATGCCAAGATTGGGCCAAACACGTACAAAAAGTTGGTTTCGTATGATGGGAATTTTCTCAATAATTGTGCCAAATTGGTTGTCAGGTCAGATATTTCTGGAAGGTCAATTATTAACTGTTACGAAGTCAAGCAAAAAATGAAAAACAAAAAGGTTCTTGAGCATCTGAAATAATGAATTTGTCCATCCTTCCCAGCAAGCAACGTAGCGTACAAATGGAAAAGGATGAGGAACTCAGACCAAGAGGAGGCTTAAGAACAACAAAGGCCCTAACTCTCCATCAACCTAGCAAAAGAGATTCTGTAACATGTACATACAATAGGAAGGTACAAACTTCGCACCATGTACCGAGGAATTTTGTAAAGCTGTTCTTTCATTAGATAAAACACGTCCTACTTTCACATTTCACATCAATACTTAGAACACCAAAAATGACTTGTGTAAGATGTCTCTGTTCATTTTGTTTTATTAAGATAACAAGCCAGATAAGAACCATCAAACCTCAGGTTTGCCCCAAGTTATAAAGAAGGTCAACCACCTTTCTCGCGACAGGCTGCTTTGTTTTTGTTCCAGACTTACATCGCAACCAAGTTTGGTTCACCGATGTTAGATACTTGTAACGTCGAATATTTAGAAAGCAAGAGAGTTCATTTCCAAGAACAGTTAAAATATAGATGCGGCATTCACACGCACGCATGAAAAACATACAGTTGGCATTCCCAACGAACATTTGAGATATATTTATTTAAATATAAAACTTAATTTAAAAAAGAATTACATCATGCTAAATTAAATATAAGTTTACAAAGAATTACATCATGCTAAATTAAATATAAGTTTACATAAACTTTTCTAACTAACTTCCCATTAATTAAAAATGTTTTTTGAAAAAAGAAAGTATTGAATAAAAGAATAAGAAGTTACAAAATGTTTGATACTCAGGGGATACCTTCTCATACAACAGATACTAGTTGGAGAGCCTCAACAAGATAGAAAACATAAAAACTATGACTTAGTCAAAGATGTGGATGGCTTGAACTAGAAAATGCATTAGCCTGCAACACAATCAGTTCTCTTGTGTCCCAGATGGCCTCCTCAACTAGTTGTGAGACAGGTTTGTTCATCCTTTGGAATCGTATGGCATTCCGCTCTTTTCAGAGGGTCTGGACAGTTATCCCTATTGCAATGGCAAAAGTCCCTCTATCTTCTTTTGTGAGAGTCGTGGAAATAGAGACATAGTTGGTGATACTCGAAAGTGAAGGGTCAGAAAGAACACACCCACAATAGTTACGTACCTGCTCCCATATTACTGCTGCTGTGGAGCACAAAAAGAACAGGTGGTCTCGGGATTCCGCCTGCATGAAGCAAAGCGAACAAGATCTATCCACTTCCATATAATGAAAGCGATCAGCGGTATTGAGTTTATTCTTCATGGTCAGCCAAAAGAGCAAGGAATTTTTCGGAGGGAGGTGACGGTGCCATACAATACAGCTCCATGCAACCCAAAGTAGGCGTACTCGAAGCAGGTCTACAATGCGTTTACTCCGTAATTGGTGGGTAGGTTGGTATTTCTAGAGAAAGACATGAGGATGGACTGAAGGAGGATACTGAGGCTGTAAATGTTGGAGGTATTCCGGAAAGACCAAAGGACCCCATCGAATAAAATGGCTCATTTTAGCATCAATGGGGACAGACATTAGTTGGGGATTAGATCCATACAGTTGCAACATGGTTCCTCGACCAGACCATTGATCAAACTAGAATGAGATTCTAGTTCCATTGCCAATTCTACTTACTACATCCGGTTGAACCAAATTCTTGAGGAGGATCATCTGATTTAGGAAGGAGTGCAAGGAATGGGGAGTC
The DNA here is from genome assembly GCA_027575705.1 of Erythroxylum echinodendron. Classification (NCBI taxonomy): domain Eukaryota; kingdom Viridiplantae; phylum Streptophyta; class Magnoliopsida; order Malpighiales; family Erythroxylaceae; genus Erythroxylum; species Erythroxylum echinodendron. The sequence goes on from JANZXR010000001.1 coordinate 4,516,657, forward strand.
ATTTCTCATATGCTACGGCCTTTAAGGAAATAAGAGTGGAGCCAGCGTAGCCATACCGATTGTTTATCTTCCAGGATTCACCAGAGTCTCTTGATAATTAGAGCTTGGTTGGTGAGCTTAACGGAGGTAAGGCCCAAGCCGCCTTCAAATTTGGGAACACAAAGATCTGACCAAGTAACTTTGGCAGTCCCTCTAGCACCATTGGGATGATTCCACAAAAAATTCCTGAAAAGATGCTCCACTTGTTTGATGACACCCTAGGACAAAAAAATATGTGAACATCAATATATGTGCAAAGAGTTGAGAATGGTCTTAATTAATTGGAGTCTCCCTGCATATGTGAGGAATTTGTTAACCCAATGATGGAGTTGTTTCTGAATTTTTCAATGAGAGGAACACATTCAGTATATCGTAGTCACTTGGTAGATATAGGTAGGCCCAGATAATGCAATGGAGGGGACTGCCGAGACATTCCTATAGCCATTGCTATTTGCTCTTCCAAGGGGAGAGCACCAGAAGAAAGAATAAACTGGCTCTTATGAAAGTTAATGACTAAACCAGACATGGTAGAGAACCTTTCCAGAGCTCTTATAAGTGTGCGAATGGAATCAATCTTAGCATCACAAAAGAGAAAGAGATCATCAGCAAAGGAAAGGTGTGTTAATCTGACCTTTTTGGAGCGTGAATGAAAGCTAAAGTGTGTGTTGGAGGCCACTTCCTGATTGATGATAAAGCTCAAAGTTTCCATGCACAGTATAAATAAATAGGGGGAGAGTGGGTCACCTTGTCGGAGTCCCTTTAAAGAGGTGAAGGAGGTTGAGGGGCTGCCATTGATGAGAACCGAGAAACTGGTTGTAGTGATATACTCCTTGAGCCATTTGATAAAAATTCTAGGGAAGCCATAAGCCTCCAAGATCGCCCAAATAAACTTCCAGCTGACACTGTCGACAGCCTTACGAAAGTCAATCTTCAATGTGCAATTTGGCCTGGAATGGTGTCTCGTATAGCCTTTTAGGAGTTCTTGGACAATGAGGATGTTGTCGCCAATCTGTCGGTTGCTCAGAAAAGCACTTTGAGTGTCACTAATGAGGGTTTTAAAAATGTTCTTAATTCTAATTTAATTTAAATTTGATAGAAACTTTTAACTAATTAGATAACTAAACACAAACTTTAAAGACATTAGACTTGTTTGGCAATCAGCTGATTATATTAGCTATTAGCTGATTCTATTAGTTAGTAGCTAATAGCTGATTCTATCAGCTGATTTTACTAGCAGATTGCATTAGCTGTTTGGTAGAGATGTTTGGTAAAATTAGCTGTTTAGTATTAACCGTTTATGTATAAAATGACTTATGAGGACATGATTTAAAAAAAATAAGAATATGAATATTATATATTTTAGTATTTCAATAACTATTCTTAAAAGAATTTAGATTTTAGATATTTAATTCTACAAAAATTAAGTTTGTAACTATATTAAAAAACATAGAATATTATAATAATAATAATAATAATAATAATAATAATAATAATAATAATAATAATAATAATAATAATAACAATAATAATAATAATAATAATAATAATAATAATAATAATAATAATAATTTAAAATTATTTGATCTCTTAATTTAAATTGATTAATATGATTATTTGATCAATTAATTTAAATTAAGTAATATAATTAACGTGTGAATATTATTTGGAGACAAACATACACCTAAAAGAATTTCACCTATTGGGTATAAAGAGCAGAATATAAGAAAAAATTTCAATATATAAATTGTAAAAAAAATCCACTGCTTAATGAGACTGAGTTTTCAACTCCATAAACATAAGCAGAACTTAAGGAGAAAGAATAAAAGGAATTGACAACTATAACAAGACATTAAACTAGACTACACCCCACAGTAAAGAATTACAAATCCTTGAACATACAACCATGATGTTCTTAGACAACGCCATTGTAGAAATCAAAAAGATCATATAAACCATAATCAAACACTTCAAAACAGAACAGGGAAAAATCACACGCACCACAATCCTTGTTCTTTGATTACCTCCAACGCTGCTCAGTAGCATCTTTTTCATATTTAGCGGTTCATCTTCAATCAGCTGAAGAAAAAGCTCTTAGCCAAACAACTTTATTAATTATTTGAAGAGTCAACCAGCTAAAAATAACCAATCAACCAAAAAAATAGCTGATTGGAGTGTAACTAAACAGGGCCATTACCTAATTGATAATTAAGATAATTGAGTTGTGAACAAAATTTTCGTATTTCTAACTATTTCATGTAAGTTTATTTCCAATATCATAACTTAATGTTAAATATGTTACTTGTTGAGATATCATTTTTGGAATTACTAAAATTGATCATAATAATAAAATATTTAGTAATAATCATAAAAATCACTAAATTTTTACCTTTTAAAATATGTGGAACTTAAAACATTTCTTTAATGAAAGTTACTAAAATTTTGCTTTATTTACTTTTCAATTTCTTCGTAGTCAAGACCCAAAAAGTGTGAAGTGATTTTTCATTCATTAATATCATTGTAACATATTTACTATCATAAGCTTTTATTTGGTGCTAAATAAAAAATGATTTTCATTGTAAACTATTTGGACTTTCACTCTATAAGAACTATATCTAGTGCATAATTTATTGAAATTTTTTATATCATAATTTTTTGACTAATTATTCAGGAAAAAAATGAAAAGTCTTATAACTTAATCATAAGTGATACCTTTGAAATAAGTGTTGTTGATTGACATGTCCTAGGAGCTGAATAGGCTGCTGATGCTGGTAAAATTATTGAGGTGTAAAAGAATTAATAAAGTATACCGAAGCATGAAAAAAATGTGCTACAAATCAGCATATACATGCTGAAATGATGCAGTCAAAATGTTTGTTAGTCATGGAGGAATATGACCCTTTTTTTTGCCATTCTTTAGGAAGTAATTGTTGTGGAGAATGTACAATATTTGATACATTTTTTATGCTTTTCTGTTATCGTTTTGATATATAAATAGATGTTTTTATGCTCAATAAATTTAAGTCATTTTTTGTACAGTCTCATATATTGTTTTCTTCTTCCAGACGTGTTGTTTCAGCACCTTTTTCTTGTTAAAAAAACCTAAAAATTGGTATCAAAATACTATCTTGAGCGATTTGTGAGGTTGTGAGAGGCAAAAAAAATTTTCTAAATAGTAACACCTACATTACATAAACATAAAAGCTTACAAAAAATTTTAGGATGGATACAAAAACATCTTTCAATGTAATGGCACCTCCAGTATTTGATGAAACAAATTATCAAGTGTGGGCTGTCAAAATGAAAGCTTTTTTTATGTTAATGATCTAAGGGAAGCTGTTGAAGATGAATATAAAGTTTCTCCCCTACCTAACAACCCAAGCCTTGCACAAATTAAGAACTATAAGGAGAGCAGGAAAAGGAAATCAAAGGCAAAAGCTAGCTTATTTGTAGCTGTCTCACCTACAATTTTCACTAGAATTATGGCATTAAAAGCTACTAAAGAAATCTAGGACTTCTTGAAGGAGGAGTATGAAGGAAATGAACGAGTCAGAGGCATGCAAGTATGAAATTTGATTCGTGAATTCAAGACACAAAGGATGAACGAATCACAGAAACAATCAAGGATTACTCTGATAAACTCCTTAGCATTGTCAACAGGGTAAGACTTCTTGTTAAGTTCTCTAATTCAAGAATATTTTAGAAAGTCCTAGTTACAATCCCTGGAAGATTTGAGGCCACAATTTTGTCCCTAGAAAATTCTAAAGACCTGTCAAACATTAACTTGGAAGAACTATAAAATACATTACAGGCACAAGAGCAGAGGAGGCTTATGAGACAAGAAGGATCTATAGAGGGAGCTTTTCAAGCCAGAACGCAACACAATAATGGTGGCAAGAACAAGAAGGAAAAAGAAAACAACAATAAGTTTGGAGCAGGTTTAAGCAACAATAACAACAACACACAAGTCTATCCACCCTGCCCTCACTGTAAGAAGACTAATCACCTATAAAAGATGTTGGCGGTGGCCTAATGCAAGATGTAACAAATGTGGATAGATGGGGCATATGGATAAGATATGCAAATCTCGACAGTGATAAGGAGAAGCCAAGGTGGCTGTTGATCAACCAAATGAGCAGTAGTTATTTGTGGCATCATGTTTTGTTAGGAATAACTCTACAAAAAGTTAGCTAATAGATAGTTGTTATACAAACCACGAGACTTGTGACTATGAATTCTTAAAAGAGCTTGATATAAGTGTCATTTCCAAAGTCAAAATTAGGGATGGATCATATATTCCAGTAAAAGGCAAAAGTAGAGTGACATTTGAAGGCCTACTAGGTTTAAAACTTATCCCTAATATGTTATATGTTCCTAAGATTGATCAAAACCTTTTGAGTGTTGGCCAGTTGTTAGATTAAGACTATAAGCTTCTGTTTGAGGACAAAAGTTGCATGATCAAGGATGTAGAATGAAGGGAGGTATTCAAAGTTCAAATGAAAGGCAAAATCTTTACCTTCAATTTGATGGAAGAGGAGTAGGTTGCAGTATAGAAAAAAGAAAGTAATATAGTGCTTTGGCATACTAGATTGGGGCATTTTCTTCATATTGCATTGCTCTTCATGAAGAAGAAAAATTTGGTAGAAGGTTTGCCTAAATTCGAGGAGTTTCCTAAATGTGATGCCTATTAATAGGTGAATTATATTAGGCTGCCCTTTCCACAAAATAAGGTTTGGAGTGCTACAAAAATGCTACAACCAGTTCATATATAGGAAGACCTCAAAAAGCACCATCATTGAATGGTAGTAAGTACTCTACTACCTTATTGATGATTACATAAGAATGTGTTGGATTTAATTCATAAAACTTAAATATGAGGTTGTTGACATTTTTGGAGGTAAAGCTTAGGTGGAAACTCAAAGTGGATGTAAAATGCAGGTGATTCGAATAGATAATGGAACTAAATACACCTTTAGAAGATTTAACAAGTTTTGTGAAGATCCAAGCATTGAGCACCAACTGACTACTCCCTATATTCCTCAACAAAATGAAGTTATGGAGAGGAAGAACAGAACAATTATAGAGATGACAAGATGTTTTCTTCATTACAAAGGGTTGATAAAGAAGTTATAGGTCAAAGCTGCAAGCATAGTAATTTTCCTGCTCAATATAAAATGACTTCATTTGAAGCATAGCATGGCAACAAACCGAGGCTCTCCAATTTGAGAATATTTGGTTACTTATCTTTCTCTTACATTCCTCAGGTTAAGAGAGACAAATTGGATAAGAAAGCAGAACTAGGTATCTTTGTAGGCTATAGCTTAATTTCAAAGGCCTATAAGATCTACTTACTATAAAGCAACAAGGTAATTATCAGTAGGAATGTTCAATTCATTGAGTCAGATCGTTGGAGTTAGGAGAATGACAAAATGGTTAAGTTCTAGAAGGAGAATGATGATGTAAATGATGAACTTGTCAGAGGAACTAGATCACCCTTTGACATATATTAGAGGTGTAATGTTGCTATAATGGAGCCTGCAGGGTATAAAGAAGCTGCGGTAGATAAAAAATGGATCATTACAATGAAAGAGGAACTTAAAATGATTGATAAGAATCAGGCTTGGGAGTTAGTGAATAGACTTGCACACAAAAAACCCATAGGAGTCAAGTGGGTTTATATAACCAAACTTAATCCTGATGGTTTTGTGAACAAGTATAAGGCAAAGCTGGTTATTAAAGGATATGCTCAAATGTTTAGGGTAGATTTCTTTGAGACTTTTGCCCCATTTTCCATATTGGATACCATAAGAATGTTGCTAGCATTAACTGCTCAAAAAGGATGGATCATAGACCAAATGGATGTCAAATCAGTCTTTTTAAATAGATCCATAGAGGAGGAAATCTTTGTGGAACAGCTTGAACGCTTTGATGTTCAAGGATATGAGGAAAAAATATATTTGCTAGAAAAGACCCAATATGGTTTAAAGCAAGTACTAAGTGCCTAATACAGCAAAATTGACACACACTTAGAGTGCGTTTGGTTCAGCTTTTGATAGGTAGAAAGGCACTTTTTTTCACCACAAAAGCTATTTTAAGGAAAAAATGAGTGTTTAGCTAGAAACTTCAAAAGCATTTTTGGAGTAGAAATAGCTTTTTTAAAAGCTAAAATATAGCTTTTTCAAAAGCTCAAATTTGGAGCTTTTCAAAAAAGCACT
>JANZXR010000001.1:4525468-4541887 GCA_027575705.1 Erythroxylum echinodendron
AAATTCAAAAAAAAAGTATACCGAGTTTTTAAATGGTAAGTGACGTGACACGCCATTCTCGCGGGACACGGATTCGGCACCATCGATATCGGGTTCGAATCCAGCGGGAGTGGGGTGTTACATACAGTGTCACGAAGGAGGTTTAAATGGTAAATAAATTGATTTGATATATGTTTAAAAAGAGGAAAAGATTAAGTATGAGAAGGCTAATACAATAAATTTAGTGTTTAGATCCTTTAAACCCAAAGGAAATTATAGGATCTAAACAAAATGTGGAAAAATAATAATGGTAAGAAAGATGGAAAAAAGGCCAATGGGCCATCTGGTGGGGTTAAGAAGAAGAATATGAAGTATTAGCATTGTGATATGGTAGGGTACTTAAAAAAGAACTATTATAAGACTAAGGCTTCTTTGATAAAGAAAGAAAGTAAATCAAGTAATCTTAAGGTTTTAGTTTTCTTTAAATTGTCTTTGATAGATGTAGCACCAAATAATTCATGGTTGTATAATGTTTTTTCATATTTCTAGTTTTAGTTTTCTTTAAATTGTCTTTGATAGATGTAGCACCAAATAATTAATGGTTGTACAATGATTATTTTTCATATTTCTAATATATTACATGCAATGAGGAAAAAAAAGGAAGGCAAATGAAGGGTAGGTGAACTTATTCATGGGTAATGGAACTAGAGGAAGATCAAAGTACATAAGAGATGTCGAGTTACAGTTTAGGTTAAGGGATAACATATTGTTGAATAAAGTTGATATGTGCCTTTTATGAAATATAGTTCAATTTTAGTTTTCACTTGTTGATGCTATATACGCTTTATTGTACTTTAATTTTATTATCAATAGTGAATAATTGTTAAATGATATTCTTTATTATTTGGATTTGAAGGATCCAAGTGAATTCGTTATGAATATTAAAAAAGCACTAAAAGGAATTTAACCAAAGAGAAATCATTCATTTTATGGAATAAAAAACTTGGTCATATTTGGATCCAGGCTAAACTTGGCCCAAAAATTTCTACCTTGGTTTATAGCTTAATTAGGCTGAGAAACAAAATCCAAGCCTAAGTTTAATTGACTTAGGTTTTTCAAAGTTCGACCTAGTTTGAATTTTTATTTTTAAATTAAAAATAAAAATAAAAAAACCTCATTTTCTTAGAATTTTTAAGCTTTAGGTTGAGTTGATCTTGGCCCAACTCAAAATTCAATTGTTTAAAAAAATAGAGCCCAACCAAAAGCCTGATATTAACTTTAGGCTAGGTTAAGTCAAGCTTAGGCTTAACTGCCACCCTTAACCTATATTTTAGAAGTAGGAATTGAAATATTAATAAAGGATAAAATCCTTCCTTAGTGTATGATGATATTGGTGGTGCCTATATTGATTGTATTATATATAAGCTCCTTATAAGTATAAAGAAATGTACCACTTAGAGTGATGAGGTTTTGGAGATTATTTATATAGATATTAGTGATCCTTTGAACTCTACCATTAATGAAAAAAATTATTTTTTCTTTTATTAATAATCTCTTGATATGGTTTCCTCAATCTCATAAGTAATAAGTTTAAGGTCCTAAAGAAATTCAAATTTTATAAAGAAAAGGTTAACAAGCAACTTAATAGGCTTATAATCTGGTTAGACTATGGTGGAAAGCACTATGATAGACAAAGAGATTTAGAGAAAGAGAAAGGAAATTGTACTAAGTTTATAATAAGAGTTATGTCATAGTTGTACAGTACATCATATTGAGTACACCTGAGCATAATGAAGTAACATAGAGGCACAATCGCATTAAAGGACAAGGTGACGAGAATGATGGTGAGACTAAAGCTTTATAGGTATCTATGAGGCGGGGCACTAAAAATAACACTCTATATCCTAAAATTTATTTCAAATAAGTTAATTCCTTAAACTCCTTTTGAATTTTTGATGGATATAAAGCTTAGTTTGAATCTTTTAAGAGTTTGAGGTTTCCCAGTTGAGATGAAGATTCATAACCTTCTAAATAAAAAGTTAAATCCTAGAACAACTTTTGTGTTCTTTGTAGGCTATTCTAAAGGTTCAAAAGGATAAATAGTTTATTATACTTATTATAGTAATATAATTGTAAAGGCATTGATGGTGAAGTTTTTAGAGCATGATGTAGATAAATATCATCAAGAGCTGAAATAGTTGAGGATCTTGACCCAATAGTAGTACATATTCTTATAGTTTATAAGAGAGTTCTTGAGTTACTTCTAGAGGTATATAACGACGACTTAGATGAAGCAAATGTTATGAAGCATATTGTAATGGATACTCAACCTTGATCCTATAACACTACTGAGATGTTCACAAAAGGATAGGAGGCTTACATCCTTCGATAATTTTTGTTTATATGGGCGAGAACAAATGTATTTCAAGAGACATTATGGTTCATCTTGGGTATGATGAATTAATGGGAAATGATATTCTAATAAATAGATGACAGTTATAGATAAGAAAATATAATTTATGAAAAATAATGGTGTTTACAAGTTGGTCATCATTTCAAATGCATTTAAAGCTATTAGTTATAAAATGGGTGCTTAAGACCAAAAGAGATATTAAAGGCAAGGTTAAAAAGTTTAAAGACCTATGGCTAGGGAGTATACTTAGATAAAGGAAGTTAATTAACACATTCTAACTAAGCTCAGCCAAGGACTCATTTTAAATCATTATAGCATTAATAATCTATTTTGATCTTGAGCTTCACCAAATCGAAGGCAAGACATCCTTCTTGAATAATGATTTAAAAGAGTAGATGCATATGTAATAACCAAGTGCTTTGAGATAAAATAAGCATCATGATATTGGTACTTGAAATTTCATGAGGTGATCATGACTTCAAATTTTGAAGAGAACACATTTAACTCTTTTGTATGTCAAAATTCAGTGAGAGAAATTCTATATTTCTGGCCCTATATATAGATGATATATTGCTTATCAGCAATAATTTAAATATTTAGAATATGGAGAGGATGTTTTCGAAGAACTTTGATATGAAATATGTTAAGCAGACACAATTTATTCTTAGAATGGAGATCTATATAGACATACGCATATCAAGCCCATGCAAAGATGTGGCATGGCCATAAGTCTCTTTTGTGTCATTAACGGCCATGACACACCAAATCATGCTCTTGATTTTTGCCACGTCACCTAAAAACCTAGTTTTTGTTATAAATACATTATGCTGACGTCAGAAACGATTCAATCTTCATTTTTAGGATTTCATGAGAAAGAAAGGCAACAGAGAGTTATGCTTATGGAGACCCATGGAGATGATGGAAGGCTAGGCTTCCCGACACTGGTTAGAAGGTGATATTGATGCCTAGAGTCACGATTAAACATATCTTTTCATTGTTCAATATTAAATCTCTCTATATAGATTGATTATATTATCCTATATTATAGATTTGGGTTTCGTGTATGAATGATCGTTATCATTTATGTATGAACTCATTATTAGAATCTTAAATATTATCTGTAATCGTTTTGTTTGAGATTTGTTTGTAGCTACTAATGGTTTCGAATCATTAAGACTAAAATAACCTAGGTTAAATGACCTGAGCCTATATGATCCTAGGTTAAATGACCTGAGTCTATATGATTGTTGATTAGATTCGCCTATTTTCTATTCTGTAATGTGGCTGCTCAATTAAATTTAGAGAGCATGTTCTAAGTTATTCAATAGTTAGGTTTAATTAACGATCTTATCTTAATTAAACAAACCTAAGAAAAAATCGGGATTAACAGAGCTTGTTGTTAGTCTACGACCAATAGTTCTAGGATAAATGTGAAAGCATTATAACAATGAAATATGTTTAATCGTATATAGGTCGAGATTAATCCAAGAGCAAGGTTTTACAAATATTCATCACTTTTATTGCTTTTGACTATTTTCTATAAATTGTTTGCATTAGTTTAATTTTATTTTGTTTTGTTTTCTCAATGGCATCAACCAATACCCCCTCCCTTTTTATTTCCTTCACGTCAATTATTTTCATTGCGAGAACTAATCAAACATTCCATGTGGATACGATTCCAACTTACCACAGCTATAAATTTTTAATGTGTAGAGTTTGGTAAATTTTGCAATGCACTCAACTTGTACTGCCAACTACACTCCTATGATGTTTGAAAGGCATGCAAGAAATTATTCTTATTATATATGATCATAAGTGATTCTTTTATCTCAAGGTATATTATAACTTTTTTTATGAAAGAAGATAGTTTATATCATGATTGAATTTTATGATCAACGAATCTTTACAGAGCGAATCTTTTGGCAACTAATCTCTATATGAGATTAATGGTCTCTTTTGGAGATCATAGATCTTGGTTTGAGATTGAAGTCTTGACTGAGATTGAAATAATATAGATATGCATAGTTTATCATTTTACGAATTACATATGCAAGTCATAACGTGCTAATAGCATACCAAAAGGTTCTATTAGTGAATTATTTCTTCTTATGATTTTGTATAGTTGTATGTTGATTATAATATATTAACTATCAAGGTCTAGTATGACGATTTATTTAATTAGGTTCTTCATGCTCAGATATTTTGTTAATTGTGTGCAAACTTATTATCGTTGTTGTTATTTAGTCCTGTTAAATCATTTTCAAAATGTTTTCAATGGATTATTGAATCCTAATTAATTTTACCTAAATGATTGAATATAATAATTTTATGTAGGTTATAACTAATTAGTTTTTTGTTTTATAATTAAAGCAAATGGAGATTTGACAGCTTTTGATTATATTTATAATCTTTTTATAGTCTTGTTCTTCTTAAGAAATTTATTAAGTATAGTTTAATTATTATGTAAATCTATTAGGACACTTTGTTGTTAAGACCAAACCTTATGTTCACTAGTTTAGATCTCTTGTACCATCTTGCAATCTTAAGTTTACAAGTGACTTATAAAAAATTAAATTCCCATCATTTATAGCTTGACTTAAATAAGTGGGAGAGAAAAAAGAAGAGTATATGTGTTTCGTAGGCATTAAATACAAGTAATTTTACAAATTTAAATAATAATTAATCATATGTTTTAATTTAAATATTCTAAAATACTATTTTTACTATTTATTTATGTGTTATAAACTAGAAAAAAAAAATATTGAATGATCCTGTAATTCCTTATATTTATTCTCTACATATCTAACTAAATATTCTAAAACACGATCTTTTTCTAGCACAAGGAACGAAGAGTAGAACATCAAATCACATAAAACACCAGACTATGCAGCATTTACATGTTTCCATTTGGCTTTGCTACACAAAGAGAAGACAAGCGCATGCTATAGAGGTTCGAAAGCTTCTTCTTCTTATTCTTTTTTGTTTTTTCTAAATCAAATGAAGGGTTTGGACTTGGGAGCTTTGAAGTCTTCGCATTTGCTTACTAGAAACATATTATAATCCTCTCTGTAACTGCCAAATGTGGACACTTTAGTTTTAACCTAAGAATACCAGAAAGCCTTGGACTTCTATCAGTCGGACTCAATATAACAGTGACAAGCTTCTCAACAAGTTCGCGAGCCATCGAGATGAGAGTCCACTTGGATTGTGAAATATCCGAGACTTCCTCATCAATTCGGGATACATGATAGGCGCCAAGCTTACACGACCTGAAGAAGACTCCATCTTTTGGACACATTTTGATCACATCTCTTAAACCTTCCCTCGGTCCAATAGTAATCCAGCATTTTAGCATACAAAAGAGGCCTGTGGAAGAAAATAAGGCTATACATAAAAACTTAGTAACAGTCAAAAACCAAAATTTTAATTATACTTCTAATATTATTATTGTAAATGTGTATTATGTTAGGATTTGTTTTGTATTATGCTACTAACATTAAAGTTTATAATTTATGGTAATTATGATTATAAATAACAAGAAAATGGTATTTGAAGCCCATGACATAAATAGCCCAACTGCTATAAGCCCATTTATCGAGAAGTTGGAGTTGTTCACTGCTCTATTGAGGCTTACTAGCCCATTATCTTGTTACAGCTATTGAACCCAATTTCAGAATAGCTGAAATTGTTACGTCAAAGACTATTCTTTGTCATTGGTCTTCTGTTAAATGGTAAGGGAGGTTCTTTCAACTTTGCATTAAGATACCTTCCTCTTATTCCAAAATTAGTAGTATTTGATAATGCATATTCTCTTGAATTATATATGCGTATAATTTTGTCTTCTTTAATATGTTGACATTGCACACCTCTTCCACCGGTACAAGAAAACCAATGAAGAGGAAACACCTTTAGATGAGTTTTGTCAAAAGGGTGTCCTGTAAATCAAACACATTCTTTTCAAATTAGTAATATCAACTTCATTTGTCTAATTTCAACACAAAATCCAAGATTAACTTTTTCAACCTTTATCAAAGCTAAAAAATCTTATCTTCTTTCCCTTTGTGAGTTAACTTCTCAAGAAGTTGTTTTAATTTTAGTTATTTATGGGCATTAATCTAACATACTTTTAGGTAACTAAAGGTTCAATTATTTTGATTTGACCGTTCAATTTTGAGAAAGTGGTAAAAAGAAATGTTTTTTGATTCACGCTTTCATGACTTTTCAGTATTTCTTTCCTACTGTTCAAGCTTTACGCTAAACATCAACTTCTTTTTCCCATCAATCACTGGAGTCTCTATGCCCTTTTACTTCTTGATGACTCAGGCCAGTAAATTCTTTCCATTTTCGGAAGCTGTTGCTCAGTTATCTTCCTTTACCGCCCAGCTATCTTTTTAGCCTCGAGCCAGCTTAGCACTCTCAGGATGCACCAATGAAAGATTATTGCCGATAACAATAGTTTTGGTTGGAATTCACTGTTACATGGTAAATTAATGTGTTTGGACTACTGTAGACGGACACACGACTAATCTCACCAAAGTGAGCTTGTGTGTGTATGTGTTCCTTTTCTAGGTTTATGATTGAATAGACGACTCTTTATCTCCACCTTAGAGAATGAGGTCCTAGCAAGCACCAAAATTGCCAAAGGTAATAAAGAACAAAGCCACATGTCCATAGACGCTCCCTCGAGACTTGCCACTCGTGACTCTTGTCTTTAAGCTTCTTTTCGTGGCATCCAAAGAAGTTAGATAAGTAGGAAAGACATCCTTTTCATCACAACCTATATATATACATATTACACTGAAAAATCCCATCTGGGCTCTGATAATAGTTGAGAACTTTGAGATTTTATCAGATCCGAAGTGGACCTGATCATTAGATTCATATCCGTCGTTACTGTCAGGGTAAAATTATGTTTATTTGTTGGCTATTGAAGTTTCATCATTTTAAAAGCAAATGGGTTGATTGGAGAATGAGTAGTAGGGACTTTGAGTGACGAAAGTTGATGAGAAATTGCAGTATTTAAAGAGACAAAATGTGATTTTTTTTTTTTTCCCCAGGACCACTGTGAATGTTCCGGAAATTGTCAGGATATTCTTTTCTTTAAATTTGCTTTTACTTTTTGTTTGTAAAGCGACGAATTAGGAGGGTGACATTTGAGTGGCATATGGACTACTACTCCTCTGGGAGTGTTGCTGTCTTGCATTCAGCATATGACATATATAAGACATCACACAAGAAAACTATACCCCTAGATATTGTTGTGGTGTATCATTCATTGCAGCTTTTCAAGCCTTTAGTTCCTCGGGCCAAAGAACCAACTTTTCATGGAAACCCCACGAGCCAGGGTTTCACAAATAGCTTGTGATCAATCTCTATAAAAGTTGAAAATTTTTCAAGGGTCCTCCGGTTTTGTCATAGCCACAACCAATAAAGTTGAAATTTCTCCTCAGAAAAGGAGTAGGTAAAGAACAATATTCTGCTCCCTGCACTCCCATAAGGACAACTTTTATTGGGAGGGATAAAGAGTTGTTGGCTTTTGAGTTTATACTTAGGATTCCTCACTTTAAAGACCATTTTGTTTAGTTAAAAGCAAACTACTGTGGAGGGATTGGACGAGACATGAATAAGTTGTCTGCGCATTTTATATTTCTGAATTATCTATTAAAGTTGAGTTATACCACAGCTACAACAACAATTCATTAGAAATTCTGCTAATATTTAGAATTTAAAAAGTCTTAATAGTATCCAACCTTGTTCCTATCTTAGTTGGATATTCATCCGATTTATAAGTATTTCAAAATGTGTTTATATTATTGCTTTAAATAAAATGTTAAGCTTTTTGTTAGATGCTTGATATAAGATTGAATGTAAATGAACACAAGTGAAAGGTACGAGGTTGAAATCTCAATCGCACGTAGACAACTTGATCAACCTAGGGATTTATCTGGTGAAAGTCAGTTTCGATATTGCCCAATTTATTAGTCGGTCCAATCCAAACCTTTAACAAAATATAAGATTGTTATATGCATTCCTTCCAATTTGATACATGTATAATTAAAAATGGTAATCTGCACCCCATTTTATTACACACATATATTGAGCTCATCATGTTGACGCTATTGCGCACAGGCGCTAGTGCTTTAAATTGCAATTCTGATTAGTAAATCCTTTTCCTCAACTCTTGAGTTCCCCGGCTTGTCATATTCATTGTCCATTCATATTTTAACTGATCTGAACTTTTGTCACTTATCATCCACGGGGTGGGCAGTTGAGATTAAATTATCACGACATGATGATCATTAAAACAAGAGCTCCAATTAGATTAAAGATGCCTTTTCATTTGGGGAAGGTGATTGGTTTTTGATTATATAGTCCAAAACCCTAATGGCTCCCACTAGTCAGGACTAATGAAGGAACGCCAGATTACATTAACTTAACAAGTAGACAGCGACTATAATAAACATTAATGGAGACGTGATATTAAATCACCAAGTGGAATCGGACACGATGACTCATGGGATCCACGTTTGTTGGAACAATCTAAACCTCTTACATAAAAGCAGAAATATTCTATGACACGGCTGAGTCACACTTGGTGTCGTTTCGCTCAAATATCTTATGCAGAAAACCCTAGTGCAAATCTCATCATTCATGGAGGTGGTCCTTTATGTTCTGAATCAGATGCGAGGCAAATGGGTAGATCCAAGCGAAGCCGTTCAAAATGTACTGACCGGAACTTGTCAAATTCATATTGCTACTAATAATCTTCCTCACAGTGGTCCTTTACAATAAAAGAGGTAGACCATATAAGTTTTTTGACATGAAATGAGTTACGTATTGACAGTTAGGTGGGATAAATGTATGAGCAATATAACGGGTCAAGGAGTTCAATGCGCCGTTTCATGAGCGTAACGAATGTATTTTGGAGTCTTTGCCTAATTAAGTTGCACGCAAACCATTGAGAGGCCAAATGAAGTTTTATAATTATCTTTACATGTACAGAGAAATATAGAGACAGAAAGGCGGGAAAGAACCCCTTGGAGATGTACGAACCAAGTGCTAAATTACCCTTCGCAAATACAGGTGACACTTGATACAATACGGTATTCAAAATTAGGTGGTATTTATTTCTTTTTTTATTTATAGTTTTTTTATTTTTGTTTTTAAATTTAGTTTGATTGAATTTTTAGTTTTTGTTTTAGTTTTAGGATGTGCTTGGTTAATGGGTATAGGAAGAAAGGTATGGTTAAGAATGAAAACTATATGCTTGGTAAAGAACTATGATTGAATGAATAGTGATTTCACTCCTCCATTTTGAGTATTGGTTTATACTCCTCATAATAGAGAGGAATGGAAATCATTACTTGATAAATTTATGATTTTAAAAATTAAATAATTAACCCCTTCCTAAACTTATCAACTAAAATGTAATTAATTAAAATAATATAATTAATTAAAATATAATTAATTAATTAATTAAAATATAATTAATTAAAATAAGATAATTAATTGTAATTAATTAATTAAAATAATATAATTAATTAATTAATTGTAATTAATTAATTAATTATATTATATTATATTATAATTAATCAATTACAATATAAATAATTAAAATATACTCCATTCATTACCTTAAATGTTGTAATTAATTATATTATAATTAATAAATTAAAATATAGTTAATTAATGAATGAATTATATTTTAATTAATTATATTATAATTGATTAATTATAGTATAATTAATTATAATATTTTAACTAAAATTAAAAATATTAATAATTATTATTATTAATTTAAATATAATTAGTTAATTAAAATATAATTATTTATTAATTAAAATATTATAAGTAATTAATCAATTGAAATATAATTAATTAATTAATTGCATTATAATTAATTAAAAATAAAATTTTATTTCTTAAAATATTTTACAATCCAACCACTATCAATATTGACGGTAATCATTCCTTCTTTTTAACCAACCACTAAAATTATAATGATAATATCCATTTCCATTCCTCACTGTATTCATTCTCATTCATATTACCATTCCCCTATACAAACCAACTGTCCTCTTAGCTTCTTCTAGATTTTTAAAATTATGAAAATAGTAACAAGTAGTTTTTGTTTTTATTCCTTTTTTTTCACAATCCGATTTACCATCTTTTTAATATATATTATTTAATTTTTAATTTTAATAAAAATTATGAATAATTTAATTCAACATTATACATTTAATAAATTAAAATTAATTATCAATAAAAATTATGCAATTAACTTTCAATAATTATTAATAAATATAATTAAATTAAAATATATAAATATTCAAATATAATTTGATTTAATAATTAAAATATTTTTCAAAAAAATATTAATTTGTAAATAAAATTTTGATTTTTAAATTATTTAATTTATTAAAATAAATTAATTTTATTAATAATTTGTTAATAAATATTATATAAGAGATTAAATAAATTTATTTAATTAAAAATAATTTATTTTTAAGCTTTATCTAGCATGTAATTATTATCAACACTAACATTGAAAACCAATCAAATTTTTATTTTATTTGAAAAAATTAAAACAAAAAATTAAAAATAAAACTGAAAATAAAAAATAAAAAATAAAAAAAGAATCAAACGGCTTATTATCTTTATTATCAATAATTCTGTTTATAAACTAATAAAAGTAAGTTTGCATTTAAAAGTGTAAAGGAAGCGTAATTTAAGGTTGTCGGCTTTTTCTTTTTTTTTATAATAATAATGGATATCACAGATCATCTCAATGTGCTCTCAGGCAATAAAGACCAAGAAACTGGAGTTGCATTTAATGGTGGTGAAGAGATTTAGGTGGGAGAGAGGCAAAGTGAGTGTATGATATTGGGAAAGAAACGAAGACGAAGGAAACAAGCATGGACTGGTTGTCACGAGCGAGCAACTGTGAGCTAAAAGGAGGGAGAGTTTGTATTATTGCTGGCGGGACCGAGCAGTCGCTTCAATTCTTGCAGGGCCTTAACTGCACTGAGCGTCACTAAGTTCCACACTTGCTTGTTAAAAGATGTTTGACACAGTAGTAAAAACAAATCGCAACGCTACAAAGTAATCTATTGTCAATCACATGCCATGCACAGGGAGAGGATAAGATAATTGAATGGGAAATCTATATAATTACGAATATTTTATTTTATGTGATCAAAATCAGATACAACACACACGTTCAAAGGCCCCAAAGACCTTTTGTATTCTTCTTTCAAGGCATACTTATGCCCTGAGAGAGATTTTTCCTCAATCCTTCAAAAGAAATTGAAAATAAATATTAAAAAATAATAACAAAGTGGATACTCCTCGTCCTCAAAAAAAGAGGATGACTATGGTTAGGCCAAGATGAAGGCCGGTAGAAAGAGGCAAAATCCCGCCAAAAAAACACACACATACACTCTTCTGTGCCATGCAACACCATAGTTCATGGTCACACAAATCACTCAATTCTCAAGTATATAAACAAATATCAACAGCTTCTGTTCTTTAGATCAAGAGAGGGAAATGCTGGGGAAAGTATGGCTTGACCAGAAATCCAGATCGAGTCTCTGCTCTACTATCTTACATCCCATTCCTTGTGTAGCTCAAACTTCAAACTTTCTTCCTTATTTTCATCAACCCGGTTGATTTTTTTCCCTTCCTTTTCGCCTAACTCTGTTCAAAAAGGTCCCACTTCCGGCTTTCCTTTCATGCAATAATCGATGCTTGCATTGAATTTTCCACCGCCCTCCACTTTTTAGCATTCCATCACTCCACTATTAAAACACACAAAACCCCCCTTTCTCTTTCTTTCCCTAACTTTTTCAATCGTAAGATAAATTAATGTGACTAGGACAATTCCCCTTTCCCTTGGGAATCTGCAATGCCATTAAAGGTCATCAATGGCACATTAAGCCCACTAAAAAAATTAATAAATACCCCAAACTCACCAAACTCTCACATTTATATTTATATATATACACTAAATCATCTATATACCCACTCCTGTCAATGTGTTCAGCAAACCCTCCTAGGAAATATTCGAGGTTTCTAGATAACTTAGGGCCATTATTTCTTTCTTGTCTTTGTTTTTGTTTCTTCAAGCAGACTTTTTATACTGCTATCTCTTTCCTCATTCGGAGCTTCCTTTGCTATCATCTACCCACAAACATTTATTTAATTTTCTCCTCTTAAAAGAAGATGACGAAGATGAGGATGATGAGTCACTGGACCTCACTCTAGCTCGAATTGTTACCCGAAGCTGCGGTATGACTTTTGGGAGTTTCGACCTCCGGCTACTGTCAAGCACAAGATCTTGCATTAATCGGTAGCAGCTGATGATTTTTTCCTGCAAAAAATTGGATATGTTTTGGATACTTTGTCTTTACATGCAACCATAATCATTAATATACGTATATATAGCTGTATATATCCTTACTTTGCTTAACCCTTCACACCATGATTCAGCGTGTTCGGGATTAGCAAGAGACAAGTTTGGAATTTCATTGGCCGCACAAAGAATAGCCGCCACAGCTATGCTTGATGGCCAATACTCAAGAAAGCTAGCCTCTGTCAATATCAATCAAAATATCATATTTATGTACACGATCCACCACGGAACATGTGTGTACTAAACTATATCACTGCTGCCAAATAAAAGTTAATGTATGTTTCTCCTGATGTCATATAAAATTTATACGTACCTTGGATATTTGCTAAGATGATTTCTGTGGCCCGTGAAATCAGAAATCGAATGTAAGTTCCCGTTGGATCGAGTTTGCACGCAAAGAAACCAATGAAACTAAATGGTGTCACAGTTCGTAGCCTCCAATCCAAAATACTGAGAACAAGAAGCTCCATCCGGAGTATTGTTCTCGGTTCAAATATGTACTTAGCCCCTTCAACCTAGGTTCAAGAAACAATTAGTATCATATCTATCCCTCTAGTCAACTTTTGATATTTCATACTAAAGTAAGCAAAAAGCTCCTAAACCAATCATAAAGCTTTTGAGTACCTGGAGATCCAACAGAGAAGGAACAAGGGGTTCCTCCAATTTAGCAGCTAAAGACAAACAAGCAATAGAGAGTAGTTGCATTGGCCACCCTTTTTCCTGCTGAAAATGTAAACACAAAGCAACATTATTTACTAATAATCTATACTTCGTACATTGTACGTATACATTTAAGTCCATTATTATACCCATCTTATAATGTTTCATCAGAGATATACCTATATCATTATTCAATGCTAAAGAAGGATATAATGAATACCATTTAAAAAAAAACTTAAAGTGAAGTTAATATCGAACCTAACAAGTAGAAAAAAGAAATCCATAATAACTGTCTGGCCGGCGTCGTGTTTCCGACATGAGTAACTATTACCTTGAAAAACACAGTCATCACAAGTACTCCGACTTCAGTACCTCATAAAGCACTAAAATACCAAGTGTCTTTAGTTAGGTACTAACGTCGCCTTCAAAGTTTGAAAAGTCAAACCTTAACTACGCTCCAATCAAAATTATTTACTAACATATGGGACGCTTACTGGCAAACGGCTACTGCGAGAACAAAGGAACCGATCTAAGTAGTTGACGGAGAGATACGCCGTCAGTGGCTGGAATCTATAGTATGCCTGCACCTGCAAAGAAAAAGTCCCATGAGGACGAGATGAGACAAGATTTTGATTCTGACACGTCAACAAACACAAAGATTGTACGAAATCTAAAGTCCTCCGCCGCCACTGATTGAACGGCGAATAACTTTCCCAGATCTTTCTCCAGGACATTTCTAGATGGATTGGTGTGTGGTGGCAATATTGTGAATAAGTGAATTTTAGTACCCTTTTCATACCTTGAGAATCCATGCAACGGACTGTTCTCGAGCCGAAACGTCGATAGACGGCGAATAATCGAACCCGGGAACGAAGTTTCTCTCATCTTCTATGAAGCAGGCGATTGATTCGAGGTCCGATGAGCATTCCAGCGCCAACTGGCTGGATAATATTTCGGAAGAGTCCTCGCAGCAGAGAAGGTCCGAGAAGCATTCCGAACACGAAACCGACATGATCCCCGCCGGGAACAGTTTTTCATTATCTGCTCATCAAGGATGCAACATACATCGAAGTCGAAACGACTTCGTATGCCGTCGGAATATTGGTCGGATTCTCGCCGGAGGATGGCCGAAATGTGCTAGAACCAACGAGGCAGAGTAGGCGTAGCTTTTGTTGAAGTAGGAGGATTCTATATATCAGATACCCATGGCCAAGCCAAGTTTCTATGGATATAAATATTAGGTGAGCCGAACTCTCTTTTTTTTTAAAATTAATTTTCTTTTTGAAATGTTTGGTGACTTGCTGGTAAATTTTTAATTTAATTTAAAATACTATTTCTCAAAAATACGTTTTACAATTAAGAATTAGGTTACTCACAAATTGCACACAAAATATTCATATTAAATTATAAATAGCAGTTAATTTCAAATTATCAACTAAAATAACAAAATAACACTTTATATAAATTTTAACTTATAAGATTTGAAGAGATCCAATAATACGTAGTTTTATCCTTAATTAAGAAAGAGGTTATTTTTGAATAATAATTGAAATTTAAAATTTAAAATTTAAAATAAAATTTTTTACCTATTTATATCATGTAATTGATAATAATGAAGGTAAAAACAATACTATGAAACAAGGATTTACTAAATAATTAGATAAATAGTCAATAACATTAGAAAACAAAAAGAGGTCCACATGATCAAAAAATCAACGAAAGGTTATCACAAGTACGAATTTTGGCTAGAGAAATTACTTAAAAGATATAATGATTAGTTCATTTGTTCTTTGTAGTTGAAATATTTGGTTCCGCAGTTCATTTCTGAAATATAATGCTTACAACTAGCTAGCTAGCTAATCAAATTCTTCCTCTTTTTACATTTGATCAAAACAATGTTAAACCGTGAAGGTTGGAGTTGGAACATAATAGCAGAATAGATTCAAATGTGTCGGCATCATCAACGCAATAAGTGTGTAATGCGATTTTGTCAATATAATTGATTGTCTTCTACTTACAGATGTCAGGTAGCTTTTACACCCGGGAAATTTGTCCAAATCCTTCAATCATTAGCCTTCACACGAGACCGAAACGGACCCCGTCTCATCTCACAAGACTCCCTAGCTCCTTCCAGCCAGGACCAGGAGACGACCTTGTGTTTTCTACAATATTCAACTTATCAGATTACTTACAATACGTATACGTATGAATCTCGATTTTATTTTAGAAAATGTAAATTGGAGTACATGACAGAATTTCCAAGTGACGTTCAAATGTGGCCTGATAACTTATAAAACCTCGGCCACATCAAAAGTCTGAAATTACGGAAGCGTGAACGGATTGCGATTTAGAGAAAGAAGAGGAGGAAAGTGATCCATCTTCCTCTTATAATGAAATGATGAAGGTTCGTCTTAGTTTCTTGTTACCTTTAGTGTGGAGCACGGGCATTGATTTAACATAAGAAGAAAAGGTAATTGCTTATGAAATGATATAGAACGCCACCCTATATTGCTTCTTACCCAAAAAGAAAAAGTTGCACGTAGTTTCTCACAACACAAGCACTGATTATCTGCATTTCTCCGGTTAACTACGGCATAATTAATTTACCTTTTCACATTCATTATTACAATCTTTGTCTCTTCCTAACTTTTTCTTTGCTTGCCCATAATCTTCCCCATGTGCTAATAACTGGCATACCATCTTTATAAATTGTCAATTGTGTGGTGCAATATAGCATACTGCACACATTCTTCTTTTCTTCCATATGTCAACTTTTTTTTTAAAATTACATTAGGTATCTCAGCTTAGCCGGACTAATCCTAAGCTTCTAAGACCCCACCTCAAGAACCCTAGAGGATGTAAATCTAGAACCCCAAGACCTCTCAGGTTCCTACGTAGCCTGTACACTTCTGCGCACAAGGAGTCGTCACATACTTGATTGGTCAACTGCTGATTG
>JANZXR010000001.1:4550137-4563615 GCA_027575705.1 Erythroxylum echinodendron
TCTGAGAGAAACATGAATGAAAAGGACTACAACTACTCATTACTAACTAGTACCACTATACTGTATTTTTTTCTTTTTCTGATTTTTTTCCTTTTCTTTTCCTTTCTTCTTTTTTTTTCTGATTTTGTTTTTTCTTTTTCCCTTTTCTTTTCTTTTTCTTCCCTTTTTTGATTTTTTTCAAATAATGCTAAGAACAAAGGAAACAATAAAAACAAGAGAAAATAATAAATACATGAGTAGAAGTACCTATAAAAATATCTCAAAACACAATTCCCAAATTACTCAATGCTTCACTTAACTTGTGATAGGGTAAGGCTAATGGGGCTTTTGGGTGTTAAAATTAAGGTGATTGATTGAAAAACAAGGATAAAGGCTCGAAATTGTTTGCAAAGGGAAAATAAATAGGTGGGTCAATTTTAAGTTAAAGGGTTTAAAACCAAGGAAGGCCTCTATATCCTATGAAATCAAACAAATTCAACCCGGTTCTATGCAAGTTCTGAAGGCAACATGAATAGAGGATCACACCATTCAAACAAATAGCATGACACACAGATGATGTCATTTAGGCGCAAACTTCGCTCACAGGTTTAATTCAAGAATTCATTTTAATTTTACAATTTACCTCTTCACTCACATTTCAAAAGTTTGACTAAGCCTATAAGATCAGTTATTGCAATTAATCAACATGCTTCACCTTAAAACTCACTCAGCCTAAATTAATGTCATGCATGTACCCAATCTCATCCAAACTAATATGAAAAAGCTTTGTGGTTTAACACACAACAATCATGCAAAAATCACACAAAAACCGAAAAATAGTGACACACAAAACTCCAATTCTTTCCCCTACACCTAAACCAACATTGTCCTCAATGTTATAACGTAAAAATAAAGAAGCAAAAGTATAAAAGAAGAGGGAAAAGAATGCTTCTCTATTTATGGAAATCTGGCGTTATGGCGTTGGCAGATGTAGAGGGTGGAATTGCTGCTATTGGAAGAAGGTGAGTTGGTTAGTCTCTAATCTGTCCAATCTACGTTCCATGAGCTGTAGGAGTGCTAAAATAGTCGGATCAGTCGTTGACGGGTGGGTGGTGGTGGGATGGGATTGTTGCGCAGTTGTGATTGTGGAGAGGTTGGTAGTGGCAGTTCTTCTTCTTCAGTGATGTGGACGAGGGGCAGGTTGTACAGCCGGTCCAGGTGGGGCAAACGTGTAGGCATCATCTCCTGCAGTAACTACCAATCCCATCCTGTACAAACACTCACAATATAATGGTTCCATCTCACAAGCAACTGTAAGGTTAGTGTTCTCAAGATCTAAAACTCCTAAATCAACTGCAAGTTGAGTGATATAAGAACCTAGGATTAAAGTTGGATTTTGTTTTTTTAAAACAGAATGCATTTGAGTGAGCATCCAAAAACTCAAATTAATTGAGACATCATTTTCCATGCACCAAAGAAAGAAAAATTCAGTTTTTGATAAGACACCAGCAGTTTGTCGACGACCAGAAAAATTATAAACCAGAAAACAATGCATGTACTTTAAAGCTGGCTTGCGAAGAAAAGAGCATTTGGAAGTGTAGGGGTTATATTTCTCAGAATCAACGGACCATTCAGACCAAAGTGCATATAGGTCAAATTTAGGCACATAATCCCAACAACCATTTAAAAATGCATCACTTTTGGCCACAGATTTTGTCACAAATTTTATCGTTGTAGAAAATGAAGCAACCAAAAATGAATGCCACTGATTCATAAGCCGACATTTAATCATGCCAGGTGCAAATAATGTAAAATTTGGATCTTCTAAGTTGAATTGAAAAGTGGCATAAAATTTCCTAGTTAATTCCACATATGCAGGGCAACGAACTTGAACATAATGCATCCAACCCATGGTATCCACATAATGTTGAACTTCGGCGCAAATGTTCAAAGTGTCCAATGTGTCATCATGTATGAACTTACAAGGATTTATATGCTTATTACAAATTAGTTCAAACCTATTTTGATCACTTTCCTGATGAAATGAATTAAATGTATTAACTGTCAATTGCAATCGACTTTGAGAAACAACATTCTTACCTTTCCTGCTGCGGCTGTATGTTGCAGTAGAAATTCTGCCGCTATCCGCTGGCACATTCTGTTCTGTGTTCACGATTTCTGGTTCTGCACGTGCGTCCTCCTATGTTTCCCCTATGTCTAGTGGTTGCTGGTCTGCAGTTGTGTCATAGGATGTGGATTCGTCTGGAATTTCTATTGATTGTGTAGGTGGGGATAATATTGGGGGTGAATCGAGGCTATCGTCAACATAAATGAGATTTGTCGCAGAGCAGTGTTGTTTCAATTGTTGGTTGATTCTTAGGGTATTGAGACGACCTGAACGTCTAGGAGGCATGGATCTGGGCTAGTAGATGTCTGTAAAAGAGCTGGGTTTTGGTTGAGGCAATCCGTCAAACACTTGGTGGGTATGGTTTGTTGTTCCTTCTTTCCACGACACTAGTTATGCAATCCTTATTTCAGTCCCTCCATGCGTGATGACTGTGAATCTTCATGTTGAACTTGAATGCAGAACTGAAATTTAAACAAGGAAGAAGAAAATTGTGTGAATGAGTGAACAGTGTGCGTGAATGAGAAAATTGTGCAACAATGCAGTGAAGAGAAAGTGAGGGTTGTTGATTTCGGTGAATGAGGATGGTGGGTGTTCAAAAATTGCAAGAAACTTACACTATCGATATACAGGAAGCCAAAATGGAAGGAGTAGGTGCTGCTATGGGAAAAATATTGACAAATGTGGGTGGTGGGTCAGTCTTAGATGAGTGTTGGGTCTTGTGAGGTTGGCGTGAGTTTCTTATGAAAAGAAAGAAATTGATTGATTAAGGGATGATGGTGAAGAATAGCGACAACTGGAGAAGGGTAAGAAGAGAATGAATTTTGGGCAAAGCAAAGAGGGAAACTAGAGAGGGAGATAAGGAAGTGGCCGTAAGCCAAAAATTTTCATTGTTTTTTTATAAATTAATTAATTTTGTATTCTGTAAAAAAATGAAAAAACAAAAACAAAAATTAAAATGTAAAGTGAAATTCCAAAAAGAAGCAAATAAACATGATGAAATGAAAATAAAAATTGCGGAAAAGAAATAACATGAACAAACCTAAAAATTTACGGGTTTCCCCGAATGTGCTTCTTTAAAGTCGTAAGCTGGACATTTTTTTCATTACTTACCTGGTTAGAAATAGGTTGGGGTTACCAACTTTATTTCTTCCACTCGCTCGACCGAAAAGTTTTCATAATACGGTTTCAGGCGATGTCCATTAACTTTAAATACCTTAGAGGTATCTAAACTTTGAATTTCTACCGCACCATGAGAAAAAATGTTAGTAACAATAAATAGTCCAAGCCAGCGAGATCATAATTTTCCTGGAGATAACTTAAGCTTTAAATGATAAAGAAGAACCTTCTGTCTGATGGAAAAATGCTTCCTAGAAATCATTTTATCATGAAAAGCTTTAGTTTTGTCCTTATAAATTTTCGCATTCTTATACGCCTCATTGTAAATCTCCTCTAATTCTTGTAGTTGTAACTTCTTATTATTACTAACCTCCAATTGATCCATATTGAACGGCTTCACAGCCCAATAGGCTCTAAACGCAATTTCCACAAGTAAATGACAAGGCTTACCAAAAACTAACCTGTAACGTGACATGCCAATAGGAGTTTTGTACACAGTTCGATATACCAACAAAGCATCGTCCAATCGTAGACTCCAGTCCTTTCGGTTTGGATTCACCACTTTTTCGAGTACGGACTTGATCTCTCTATTGGATACTTCAGCTTGCCCACTTGTCTGCGGATGGTAGGCGGTGGAGACTCGGTGTGTGATACCATATTTCATCAAAGCTTCAAAAATTTTATTGTAGAAATGGGTTACTTGATCCCTAATAATAGCTCGAGGCATCCCCAACCTGACAAAAATATTTGATTTAACAAAATTAATAACAGTTTTAGCATCGTCAGATAAAGTAGCCTTAGTTTCGACCCATTTCGAAACATAATCCACTGCCAACAAAATGTAATTCTTACCTAAAGATGAACAGAAAGGACCCATAAAGTCTACTCCCCAAACATAAAAAATCTCACATACTAGAATGTTTGTAAGTGGCATTTGACTCCTCGATCCCAAGTTACCTGTTCTTTGACAACGATCGCAAGACTTGCAAAATATATAAGAGTCATAAAATAACTTAGGACAAAACAGTCCACATTCTAAAATTTTTCGAGCAGTTCTTTTAGGACCAAAATTTCCCCCACACACAGATGAATGACAAAAATATAAAATAGATGGAATTTCATCATCTGTAACGCATCTCCGAGCAATCTGATCAGAACAAAATTTTCAAAGGTGAGGCTCATCCCAAATATAATATCTAGCCTCTCGCTTGATTTTATCTCTCTCAGCTCTAGATAAATCACTAGGTAAAGACTTAGTTACTAAAAAGTTCACTATGTCCGCATACCAAGGAATTACCTGTTGAATTGCAAAGAGACTCTCATCTGAAAATTTGTCGTGAAGAACATCAGATGCATTACCCGGAGTGATTCGACTTAGATGATCGGCCACTAAATTTTCAGCTCCTTTCTTGTCGCGAATTTCCAAATCAAATTCTTGAAGCAGTAAAATCTATCGAATCAATCTCAGTTTAGCTTCTTTCTTGTTCACCAAATACTTCAGAGCTGCATGGTCTGAATAGATGATTACTTTTGTCCTTAACAAGCATGACCAAAACTTTTCCAATCCAAAGACGACAGCTAAAAACTCCTTCTTCGTCGTAGAATAATTTTTCTGGGCATCATTAAGTGTCATAGAAGCATAATAAATAACATGAAGTACCTTGTCCACTTTTTGGCCCAAAACGACGCCAACTGCATAATCTGAAGCATCGCACATCAAATCGAAAGGCATGTCCCATTTCGGTGGTTGAATAATCGGCGCTGTAGTCAATCGCTCTTTGAGTTCATCAAACACATTTTTGCTGGGCTCATCGAAATCAAATTTCACGTCTTTTTGGAGCAATCTACACATGGGTTGCGCAATTTTAGAGAAATCCTTGATAAATAGCCGATAAAATCCTGCATGACCAAGAAAAGAACGGACTTCTTGCATATTCGCGGGGTAAAATAAAGATCGAATAACATCTATCTTAGCCCTATTGACTTCAATTTCTTTTGTCGAAACAGTATGGCCCAAAATAATGCCTTGATCTACCATGAAATGACACTTTGCATAATTTAAAAATAAATTAGTTTCAATGCAACGTTTTAGCACTTTTTCAAGGTTGACAATGTACGTTTTGAAGGACTCCTTATATACCGTGAAATCATCCATAAAAATCTCCATGTAATTTTCCACAAGATTGGAAAAAATACTTACCATACACCGTTGAAAAGTCACGGGTGCTTTACATAATCCAAATGGCATTCGTTTGTAAGCAAGGACATGTAAAGGTTGTCTTCTCATGATCCTTGGGTGCTACCAAAATCTGGTGGTATCCTGAATAGCCATCTAAACAACAGTAGTGAGATTTACCTGCAAGTCTTTCAAGCATTTGATCAATAAATGGAAGCGAAAAATGATCTTTTCTAGTAACTGAATTAAGCTTTCTATAATCTATGCATACCCTTCAACCATTTTGAACACGAGTCGGTATTAACTCACCATTTTTATTTTCAATCACAGTCACACCAGTTTTCTTTGGAACTACCTAGACCGGATTTACCCACTTACTGTCTGAAATTGGATAAATGATGCCCGCATCAAGAAGCTTCAAAATCTCTTTCTTCACCACTTCCATCATAGGTGGATTTAGACGACGCTGTGGTTGCCTTACTTCCTTCGTTTCATCTTCCATCAAATTTCGGTGTATGCAGAGAGTGGGGCTAATACCTTTCAAATCAGCTACTGTCCAACCGAAAGCTTCTTTATTCTCCTTTAACACGTTAACCAGCTGACTTTCCTGCACATCCAAAAGTTGATTAGAAATAATAAGAGGCAATGTATCTTTCTCACCTAAAAAGATGTATCTCAAATGACTAGGTAGGCTTTTTAATTCCAATGCTGGTGGGCTAATCATCGACAGCAACAACTTGTCCAAGCTTTTGGGCATTTCAATGGATGTTAGCTGCTGAAGAGGTGGTTTGATTGTCTCCATGCAAGATGATGTCTCTATTGGTTCACCACATAACGCAGGTTCCTCACTTTGCCAATGAGATGCGTGTTCCAATTGTCTCCTAGCTAATGTCGATTCCTCACCTTCTAAACAGGTTAACGTATCTTCCATGTGTCCCTTAAAGAATAACGACTCTTCATCTCCTTGTGACATGTTTCTTCCTTCAAGTATTATTCCAAACCTAACTTGGTCTTCCAAAATCCAATTTTCCTGCACCCATTTATCAATAAAATCCACAGAAACAATAAACTGTTAATCATCCGAAATTTTCATGGTATTGTAAATATTGAACTTAATTAAGTCACCATCAAATTCCATAGTTAAAGATCCATCATGAATATCTATTTTTTGTTCTAGTCGTTTTCAAAAATGGCCTGCCAAATAAAATCGGAGTGGAAGAAGATGTATCATCGGTGCCCATCTGCAAAATATAAAAATCAGCCAGAAAAAGTATATTTCCCACTTGAACCAATATATCTTCTAACACACCCTTTGGATAAGTATTTGAGTGATCCGCTAATTGAATCACTACATTAGTTTCTTTAAGAGGTCCAACATTTAAAGATTTATACACCTCATATGGCATAACATTTATGGATGCACCTAAATCTAACATAGCTCTTTCAATCCGTAAATCACCAATTTGGCACGGGATAGTAAACATACCTGGATCTTGACATTTCGGTGGAAGCTTTTTCTTTTGTAAAATTGCTGAAATATTTTATCCCAATTGGACTTTCTCATTGAATTTTAATTTCCTCTTTGACGTATAAAGCTCCTTAAGGAATTTAGCATATCGTGGAATCTGTTTAGTTGCATCAAGGAGAGGAATATTTGCCTGAACTTTTCAGAAAGTCTCCAAAATCTCCTTCTCTTGTTCTTCTTTCTTCGCTTTTGCAAATCGACTCGGGGAAGGAGGCGGGAGCACCTTACTTTGCACCTCTTTTTACGTCAAGTCTGTTTGTGAAGGTGCTGGTTGCGTGATTTCTTCCTCCACCTCTCTTCTGGAATTTTTCGGAAGTGGTTCCTATAGTTCCTTACCACTTCGCAATGTGATAGCCTTGGCACTTTGTCTAGGATTAACCTCCGGTTGTGCTGGAAAATTTCCAGAATTTTGCGCCTCTAATCTATTTATGGCAGTTGCCATTTGACTTATCTGGTTTTTGATGTTTTTCTGTTGATTCTCAATGTTCCTTTGTTGACTTTCAATATTACGGATACTCACTTCAGTACTTCGCTGAAACGTCAAAGTATTAGCAGTCAAAGTTTGAACTATATCTTCCAAAGAGGACTTACCTTCAGTATTTGATGTTATATTTGGATTTTTCCGAGGCACATATGGTTGCTGATATTGCTGTAAATTCGTGGTCGCTTGTTGTCCTTGAGGATTCTCATATCGCAAATTTGGGTGATCGCGCCACCCTGGATTGTAGGTATTGAAAAATGGGTCGTACTTTCTTTGACTCGGCCCAGCAAATCCTCCCACGGCATTCACCTGCTGTGTATTTTCCTCTTGTAAAATCGAACATAATTCAGTTGAATGTCCTAACATTGAACATATGCCACATACCTTTGCTTCTTTTTTCGTGACCACCAATTGTCGCACCAAAGAAGTGAGGTCATCCAATTTTTTCTCCAACGTGGTCACGTTAACTTCATTCACGGCTTTTGATCCATGCCCGGTACGTACTCTGAATTGTTGAGTATTGGAAGCCATGTTCGCAATCAATTCCCTTGCAGCTGCCGGCGTTTTATCAACTAAGGCACCACCACTTGCTGCGTCAATCATACTCCTATCCATGAGCGAAAGACCTTCATAAAAATATTTAATTAACAATTGTTCAGTTATTTGGTGATGTGGGCAACTAGCACAATTTTTTTAAATCTTTCCTAATATTCGTAGAGTGTTTCTCCCGTATGTTGTCGAATTCTGCAAATTTCCTTCCACATATTGGCTGCTCTCGATGCTGGAAAATATTTCTCAAAGAAAAGTTTATTCATTTCAACCCATGTTTGCATGTTTTCTCCGGCTGAATAGTACAGCCACTCTTGAACATCATCCTTTAGAGAAAACGGGAAGGCTCTTAGCTTAATCTGCTCTTCCGTCACATTCGTCGGCTTCATTCCCATGCAAACTATGTCAAATTCCTTCAAGTGCTTATACGGGTCTTCTCCCGATAAACCCCTGAAAATGGGAAACAAATGAATCAGCCCAAATTTTAATTCAAAGGTATTATTATCACCTAAATTCGGAAAATTGATCCAGAGGCTGTTGCACATCCATGGGTGCGGCTAGTTCGCGAAGAGTGTGGTTTGCTGCTATTCTATCCATTTTTTGCGTCTCTTTTTGAAATTTGATCTATTTTCGAATTCTTTTCATTGTCTTCTCAATTTTAGGATTGTACTGTAAATTCTCTGATTGATTTGAACGCGTAACGTACATAAATTGTTAAAACTTCCTCGACAGCGGCGCCAAAATTTGGTAATGCTGTCGCCTGCAACCAAATAAAAAAAGAAACCAACTTCCATTAATATAAATTAATGTAGTATTGGTAAGTGGATATCGTTCCCACGAGGAATCTTAACCGTAAAGGAGTTACGAAATCAAAACAAAATAAAGTACCAAAATGGGGGGGTTTTAATTTGAATTACGACTTAAACAAAATTTGAATAAAATACAAAATATCAAATAGCAAAACAATGAAAATATAACAATTAATAAGAACGAATCTTGGCTTCCGGTCTCCTTTATTATTGAAATCACGTTGATCATCGACACTATAAATGACCAATTTATCAGTTAAGCATTCGTCGTGGTAAATTTCTCTACCTATTTTCTCTTATGTTTAGTTAACCAAAATATGTATTTGAATTAACCCTTATTAATTAATTACCTGGATACGATCTCAGATTTAATTAATTAATAGCTTTATGAACCAAGAAAATCGACGAACTAGACAACATACATACGATGTATATTTAGCCTAGACAATTATTTTTTCTAGAATTATGTCCCTAATGTAGTAGACAAAAATCCTAGTCACTACTTTTGATTAAAAGAAATGAACGTCAACCTATTTAATCTAGCGATTGATTGAATAAGATCACAAACTAGTTGCGCACCTAGTCGTAAAATCAAACAATCAAATAATAACCCAGAAAAATAATTAATACTTGACTGATAAATCAATTGGAACAAATAACAAAAGTCTCACAACATTCAGAGTTCAATAACTAGGATTCTGTAAACAAAGAAAAAGATTTAGCTACTCATAATGAAATTGAACATAAAAGAAATAACAAAATATATTGTCTCCATCCCAAGTCTTTCTTGAAGAATACGAAATTATGGAAGAAAAGGTGCAGAAAACATAAAAAGACTGAAGAGAAAAGTTGCAGAAAATTGTCGAAAACTACTCCTAAAGGGGTTGTGTGAACAGTAACTGTGAAGCAAACACTGCAGACAACACAAGCTATCTAAAGTCTACGTTGAAAGCAAGAAGAAGAAGAATGCAGAAAAAATATACGACAATCCTCCGGTGGCTGTTTAAATCCCAAAATAAAAACAATGCAGAAAAATTCCAGTCCTCTCTTCTCTTTCCTCTCTCGTCCCAGGTCAGCAGAAAATAGCTCAAGAATAGAAGACTCCTTCTAGGTCTCTATGTACAGTGCCGTGAATAGTAACACCTGTAACTATTCACGTTTTTTGTTCTTTTAATGTCTTTTTCTCTCTCTTTCTTTCCCTTCTCGTAATCTCTTGCAAATAATCGTTATCCCACTTCAAGTTGCAGATCTCTTTGATAAGGTAGAAGTCTAATCTTTAAAGTCTGTGAAAATTTTTGGATTTAAACTTTGAAACAAACTCTACAGAATCTTGCCCACCCTTGCACGTGGCCACGTCTAGTGACTACTTTGCTGCCAGGTTTAGAATTTCAGATTTTCTTCATTCTTTTGCATCTTTTTGATTCCATTTCGTCTCTAAGGTGTTGAAAACCATCTGTAAATAATTGTAAGATAATTCCATTAATTTCGATAATAATTTTTCTTCATTCTTTTGCACCTTTTTGATTCCATTTCGTCTCTAAGGTGTTTAAAACCATCTGTACATAATTGTAAGATAATTCCATTAATTTCGATAATAATTTCAACACGTTAACGATAATTAAGTCCAAAATAAGTGCAATTTAATGACTTAACAGAAGGTAATTGGAATTCTTACAAATTTCGAAATGAATCTTTTAAGGGATAAGCAAGAAAAAAGCAAAGGATTGGTACTACAGGTTGAAACTGGAAAAGGTGTGAATGATACAGAAGATGAATCCGATGAGAATGAAGATATGGAGCTATTAACACGAGAGTTCAATAAGTAGTTAAAAAGAATGGAAAAGGACAGACTCAAATTTAGACAACATGGTGGGAGTTCATCAACTTAAAGTAATAAGCCAAAGCTCAAAAGGGTGAAAGGAAGGTAAAGAGAATCCAATATCATGAGTGTTAGGGCTTCGGGCACGTTCAAGCCGAATGTGCTAACACTTTGAAGAAGAGAAAAGAGAAATCCTATATAAGCACTTGGAGTGAGAATGAATCCAAAAGTGAGTATGGCAGTGAAGAAGAAATCGCTAATGGTGCTGCGTTAGTTGCTTTACATAGCAAAAGTCCAGTTATTTGCTTAATAGTACTTGAGAAGGAAGTAACTGAAGACGTAAAAGGGGGAAAATGAAAAATTTCCAGAAAAATACAAACAACTCAGCTCAAGACCCAATATCAGATTATGACAGTGATGAAAGTGGCCTAGATGATAGAAAGGAGAATATTTACGAGGCTTACAAAGCTATGTATGAAAAATGAGTGAATACGTGTATAAAGAATGAAAGATTGAAAGAAGAAAATCTCTCTATGAAGAACACTATCCAAGGGTTAGAAAAGAATTTGAAGTTGGCATTAGATGAGCTTGGTTAAGCTAGAATGAAATTAGTAAGTACTGAAAAGGGATTAGGAATTTTGAATGGAGGGATAGAAAAACTAGAAAAGTTAATGGAAATTTGTAAGGTTAAAGGGGATCTTCAAGGCATTGGCTATAAGGGTGAGTTATCCAAGGTGAATGATGAGAAAATTGGTATACTTGAAAAACCGAAGGGGGTTAATTGTTTCACAAACTTTCTGCAAACTCCTTTGTCGTCAACAAAATAAAATAAGCAAAATCGAAATAATAAAAAAAATCAGAAATTTAGTAACGCAGTTTGGCACACCTTGCCTATATCTGCGGGGCCCTCACCCAGCTTAATCACTTTCACAAAAGTACAATAAAATTACTCAAGGCTTTACTGAGCCGACACCACTCAACCTTTGACACTATCACTCAACTTTACTTCTCGTGAAAGAATTTCATACCCAATAGTACGACCGTCTCATACTAACCTCAACAGAGGATTTTCTCAACAATATTTGATAATAAAGATAAGAAATAAACAACTCAAGTGATCAATCAACTAAGAACAAAATAGTAATACACTTGAAAAAAAGAAGACAACTTCCCGAAAGGTTAAGCTCCACTGAATTGAATCTAGAAATGGTCGCAACAATAATAAAAAATGGTCCACCCAAGAATCACTTCACAAAGCTTAATGTGCAGCTTAAGCAACTCCAATTAAACCATGTGGGATACTCCACACACCATGTATATCTCACGCACAAACTCAGAAGACCAAGTCTAGAAAATTAATAAGTTGACACCCACTACACCGTGGCTAACATTTACTTCACCGTAGCTTTTTCTCACCCAACGTAAGATGCACTTCTATTTTTCACATTAGAAAATCACTTCCACTACTGATGGGAAACGTGCACACCTAATAATACATCCACACAGGATTTACTTAACCCACATTGTTTCAATTAACGCAACACCCACTATACATGTTTTTATTTCAAGACTCCCACACAGTATACACTTCTTCTATGAGATTTTCTTCAGCTATAGATAGAGACATGTACTTCAAACACACAACAACCACATCCCTTTATTTTCTTCTCTATCCGAAATCCATAAAATCCATGCAAAACATAATTCAATTACCAACATGATAATAGACTTCAATTAAAACCCAATCTCTAGATGCATGTTTTGGATAGACTTCAATTAAAATACAATCTCCACATCTGTTGCATATCCATTAAAACACAATCTCCACC
The DNA here is from genome assembly GCA_027575705.1 of Erythroxylum echinodendron. NCBI lineage: Eukaryota > Viridiplantae > Streptophyta > Magnoliopsida > Malpighiales > Erythroxylaceae > Erythroxylum > Erythroxylum echinodendron. The sequence goes on from JANZXR010000001.1 coordinate 4,562,549, forward strand.
CAACTTCATCAATCCATATAATAATTGTAATTTTCTTATATGTCCAATTTAAAATGCCAAAACTAAATAAGATATATACCATATATCTTAACAATCTCCCCCTTTTTGGCATGGTTTGTCAGAAATATGAAACTCCCCTAAATAACATAATTGGACATATAAGTATCAGATGCATAAACCATACAACAAATACGCACCTTTAATCAAACATCAAGTTCCAAAGAACACCAATCATCTAAATTTCTCCTCCTTGGGACAAAAAGATGCCAAAAAGTAAGACGGATAGTCATACATATCTTGAAATCTCCCCTTGAATGGAACATACAACATAAACAATCTCATGTCTCCCCCTTGGGACAAAATAATGTCAAAATGCATAATCATAATAATCATCAATAGATGCAGTGGAAGAATCATAAGTACGCCAAGAAGATAATTTACCACCATTCAAAACATATGCCAACATATCACTACTTACTTCAATTTCATCTTCATCAGACTGATCAAATTCATAAACCCAAGCAATAAACCATAAGTGTTGTCAATGTAGTGAGAGAGAGATATTTGAGAGAGAGACCCACATTGATGAGAGCTGAGGAGTCTTCGGTAGAGCCAAAAAGAAGTCAAAAACAAACTACTAAAAATATGAGACGACTATAGCAGCATAAAAAATTAAAGAAGAACTAAAGAAAACAATTTTTTTTACTTTTCTTTTCTTTTTTTTTGTTTTTGTTCTTTTTTTTACAACACAAAAAAAACTTAAAAAATTTAAAGCATACTGTCCCTGTGTCCTTCGAATAATCTTAAACCTGGGCTTATTCTTTGTCTCATTATCTCGATCATCAGTTTCTTCTTCATAAGTAACTGACCTGTCCTCTGTTTGACCAGTTACTTTACAAACAGTAACTAACTGTGAATCTGTACAATTTCTTGTTTTTCCTTTACTACGTTTTTGTGGTTGTACTTGTTTCTAATCCAAGCTTGCTTCGATACCATGGGATGCTACTGGAAATTTAATGAAGAGTGTCTAGATTTTCGGTTTTGACCCCTTTGAAATATCATTATTA
>JANZXR010000001.1:4563715-4583296 GCA_027575705.1 Erythroxylum echinodendron
GGCAATTTGGCTTCATGGGTTGCTTAAAGACTTAGGAGTTGGTCAGAAACAACTTGAGGTATATTTTGACAGTCAGAATGCTATTCATTTAGCAAAGAATCAAGTCTTTCATGCAAGGACGATGCACATTGATGTTCGCTATCACTTTGAGCGGGAAATTCTGGAAGAAGAGGAGATACTTATCCAGAAGATACAAACTAGGAGGAATCCTGCAGATATACTGACCAAGGTGGTTACCAGAGCCAAGTTTGAACATTGTTTAGACTTGTTCAATATCCTGCACAATTGAGTTGCACTTGGGGGCGCAAATTGGAAGCCCTATAAAAGCTGCTTTGTTTGATTAGGAGGATGAATGATGCTTGGTGGGACCAGAAATTGTGCCAAGGTGGAGATTTATTATTTTTTGGACTTTGATGGCCTAATTTATATCCCATATTAGGAAGAGATGAGGATGGGAGGAGTTTTGCAAATTATAAAATAACTCCTCCCCCTCCCATATCTAGATATCCCAAAATTTGATATATACTCAAAATTTATACACATATCAAATTTATTGTTCTCTTCTTAATGAGAGCAGACTGCTTTAGTGGTGCTTCGGAGACGTAGGCATATTTGGCCGAACTCCGTTATCAAATTTTCTGGTGTGTTCCTTCCTTATCACTTTTATTATTCGGCATTTATTGTCTTGTTTCTTTTCAAGTTATAGTATAGTATTCAATATTATTTGTCGGGTATATTCTGTAGTGTTGTGTTAAATTTATTTGGGTGTATTTATTATTCGTGTGTATACACGGGTTAGGTTGTGATAAATACACCATGCACGTAATTTCTGTCTAGGAGATCGGGTTTTAAGTGGGACCGTTTGTGACCCCTCCGACCTTTCCTGGGATTTTACGTGAAATGGTAATACTATTTAGGAGATCATTGTGATCTTTCCTGGGTATTATCGAATCGGTTCACTTCACTAATTGCTTACCTTAGAGGGAAAAATTATCCGATTTTCCCAACAATGGACATGTTACAAACCCAAAAACTGTGAGTAAGAAGAACTTGCAAAGCAACCCGAAACTAGGAGGAGTCCAATATGATCTGCCAATTAAGTGATTAACCATAGAAAGCCAAAGAAGTGAAAATAATGTAAAAGGGAAAAATCAGAGGAAATAATGGTAACAGGTAGGTGTCATGTGAAGACAAAAGACCTGTCAACTATGAGTGAAAAAGGAGGAAGAATGAAGATACAGAGAACATCAGAGTAGACAATAAGAACATATTTGTTGATTCCATGAGACATGGCTGCTTTAATTTGTTCACAACCATGGAACTAACTTGAGCTAGAACCGCAATCACCATTCCAAGATACAGAAGAAGAGAAGTCATAGTGCAGAGTCTCATTTCTACCTCTGTTAGACCCGGATACTGAAATGTGAACTTTACTTAAATTTTGCTTTATCGACCATCAAAAATTTTATCAAACAGAAAAAAAGCCATTAACGGTATCTCTGATATCATTGGTCATTTCTGGAACTATAAAATTATTGGGACTACCTTTCCATGCTTAGATATAGACGCCGAGCAAGATGGATATTTTATGGAGACAATGACGTAGTGGTTATAATTTTTCTCAAATTTTATAATATCTCTAAAGTTTATTTCATATCAATCCATGGATATAGATATCGTTCCATACGCCGGAAAACAGAACGATATCCATGGTATTGATACCGGCCTCAAGTACGGGTTGTTTTTGCTGGTACTGACCGGTACTTAAAGTATTGAAAATTACCAGGTCGGTATCGTGAAACTCCAAAACTTAGAGTACCAATTTGAAAAAAAATTAACCTTAAATAACCCCTCCCTTGACTCCTCTGCGTCTCTTTCTACTTCTCATTTTTTATTTTTCAATTTTGCTCTCTCTCTCAAAGACGATCCTCTCTCTGTCGCTCTCCTCTCGTCGTCCTCTCCACTCCCTGGCAGTGGATGTGCTCCAGCGGCGGTCTCCGGCAGTGCTCCATTGCTCCTCCACCACACGACATCGTCTGTCACCACTGAGTCACCAACACATCAGCCGTCCTCCGCAGCCAACCACCATCGAGTCGACTCTGCTCTCCCTCTCCAGTCTCCAACGCAACCACCATCGACTCTACTGTCGGATCTGGGAATAATACACATATCTCGATTCTCGATCCATCACCGATTGTGATTTCTATTGGTTTGGCCATTTAGGTATGTTCTTTTTTTCAATTTCTATTCGAATGATTATGGTTAATTGTTTGTGTTGTGAATTGTGATTGTTTCTGGTTAATGGAATGAAATTGTGAAGGAGTGGTGATTGTTTCTGGTTGATTGTTTGTTATTGGTTGGAGAATTGGAGTTGGATTGGATTTGAAGTTGGTAATGTTTCGATTGGTTTATGGTTTTGGTAATGAAAAAATGAAAACTATATGTTTGTGGTTGGTTTGGAAGAATTGGATAGTAATGAAAATATGAAATGAAAGCCGTATTTGTTGGTTTGGTTTATCAAATTCGTATATTGCTATGTGGTAAATTGTAATGGTTTGGATGGTTTGGTTCATTTGTGGTTTGAACTTTGAAACAAACAAATTTTGTTAACTAAATTGGAAAATAAAAACAAAATTAAAAATAAAATAGAAAATTAAGAAGATCCATTCATGCTTTACTAAATTTTGGTTATAACATTTAGTAGTGATTTTTACCCTACTGCTTGTAATTCACATTTGGTTGTTCCTATATTTGACCAAGTTTATACAAACACAAGCATGTAGCTATAAGTGCAATTACATTACCATTACCTGACGAAAAGAAAATTTGTCTAAACATACCAAAAAAACCCTAAATTGAAAGAGCTCAAATGGCATCATATATATTCATATAGAAAGACAACAATTAAAATTGACTATTTTAGATATATCTAAAGTTTGAGTTATCAAATTTTAGATTAAATTAGTTTTTTATTATTTGTTTAAGAAGTCGTAATTAATTGCAATGTTTAAGGTGTATACTATTTTTTAAATTTCAATTTAATTATAATAATCTTATCTAAATTTATAGTGGAATATTTTATTATCCCTAATTTTCTTGATTCATCTTAATTATTGTAAGAGGACAATAAGTAAAAAAAGACTATGTGGTAATAGTTTGGGAGGTTCTTTACATATCATTGCCTTATGAAGGACTTAACACTACTAATTTTGTTGATAAAACTACTAAAGGATTAATTTCTTACAAAACTAATATCTTCATATTTTTGTTACAGAAAAATGGAAGGAAGTTCGACTACTCCTGATCAAATTATTTCAAGAAGATATAATGATCCAGCTTGGGCTCATGCTGCATTAGTCCCAGGTATAAAGAATCATACAATTTCCTTGTCTTGCAACAAGCATTTAAAAGGTGGAGGAATCACCCAATTGAAGAAGCATTTAGCTGGGGTTAAAGGAGATATAAAATACTAAAAAAAAGTACGCCATAATGTGAAGTGGCAACTGAAAAAATTTCTTGATGAATATCAAGATGAGAGAGATCAAAGGGAAAGGTTGAATTTTGAAATTAATAATGAAACTTTGTTTTCTAGTTTCTTTGGTGATTATGGAAATGTTGAAGGTGGTAGTGGTACTAGTGGTAGTGGTAGTGTTCCATCTCAGGCTCAAGAAGAAGTATCCTAACTTGATGTAAGGAAAAGAAGAAGGCAAGTGATTAGTTTCTTTGCACCACGAGCAACTGCTGGAACTCAACTTTCAATTCGTAGTGCAATGAAATCAAGAGATGCTACTCACAATGTCGATATGGCAGTAGGTAGATGGTGGTATGATACAGGTTCATCATTCAATGCTTCTCAATCTTATTATTATCAACCTATGATGGATCCAATAGTCTCGTATGGTCCAGGATACAAAGGTTCTTTGATTGATGACTTAAAAGGTAAACTTTTGAGTTGTTCTGTTTCTAAAATTAGAAGTTATTTAGCAGAAAGAAGAGTGAATTTGGGGTACTTATGGATATTTAATCAAATGTGATGATTGGACAAATAGGAGACAAGAGTATATTACTAATTTTTTGGTTTATTTCACAAATGGCTCTATGTTTTTGAAATCTATTGATGCATTTGGCCTTATTAGAAATACTGATACTTTATTTGGGATATTTGATGAAGTTGTGAATGAAGTAGGGCCAGAAAATATTGTTTAGTTTATTATTGACAATGATTCCACTTATAAAGCAAGAAAAAGGTTACAGAATACGTATAATTCTTTTTTTGGATTCTTTTCCTATTATTGATGAGACTATATAGAATGTTGGACCCCATTTCCAGAGCCCAACTATCCAGAATATTAAAAGACATGAACGTATTATCCTGTATGGTTATTTATATGGGATCTCTCTAGCCGAAAATAGTTTTGGCAGCGGAATCTCTAATTTACTTCTTCTGAACAATTGTAACTCCATGTCTCTAGATTATTTTGAAATAATAATCGTCTCATTTGGAGCTTTACCAATCAAGATATGATTAAAATACCGAAGTATGTTCAGTAAAACAATCAATTCATGCTCTTTTAGTCGTTTCCCACTTTCTCTTTCAATATTTTTGGAATCGACTCCAATGGATACCAAAATTTTATGGAGAGATAAAGAAATAAGTTAGGAATCTCTTAATCCAATACTCCCTTCATTTGGTGATCGAATGATGGAGTTATGGCCAAACGAGTCAAACCTAGTTATGCCCTCAATCATATTGTACCTATCTTGGGACAATTGACATAACTTTCACTAGAGAGATCAGATTAAGGTTGTCTTAGGACGGTTTTGAAGAGAAAGGCTTCTAGATCTACAACTTTTATGGAGACTCCAAAAAGATATTTTGCCATTTGGAGGGTCAAAACATGGGTTTGTTGCGGCAAACTAAATGTTTCGCCGTGGCGAAATATTTCCCAGGACCTCTTGGGAAAAGTTCGTCGGGCAAACTAAATGTTTTACCGCGGCGAAACTAGGAAATATTTCTAGGGACCTCTAGGGAAAATTTTGCTACAGCCAACCTATAACTTCACCACTGCGAAGTCACGAGACGGAGACGAAAACGCCTTTCAGGAAAAGTTCACAGAAGCCGAAGCTAACTTCGCCGCGGCGAAACCTTCTAACCTGTAACTCTAACTCAACATTTCAACAAAAAAAAAATACACATACACTTCATATCAATTCAACCACTAAGTACTTTTGTTAAATTCTTAAATCTCCCCTCAAATAATTAATCCCATACAACCCTTCAAATCTCTAACATGTTATTCTAAACCAAACAACAATTTACAATCACATGCTCATTCTTCTTTCACAACCATCATCATACACAACATCAAATCCTCAAATTCTCATTCTCATTGCTAAGTAAGTAAATATTTAATCAAGCTTTAGTTACATATCAACATACACATCACAAACTTAAAATAAAATGCCATATATGCTCATGTTTGATATGCCTATAAAGCTATACAAAAATGTTCACTAACTTAGTAAAAAAGTCTCTAACTATCTTGGAGTTTCCGATGCCTTGCAAGGATTTGCTAACCGTCTTGTTCTGCACCTGAGAAGTGGAAAAAGGATGGGTTGAGCTATACAGCTCAGTGGATAATATATTTATAACTATCGGCAAATGACCATAATTCAAGCATATGTATAGGTATAGCTACCAATTCAAAAATTCTTAATCCTTCTAGCAATTCAAGCATTAATCAAATTAGCTCAAAATTCATAACAAATAACATAAACTTAAGCCATTCAACGCCACACTCAAATGCATCATATTTGACAATTTAAAAATGCAATGCACAAACAAATAGCTCGAGAGTTCTGTGGGACAAAACAGAGAAACCAAAGTTTACTCCGTGAACAAAACGAGTCTGATTTCTCATGATCTCATGGCCTGAAGCGGGCAGTCGAGAGAAGGCTATAGGTTAACATGCACGTGACTAACGAAACGGTTTCCTGTCTTGCCCAATCACAAACCAATTTCGTGCTCAATTCAATCAAACACAAATTCCTCATTTCATGCTTCTTTTACTTTTCTTCTTTCCTTTTTTATACAAACACTATAACCTTTTCAAGGCATAACATAATCATAATTCGTCATGCATTTTCAAACATTTACAATGATTTCAATTTCAAGAATTCCAATGCAAGCAAATCCATACACACACATAAGCAAGAATTTGCACAATTGCACAATAATTATAAATACATTACCCGCCTAATTTGTTTGTAAAATCCTACTCAATTATGCCTTCCCTCTTGCTCCTGAATAGAGTTTTCTTAGTTTTCTAAAACAAACCAATTTCTCATTCAACTCACATTCAAATAGAAATTTATAAAGCTTCAATAATCTAAAGTAAATAATCGAGCTTAAACTTAACTTATCCATAGTATATCTAGGATAGAAAACTAAAACCTAGTTTAAAAATTCATGAAATATCATATAGGTTTCCCTTCTCTTCTTCTTTCTTCCAACATTAACCCCTTTCTCTCTCTAATCTCTTTTATGTTTTTACCCAACCAAGAAGAAGAGATGAAACTTACCTTAACAAGCTTGATTTCTCTTCTTCCCTCTTCTTTCTCCTTCTCCACGAAATTTCTTCTTCTTTCTTTCTTCTCCACATTTTCTTCTTCTTTCTTTCTTCTCCACATTTTCTTCTTCTTTCTTCCTTTTCTCTTCTCTTCAACAGCTCTCTCCTCTCTTCTTCTAATTCAAGCCTACATTTTGTCTTTTTTTTTTCCATTTTACCCTTCACTTGTCTTGTTCTTCCAGTTTTACCCCTCTTTTGTCTCTTTATCCATTTACACCTTAAGTTAACCTCATTCTAACATTCTCTAATTAATAACCCTAATTTCTATTCATGTGTACTAAATTTAATGACCCAATTTTAAGATAATAACGAAACAAACAAATAGTAATTAAAATAAATAATAAAAAATTTAAACAAATAAATCGATAATAATTATAAAAAATTTGGGGTCCAACAATTCTTCCCCTCTAAAAGAATTTCTTCCTCAAAATTCTTACCTTAGTCTATGAAGAGATATGGGTACTTCTCCTTCATTGCTTCCAAAGGCTGCCATGTTGCCTCTTCTGCCGAATGATTCTTCCATAAAACTTTAACCAGCTTCATAACCTTGTTTCTCAAATTTTTTTCCTTTGAACCTAAGATCTCCACTGGTTGCTCTTCATACGTCAAATTCGCTTTTAATTGGACCTCTGCTGGTTAAACTATATGTGAAGGGTCGGATCGGTACTTCCTCAACATCGATACATGGAAGACATTGTGAATTTTAGACAATTCTAGTGGCAAGGATAACTTATAGGCTAAAGGCCCAATCTTTTCAATGATCTCATAAGGACCTATATATCTCGGACTAAGCTTGCCCTTCTTACCAAACCTTAAAACCCCTTTCCATGATGAAGCTCTAAGAAACACTTTGTCTCTAACTTCGAACTCCATCTCCCTTCTATGTGCATCTGTATAACTTTTCATCGTATCTTGAGTTGCTTTAAGTGTCTCTTTCACCAATTTAATCTTATCAACTGTGACTTGCACTAGTTCAGACCCTAAAAGCCTCCTTTCACCTTCCTCATCCTAACAAATCAGAGTTCTACTCTTCCTACAATGCAAAGCTTCATAAGATGCCATTTGGATTCCCAAGTGATAGGAATTATTATAGGCGAATTCAATTATCGGTAGATGATCATCCCATGAGCCTTTGAAATCCATAACATAAGCTCTCAACATTGCCTCCAAAGTTTGGATTATTCTCTCCAATTGTCTATCAGTCTATGGATATAAAGTTGTACTAAAGTGTAACTTGGTTCCCAAAGCCTCCTGTAAACTTTCTCAAAATCTGAAGGTGAACTTGGGATCTCTATCTAAGATTATAGAAGTCGAAATCCTATGAAGCCTAATTATCTTATCTATATATTTCTTAGCCAAAGCATTCAAAGAATCCGTCTATTTAATTGGCAAGAAATGTGATGACTTAGTTACCCTATCAACAATCACCCATATTGCATCATGCTTCCTGCTAGTTCTTGGCAATCCCATCAAGAAATCCATCGTAATCTTCTCCCATTTTCATTTAGGAATCGAAAAATGTTTAAACTTACCGATACTTGCTTGATGTTGTGCTTTAACTTCCTAACACGCGAAGCATCTTTTAACATACTTTGCAACATCTTTCTTTATTTCTTTCCACTAGAAATGTTCCTTCATATCTCTATACATTCTCGTACTTCCTAGGTGCATTGTGTAAGGTGCATTGTGTGCCTCATTAAGAATTTCATCTTTCAACTCTTGCATATCAGGAATATATAGTATGTTCCCTACTACCATCAATCTATCTTCCTTTACCTCTATTTCAGAAGGTTTACCATTTTTAATCTCATCTCTAAGGCTGCTCAAGAACTCATCCTATTCTTGCAATTCCTTAATCTTTTCACTCAATACTGGCCTTAGTTTAAAGTTTGCCAATATGCAACCAGATTCAGCTTGTCTCAATGTCACTCTGAGTTTAGCTAATTTATTTAACAAAGGAAGATACACTGTCTCCACATGCGCCATAGTTGATTTTTTACTCAGTCCATTCGCTACTACATTAGCTTTCCTTAGATGATATTCTATCATCAAGTCATAATCTTTTAGTAGCTCTAACCATCTTCTCTGTCTCAGATTCAACTCTTTCTGGCTCATCAAATATTTAAGACTCTTGTGGTTTGTAAACACCCTGGTGGTGACTCCACATAAATAGTGTCTCCATATTTTCAATGCAAAGATTATAGCAGCTAACTCCAAGTCATGCGTAGGATAATTCATCTCATAAGGTTTCAATTGCCTAGAAGCATAAGCAATCACCTTATCTCCTTGTATCAACGCACAGCCCAATCCCTTCCTCCAGGCATCACTATACACTATGTATCCATCATTACCCGCAGGCAAAGTCAAAATTAGTGCACTCGTCAATCTGTGCTTAAGCTTCTCAAAGCTTTTCTGACATTTATCTATCCACACAAAATTTTTATTATTCCTTGTCAATTTGGAATGTGGAACTGCTATTATAGAAAAGCCCTCCACAAACCTTCGGTAGTATCCAGCCAAGCCCAAGAAACTTCTCACTTCTGCTACATTTTTAGGTGCTTCCCATTTCACAACTTCTTCTGTCTTCCTTGGGTCCATATGTACTCCTTGCTCCGAAATCACGTGTCCAAGAAATGCCACTTTCTTTAGCCAAAATTCACATCTGTCAAATTTGGCATATAACTTTTCCTTCCTCAATATCTTCAAAGCAATCCTCAAATGTTCCTTATGCATCTTATCACTCTTGGAATAAACCAATATGTCATCAATAAAGAAAATGATAAATCGGTCTAAGAAGGACTTAAAGACTCGATTCATCAAGTCTATGAAAGCTGCATGTGCATTCGTTAACCCAAAAGGCATGACCAAGAACTCAAAGTGGCCATACCGTGTTCTAAAAGCAGTCTTTAATACATCGGACTCATTCATCCACAATTGGTGGTAGCTTGATCTCAAATCTATCTTAAAAAAGACCCTTGCCCCTTACAACTGATCAAACAAATCATCTATGTGTGGAAGCAGATATCTATTCTTGATAGTGACATGATTGAGCTTCCGGTAGTATTCTTAACAATCTATCTTTCTTCTTTACAAAAAGGCCAGGAGCTCCCTAAGGCGAAGAGCTAGGCCTAATATACCCCTTCTCCAACAACTCTTCCAATTGCTCCTTAAGCTCTTTTAATTCCACCGGAGCCATTCTATAAGGCGGAATAGATATCAGTGCCATACTTAAAAAAAGCTCAATGGGAAACTCAATTTCTCTAGGGGTGGTAGTCCTGGTAATTCCTTAGGAAAGACATTCAGGAATTCCATGACCACAGGAATATCTTCTAAGTTTCCTCCATCTGCTTTCGTGTCTACCATATAGGCCAAAAATGCTTCGCACCCTTTCCTTATCATCTTCTTTGCTATCAGAGCCGAAACAATTCTTGGCAGGCTTGCTTTCCTGTCCCCCATAAACATTGCCCTTCTACCTTCTTCCAATTCGAACTCCACTGTCTTATGTTTACAATCTAGATGGGTGTTATACTTTTCTAACTTATCCATGCCCAGTATCACATCTAATTCCCCCATCTTCAATGGCATTAGATCCATCACTAAGTGTTCTCCACCAATACTTACTTAACAATCTCTATAGACTTGTCTAGTACTAATATACTGGCCGATTGGAGTACTAACAATCAAAGGAGTATCCAATGGGCTCCATTCTCTACCATGCACAGTTCTACTTGATGAAATAAACGAATGGGTAGTTTTATAATATTATACTGGAAATAGAGAATTTTAGTCTCAACGTCAATTTTTTATCCGAGTTTGTGAGCCTTTGGTAAGGGTGCTTCGCTTGGCTGATAGTGAAGTAAAGCCAACAATGGGTTATATTTTTGATGCCATGGAGAAAGCGACAGAAGCAATCAAGATCCGAAACATAGGCCTTTTTTTTACAGACCATATCGTTCAATCATTAAGAGAGAAGGGAAAGACAACTTTCTTCTTCGTTGTTTGCAGATAGGGCATTTTTGAATCATAATGTTTATTTTGGACTGGATTTTAGTAAACAAGCTGAAGTTAATAAAGGAATGCTTTTAACTATTACAATAATTATTAACATTGACATGATGCAAAATCTGTTAAGCTCACAAATGGAGCTTTATAAGTTGTCTTATAGGGATTTTAGAATGCTGATTGCTATTCAACAAAGAGGAAAACTTTCTCCAGGTATTATTTATTTCCTTTCTCTTATTTGTTGAAAATTAATTATCATTTTATTTTATTTATAACGCTACGTTTGTTATCTTATAACTTACAGTTTCTTGGTGGTTTGCAGTTTATATTTTAAGTCAATGTATGAGTACAATAGGCTATGAACGAAACTGGAGTATATTTGAATTTATCTACTCCAAAAAAAGGAATAGATTGAAGCATAAGAGGTTGAATGCCTTAGTTTTTGTTCGTTACAATTTAAAGCTTCGGGAAACGTATATTATTAATATTATTATTTTCGATATAATTTCTTATAATTTTCTAATAATTAAATTTTATTGTTTACTATGAGTCTTAATAGTACAAGTAATTCGACTGTTCCAATTTCCATTAATAATATCGTTCTTTTGGTGGATTGGGTTTCTGAAGAACTGAATTTAGTAGATGTTAATGACTTGGAAGATAATCTTAGATGGGAAAGCATTAACATGTTATTTAATACATTAAATTTGAATGATAATGTTGATGAAGCTCCTCTCAATGATGAGGATTTTGTACCAAATGATAACTGGGGTCAGTGCAGTTATAGCTGATATCCTCCCGTTGACGATTGAACTTTGTTCCAAGTTATTTTTCCTCTTTTTTAATTTTACTTATATTTGATGTTTATCAGTTTATGTTAAATATGTAATGTAATTATAAATGTTCTTGTTTCAAGTTTAACATCAACTTGATTGTTTTCTCGTCATGATGAAATTGTAATAGTTAAGGATATTTATTATTCTTTTTGTTGGATGTTTTGATGTAATTATTATTTATTAAAATGATGAAATTGTATTATTGTAATATTCTAAATACTTTATATTATTCTTATTTTTATATTTGTATTATGATGATTGTCTTTTTCATATTAATTGTGGTTATTATTTATATGTGAAATATTTAAAAATTATTCTTATTTTGTATTAAATTACTAATTATGATTATTATTTATTATTATGATTTTTGAAAACAGGGTTGATGTAAACTTGTAAAGTATACAGTATACAACTGTACAATATATCAATAGACTATTTTGCAAATTTTAAAAAATTTTAGGGACTATTTCATAAATTTAAAAAATACCCAAAATAGTACCTAGTATTGACTGGTACTACTACAGTACCGTACCAAAACCCAATCCGATATCAAGTCTAGTACGGTATTCACAACTTTGTATCAATTAATTTGTAATTTAAAATTAAAAAATTTATACAAAAGAAACTACTGGTCAAATTTTTTATAATTTGATTAATATATGATATTTTAGGTTTAAAGCATTACCCCAAGACATTACTTGCCTGTTTGTTTTTATTTATATTTTTTGTTTTTGTTTTTAATTTTAGTTTCTTTCAACTGTTAATAAATGTTCCAGATGATGTAAGCTAGGGATTTTATTTCTTGAATGGTATGAATCCAAGCAATATATTGTGTTTGACGAAATTTAATGTGATATCTTATATTTTCTTTTTTTACATAACCTAACAATTATGCTAGGGACTTTTAAGTTTGCTAAATTCATAAAACATTAACTACATTTTATTAAGGGGAAATCAATTCTAAAATGTGCAATCTTTTAAGGATATTTTAATTCAGTGTCTAAGTTTTTAAAATTTTCAATTGAATGACCAACATTTTAAAACCTTAACAGTTCAGGTCAAAACGTTAGTTTCATTAATTATTTGTTGATTTGACTAACGTAATCTTTATTGTTCATAATATGTAGATGTCTACTAAAAAAATAGTGGTCATAGTTATACAAGAGGATACATAATTTTTTCAGATAAACATCTACATATCATTAATAACAAAGATTCTGTTAGCAAAATCAGCAAATTAATAACAGAATTAACATTTTAAAAGGTTGATTATTGAATTAAAAAATTTAAAACCTTGAATACTAGATTAAAAATCTAAAAAGGATGGGCACTTTAGAATTGATGATCCTTTTTATTATCAACAATGTTTTATTTCAATTGTACTAACTCCTGTTATTTACAATCAATAATAAATTTTATGTTAAAAACTTGATATATTATCGATTACAATTAACAGATGTTATAAATTTTATGATCAAAACTGTAATCAAAGTTTTATTTATTATTCAATTGATGATATGTCAGAAATCTGCTATTAGATATGCTCTATTATTATCTCTACTTGATTGCCTCGAACGTTCTTACCTCCCCATCTTGGCGTTGTCAAATGCCCAAATGATTTACAACATAAAAATATGTCTGGGAGAGTAACTTTTAATCGTTATATTAGTATTTTATTTTATTTTGCATGTATAGATATATAATAAAAAATGTATGTTTAATTATCATATTTATAATTTGATATTTTAGAGCATTAAAAAAATAATTTTAACATTTCAAAAAGAACCTTTAATAAGATTATTGGTTGATCAGTTAAATGTGATGACTATTTGCTAATTAAGTGTGATGTTAGCTACCATGTGAAAGCCACTTATATTTATATCAAACTCTGTCAAACTTTAATATCAATTAAGGGTTTTGAAAGGGGTACTAAGTAAAAACCGAACCAATTTCAAGTGAGTTTATATACAATCAGGACATTGTATCTTAACCCAAACTTTAATGCAATAAGTTTAATTTTATATAAAAACCATTACATCTTTATGTCTCTTTTCGATGTGAGATTACTCTATTTATAAATTTCTTACATCTTCTTAATTTCATATTGTTCTCTATTGTATTGCATATATTTTTTTTCTCTTCTAACTTATTCACAATTGTTTGTGCAATATCTATCTTCCATCCATGTACAACTTGTCTCATAACTGCATGTCTCTTCATCACTATTATTCCTAATTGTTTCAAACATGTTAATTACTAGCTTATCTATATTTTGTAAGATTCACCCATTGATTGTTTTGTTTATGTTGTTATCAAATGCTGGACATTTTAATTCAAATGGTTGGTAACATCTTGCTCACCTCTTCTTAGGATATTTAAGCAACAATTAAGCATATCCTATTTATATTTTATTAAGCCTCTTGAAATATTCATTGAAGTCTTCTATATAGGTTGACTAGAATTAATTCCAAAAATGCTTTCTAAAGTCCATTTTCTTATCGTTCTTATGTCAATTATGAAAAATGTGTCTATCACACATTTAATGAGTTACAATTGGTAAAGTCATCTCTATAACTTCGGTCAGTCCCTAGAAAATTTTTTAAAACTATCATTAATCTTTTAAAATTGATGAGTTCAAAGTAATGATAAATACACAAAAACTAAGTTACGCTTTGCATATCAAATATGATTGTAAATCCTTCTCCATCCTTTAATTCTAAATTACATGCAAGTTAATTTATGAATCAATTCCACGAATTAGTATTTTGTACTTTCATAATAATCCATGCTAAGGAATACATCCCTTGCTCCTCATACCTTCTAATTACACTCAATAATTGGTCTTAGAAGTCTATCGTTAAAAAGTAACCATCTATCTCAAAATAAGTCTTAAATGCATTTATCCTCTTTTCAAGACATCAAAGAAAATGTATACCTTTTCAACTGAAATAATGTATGAAATAAATTTGTACTATTATAAATATTGACATAAAGTGTAATTTTCATTACCTGTAGTAAATAAGTCTCCTAATTCTATTCCAGTTGTAACTCCACTATTGAGCCATTATTTCTAACTTTAACTTATATATATATACCCTTAAAACTTGTTATATTCATTAACAAAATGTATTGCCCTCTCGTTTCTCAGTCTCCTATTTGTTATTCTACATATGGTTGAGTTAAAAAATATGTTAGATTTCACTCTACAATCTCCAACCATTTTTATTTTATAGATATTAGGTTTCTTAATAATTCTATCCTTAAAATATCTCATCAAAAACTTAGTAGACATCAATTTTGGTTTATTAGTTGCAAAGCAACTATGATTAAGCTTGTAATCATCACTTTGAAATACCTTTCACTCTTATCATATCTAACATATAACTCTTATGGACATCCTTTAATACAGACAACCCTAATTTTATTACTTTCTGGTACTTGCTGTCTCCTGCAACCAAATTAAAAAGAAACCAACTTTTGTTAATACAAATTAATGTATTAGAGGTAAGTAGATATAGTTCCCACTAGGAATTTTTAACAGTAAAGGTTAGCGAGTTTAAAATTAAAATAAAGTAACAAAATAGGGGGTTTCAATTCACGACAATTTAAACAAAAAGATGACAAAAATCGAACAATAAAAGTAGTTGGATCTAAAAATTTAAAAGAAAATACCTTGGTTTTCGGGTCACCAATGTTATCACGCTAAAATGGATCCTCGATAATAAAATTTAATCATTAATAAACATTCATTGGGGATGTTTTCTTTTAAGTGTAATGACTAGAAACATGTATCCTAGCATTCTTATTAAACAACGACCTAGATACGATCGTAGGTTCAATTGAATAATAGCTTTATGAATCAAGAAACCAATGAGCAAGACAAATACATATACGACATGCAATCAATCAAACGAATATCTCCTTAGAATTTTCCAACTCTAACGTTGAGAGGACCATCCTAATTGCTACTTGTGATTAGCGAAACTGAACGTTATATTTTGTTAATCTAGCGATTGAACAAATTAATCCCTATTTGCGCTCCTAGAAACCAAAGAATTCAATTAGAAAGAGTAGATCGGAAGATATTCAATGTTCATCAACAACATAAACTTTATTGAACATCTCACACATAATAGGGGATAACATGAATCCCCTCAACCAAGACAATAAGTTTAGCTACTCATAATAGAATTAAAAACAAAAGAAATAACAAAGTATAAAGTCTCCATCCCTAGTCCTTTAGTAAAAAATATGAAAAATACTAGAGGAAGAAGTGTAGAAAATGTAAAAACTGGAAAAGAAAAGATGCAGAAACTAAAATCTATCCTAAACCTAGTTTTAAGCTTACGTGAACAACCATCCTCTCTCTTTTATGCTTGTTTTTCCCCTTATCTTTCTTTGATTCTCTTCCAATACTGTATCCCCCAATTTTAGGTAGTCAATCCCCTTGAAAGATGGCAATATAATCTTCAAAGAATGTGATAATCTCGATTTTGTCTTTTGAAAAGTGACCTGCAGATTTATTCCATCCTTAGGCGTGCCACGCTTAGTCACATAATTGCTGTCAAATTAGGAATTTCATATTTTCTTCATTCTTTTTCAGCTTTTTGATTCAATTTCATCTCTAAGGTTTTGAAAACCATATGTAACAATTATAAGATAATTCCATTAATTTTGGATAATAATTTCAATACATTAACGATAATTAGGTCCAAAATAAGTGCAATTTAATGACTTAACACTTTCACTCTTCTTACACCTTATATTGATTTTTATTTGTACTGAATAATCTATAATTACATCTTTAAATTCTTTTACATTTTCAAATTCCATGCTAATCTTCACTATGGTGTCACACTAATAGGTTTATGCCTAATACTTGTACTTGGTCTTTATAAAGCTTTACCTAGCTCCTCTTAATTTGGATATTCATCACTGCTAATAAAACTTTCATAATTAGTTAAATAAATTTCAACTAAATGGTTGTTATCAAGAATGTCTATTTAAAAATTAGCTTATACATGGTCATCAACTTGGTCACTGACATGTTTATCAGTATGTTTATCAACATGTTTATCAGCTTATAATTCCTTATCTTTAGAAACAAAATTATCACCATAATCCATCCTAACACCACTATTTCTTTATTCACCATAACTGGAACTCATCCATTCCTAAAACTTTATTTTAGGATCTCTTATACTCCCCACTAAGCTCCTCTCCTCCAGTTATAGGTAATATGTTAAGAGTAAGGACTGATGGGTCAACTTATGAGTTACGTACACATCAACTATTCTATATCTTTTCATTAAGTTGATAAGCCTAATATAGTTTTTTATTAAATAAGTTTTAGTAAATCATTGAATTTGAGACCTAGTTCCTTATAGTATGCCTTAACAACTTAAAGAAACCGTAAATCTTTCCCTATCACACATATCTGTTAATAGCTGATATAATCAAGGTCAACTTTTGCAAAAAAAAATGCCTTTTTTTACAACATATTTTAACGTAAGTTCTAATATGAACTTTTCACCATAAAATGGCCTTATACCTCTATGTTGATCCATTTAGTTATGTTTATAATCATTAGAAAACACATAAAGAAATATAGCTCCATATTATGAATTCTTAATACCAAAGCATGTTATATAAAGATGGCATAAATTTATATTAATACTTTTATATTGGAAAAAACTTTAAGTAAAATGATGAATTGAAAATAAGTTCAAATATTATAGTATATAGGATAACAAGAAAAACAAATAATACATAAACCCTAAATGTAAAGTTCGACATGTATTAAATACAATGCATAATGGAAATTTATATGTAGAAAATTTATCATATACAAGTCAATCAATTTTATGATGCAATATAATGGCAAATACAAGTCATGCTTCGCATTCACGAATGAATTGCAAGCATACAATTCATAGTATTTAATTTATCCCTATATCAAAATAATAGGTATACAATTTGTGAAGAGTTATTGCATAACTAGAATGACATAGATGATAGATTTAAGGTAGTGGATGTTTTCTTCTATAGACATATCTTAAAGGCCACGCTAGATGAGAAAGGCACCTAAGACAACTTTATAACTCAATTGCATTGCTTGATGTATGAAATTTGCTATTAAAAAAATGCTTGTTTAGGAATATAAGTTTATCCTTATCTAAAACTTGGGGTTGATAACACAACTTTATAGATGAAAATAGTTAAAAAAAACAATAATCCTATTTATATCATGCTTGATATTTACAAAGACATTAATAGAGCAATACGGAACATGGCTAATTCTCATGGACATGGGACTATTTAGAAAATGGTTACAAATCCTACACCTACCAGTAGGTCACAATTCTTTTTTCTTGGTCCCAATTTATTATTAAATTAAAGTATAGAGAAAGGGGAAAGGTGGGTGGGGTAGGGAAAGAGAACTACATAAGATAATGAATATATATGATGCTTACTAAAAGAAAAATGAATATAAATGATGTTAGGTATAAATTTGGGTTAATGAAAGTTGAGAATTTTAGGAGCAAGAGCTATATGTATATTTCATAGTTATTTCCGTACAGTTCATTATCAATTATTTTGAGTTAAGCACTTATATCAAAACAATCAAATATTATAAATTTTCGTTCCAGGGAAAACATCAAAGCATAACTAGCATGTGACTTCTAAATAGTCAAATATTACAAAGTTGAGGAACCAAAGATCACATCAAAGTTAGAGAGAAATACGCAATAAGAAATTTCTTAACTTAACAAATTTCATGATAGATAAGGACAAACTAAGACAATCCTCAACATAATAAATAATGCACCATACCATGATCACCTAATATAGGATAAGGAAAAGTCGCAAACTCTATCATGTCTTATATTTATTTATAATTAATGTTATAACAGAGGAATGTTATCCGTTGGTTTCCTTTTGATGGGTTGTGTCTGTTCATTTTAAAACTTCATGTCCTTCCACTGCGAGCCATCATGTCCTTCTGTTGTTTTGATTGAAGACAACAAGGAATATAAAAAAATTGGGTCCTTAGGCTTAGCAATATTCTGTATACACCATCTCTTGCATTTGCTAAAAGCTTAGAAGAGTCCTCTCATATTTGTCTGAAATCTCTCAACATCAATGGCAAGAGGTATGTGACAACATTCCACATTTTCATTTTTCTATAATAGACATGTATATAGATTATTTGCATGTCTAACAGTTGGTATCGGAGTAAAATTTACCACTGCCTTAGTGTAGTTAAATTTCTATGATTATATGTATGGATACAAGAATTTTCTATTACAATATTGACATTGTTACAGCCTATATATTGTGAAATGGCTCTTTCATTTACAATTTTAGTGAATCATCACAAATTGGAAGTTTAGAAATTAAGACATAGAAGGATTAAGAATATGGGTCGGATCCGGGTCTTATTGACACGGTTGAAGGTTGAAAATGATGAACAATTATGGGCGTTATATCTTGTAACTTTGTTTGCTTCTATTATTTAGAGATCAGTTCACATGCGCTACCATCATATGCTTTGAAGAAGAAACGTGAAGTCTAGACAAATAAATCTTTTCATGGGGGCCATGATTACAAACTTTAACTGGTTTTGTTTTAATTGTTTCAAGCAAACCTTGACCATTCAACCATTACTACATGGCTCTAATTTTTGAACATTGTGAATAAAGGTTTACATAAACCTTATTCTCGTTAGCAAGCCTTAGTTAAGCACCATCTTTATTACTCAACATCTTTTCATAGAACCCACATTTTGACTTGGTTATTGCTTTGCATTTGTGTTTGTTTTTTATTATTCCCTCGTATATGTTAGAGGAAACAAAACAAATTGAATAATGTAGGACCATCTTTTGTAACCTCCAAAAATTGTTTTAATGTAAGCTTTTTATGTAAAGCATAAGCATCATTTCTAGAACAACCACTCTAATCACTTGTAACATGAGGTAAAGAATATATGGTATATTTTGAATTGAAAGTGATCCAATTTTTACATTATACTAACATTTTGATTTCAACTTCGATTAGTCCAATTTTATTAAATTACATGATTTAAATCTTTGTTTGATTTTAAATTCACATAT
>JANZXR010000001.1:4591588-4604510 GCA_027575705.1 Erythroxylum echinodendron
GTACATGTCCCCTTTTAGAGAACAAAATCATCCATGGAGACAATGTTAGCGACATTGTCAGTCTCTCCATTAACTGATCCAGAGCCTCTTGCCGAACCCGCTCTACCTCTCGGACAATTTTTCTTCACGTACCTAGATTGTCCACACGTTCAGCATACAATGCTGATATCAGGGATTTGTCTGCCTTTCAATGCCTTGTGTAATCCCGACTAAATCAAAATTTTCCTGACTTGCATTTGCCACAAGCCAAAATTGATTCTTCCGTCGAATTTCTCCACCTCAAATCTGATAGGATTCGAAGCCCTATTTCCTAACATTTTTTTCTGTGCTCTTATGCCTGGATGAATTTTACTGTAGAAATGAACAGTACACCAGGTAAGTTCTCAGGAAAGAAAGGTAGGTCATAACGGACACACTTAAATACCAAGTATTTCCTTAACCAGAACTTTCCTAGACATGTACTTCCACACTACCACACCACAGCTTCACCACACAAAATGAACCTTTCTCAAGAAACTCTTTTTTGATGTGGAAGATCAGTCAAAACTGCGACCACAAAGCATACTTAAAATTTTCAAGAAAAACACACCTTGGCTTTGATACCAATTGTTGGGAATTTAAACCTCCCAATCTCTACTCCCAAGGATATTTTATAGTAAAAATAACAGAAAATAGAGAAATAATAACAACACAAGAAATTTACGTGGAAACTCCCAATCGGAAGAAAAAATCACGAGCACCAAGAAGAAAATCTACTATGTCAAAAATTCTTACAATCACACAATTTTTCCTCTCACTCAATATCCTAATACATCAATACACTCACAAAGAAATACTCAAAACAAATCTTCTAACTCTTACCTCAAAAGAGGAATTTAACTAGAGTCAAATTTGTTATACAAATTTTTGACTTTGAGTGGTGCACTAACTAAGGAAGTAGCACCTTCCTTATATAATCAAGAGCCTTGTCTCAATTGTTTCTTCCAACCAATATGGGACAACTAGAGGAGTCAAACTCAACATTTGAGAGAAATACAGTAGAGCTTTTTCCGTCAATGGACTCTTCGAATTATCGCTAATTGGAATCAGAGAAAGATCCAATAAGATATTTCCAAGTCCGGGTTAGATGCTTTTTGAATCAAATTCGCCCTCCCCCTTGGTGGACCCAATGGTAGGCCGACTATTCTTTTCAAGACCGTATTCCCTGTTGGTGAAGAAGATTGATTAGATACTTTACCAAAACGACAAAGTGAATCCAGCAAGTCAAGTAAAGAATAGGACAAGCAAAATAATGAATGAAATGTTAACTCAGGCAATTCATTTCCTCGTAAGTTCCTGTGCTCATAGTCTGCCAATGTTATTATGACATCTGTCGTGGAATGATACGCTTATTATCTCCTTTTGATACAGGAAAGACTTCCGAGCATTGATTATAACCCCCAAAAGTCAAAGTTTCGTAAAGAACTTTTTGTATGGGAAAATATAATATAGATGAGGATAACCGTAACGTTTTGGACTTGGTGTAAATGAGGTTCTGTATTGGATATTCAATAAAAGGAAAAGAAAAGGGTTACTCATAATTCAGATGATTAGGAATCTAAATCTCTATTTTGAGTTCGTAAAACATGTTTACAATTATGTATTCCTCTATTTTCATAGTTTTTGTGTAAAGCAGCAATGGCTCCAAGGAAGTAATAAATGGATGGTGAAACTTATACATCTGTAGCTAATACTGTTGTCTTTTTTACTTTCACAAACACGTAAATGACACTAACTGTAATTTCTATAACCTTGTGGTCTCTTGAGCTAGTCTCTTCAATCTATATGCCTGTCTCATCTTTGGTTTGTAACAAGGGGCAACTTGCTAGTGGAGGATTCATAATTTCCCTGGCTTGTCTTCTCCTCCTTAGCCTTTCCCCACATCACAGCATAAAATCCACTCACAATTATGATTGCTCCAATCAAACTACAAGAAATTACAAGCAACAGTGAAAATGTTGCCAATACTTGATTCAACTTCTTTAATGTATATGCGTGTACCTTCCAAGAGACACGGAATCCCCAAGAAAGATGGAATCCATAACGATGGCAACTATTATTCCCAAAGGCTTGAACATGGTAACATAGACAGGTCCTGTCTTGCTCACACACCATGAAGTTATGCTTACACGAAATGGACCACCAATAGTTCCCTGCATGTTGTAGTAACAGAGAACTTTTGTTCTTATAGACGGGCAGTTATACCATGATTAGCTACTCTTTGTGTTCCATAATTAAAAACACGAAAACCAAACGCACGAAATTGCCAACTGACTGGAGGTGGAAGAAGTGGTTAGCTATGTACTTACAGTGTATAAAATGGCAACCAATCCTATATCAGCTCTTAGCATCCAAGAACTAGTCTCTTTCACTAGAATCAAAGAGACAGCTGCAGCAAGAATGGTATTGAAGAAGAAGAGATAGAAGACAACTGAAAGAACTGCCGGAAACTCTTTGAGGATAAATGTCTGCAAAGTTTCAAAGTGAACGAAATAGCTATACCACAAAAGACCACATTTATAAATCACAATTCGAATTAATCTCTAATATCAAGAGATCATTCTATCAGAAACTTACGTTGTTCAAACATTTATAGAGTTTAATAATAAGCCAACCTGTAAAATGTACCAGGCAGAGTCCATGAAAGCGAGAGCGGTGAGGAAAAGTCCTCCTATCATCCACCGGATTTGGGATGAATAAAGAGATGGAAGCGAGGAGTCGAAGATATTCGAAAGTGTCGTCAAGAGCGTTGGACCCTTATAGAATGTTGCCACGAACGCCCCAGAAATAGAAACAACTGTTCCCAGGGACTTAGCTATGCTGCTCTTGCTTCTCCAATCTACTTTCTCAAGCCTAATTTAATCACCACCACTCCGGTAAAAGCATATTCAAGTTTGACAACTGGATTCATTCCAGTTTCCCAGTCATTTCGTCAAGGAAAACTCTAGTTTTATTCAGAAATTGTTTGTGCTAAACTTCATGCCATTTATGGAAGCACTAGTCGAAAGTTAAAGCATCAAATATAACTAAGGAGAAGAATGACCTGAAAAAGATAGCAAGCATGAACGTAAAAGCTGGAATGAGATTAAGCATGGCTGTTCCAAGTGCTGGAGAGCTGTACTGTATACCAACATAACTCAAAAACTGTGCAGAAGTTCTACAATCCAAGAAAATAACATCAATAAAAAAGAGACGTATCTCGGTCAATCTAAAGAAGTAGGCATAAAATTCTATTTTCTTTTTCCAATGAAGTATCTGAATAAAGGTAGTAATGTCTTTAGACCAAAGAAGAAGGCTTCCTATGAATCCATACAAAAGTGCATGCAAGGAAAGATGGAAGTTACAGACCCAAGCACTGCAAGCAACAATAACTTGCAAAGCAGCCAGAAAGTAAGTGGAGTCCTTTCTGACCTGCCAACCATAGAATGCCAGAGAACTGGTAAGTAAAAAGGAGCAGGAGTACAAACAATTCGGAGACGACTAATATAGGATTTATCAAGACCTGTGAACTATGAGTGAACAAGGAAGAAGAATGAGGCTAGAGAGAGCGTCAGAGTAGACAATAAGCACATATTTGTCGATTCCCTGAGACATTGCTGCTTTGTTCACAACCAAGGTACTCACCTGAGAAAGAATCACAATCACCATTCCAAGAAAAGGAAGTAGATCTGTACACAGTACTCTCATTTTCACTTTCCTATCAGTCGACCAGAAACTGAAGTGCAAACTTTACTCCGGTAGTAATTAATAGTAAGATGAAAATATCTTTTATCTTGGGATCAACACAGGAACTAAAGCTTAGGCTTTGGCTGTCATCAACCAACGCCTTTACGATAGTGATCCCATCAACAGCGTAAGCATAAAAAGAAGACAATTTATTGAGGGACCAACATCACCACGAAGAATCATCTAAAGTCAGCAAAAGATTCCAACTTTCTTATCAAATATCATATGAGATGAGCTAATGAGTGGCACAAATTGAAATTCGAGTGCTTCCAAATGAAACTGGACTTTTTCCAATAACCACAGAAATCTATTTTATTTTTATATACTTCCATCTTCAAATTAATGACAATTTTACGTTAATTAATTCTGAATTTATGTAAAAGATGACCTTCTCATGAACTATCTTTTCAGGAAGGAAATAGAGTTATGAAACTAGCTTTGAGAGAAAAAAATTGGCAATGAGTTAAGTGCTGCCTGTCTCTTTCAAGGCGACGATAGAAGCGAGATTTCTTCTCAATAATTTTCCTACCCTCTTAAGCTTAATTTTTTAAAATTTATATTTTCACGTTTAGTTCATTTTTTTAAATAGTTAAGAAACTAAAAACTTTCTCAATCTAAAAAAAATATTAACATTTTACTTGAATTCTAAATCTCATCACTCCTTTAATATTTAGATTACTTTCTTTATGAATTTAATCTAAAAATTATTCCTACTCTTTCAATTCTATAACAACTCTTTTATAAAACCCTACTTTCCTTAAATAACTATTAAGTTTCAAAATTCTCTATGGCTCCCTTCTTTCTGTTGGGGCCAGAACTGTGATCTACCCATTTCAATTTACTTCAAAAGACACGCGTTTTGAATTTTGATTCAAAACCCAGAAATCTTTTAGGAAAAGAGGTGTTTTGTTTACGCATATCGAAGATGATGATTAACAATTGGTAATGACTTTTGGAAAATGGAATAATGAGGAGTTACATACATTGAACAGATGAGCCTCCTTGTTCACAGCAGTGCTGGCATTAGATGAATGAAAAAAATTAATATTTAATAATATAATTTATATTATAAATTAATATTATTTAATAATTTTTATTTTTATTCAATTTATAGGGATATAATTAAAAACACAAGTTGAAATTAAATTATATTCTATAAAATATTGTTACGTACTAAATACTATAATAAGAATCTACTCAATTTTTCTATTAGAATTCTTATAAATATCTAAACATGTTAATATCTGTACTTTTTATGGATTTATTTTCTTAAGAATCAGATTCTAAATTTACTTTACTTTCCTGCCAACTAAACAAAGCCTTATAAATTTGTTGATTAATTAATAGGTGATAAAAAATAGTGGAATACATTTGGCTGCAAAAAATAAATTATTTTATTTATTAATTGATATACAAAAGAAATGATTAGACATGTTAAGAGTCATATTACATATCTTTTCGGTCGTAGTATTACATTATGAAAAATATTATTTGAAAGCTCCATATTTTATTTATGAATATGATCGATCCCAATATCTTTATAGGTTGATGTATGCTAGTGTTTCATATTCGGGATTGGAATTGGAATGTATATTGACTAAATGTTAAAGACCAGGAAACTTGTACCTTCAGAGTGTTTGGAATTCTAGAGTGTTGAAAAATCCCCAACTTATTACGTAATGCCTTACAACAGAAAATGGGAAAGAAGTTATGGACTGCATAGTATGTGTATGAACGTTTGCGACATGATATAAATTAAACCGTAATATTTTTAAAATATTTAGAATAAACTTTAAACGGAATAAAAATTTAACAAAGTTAACTCCTGTCCATTAAATATTATATCATATAAGATATTTTTACATTTTTTGAATAATGGGTCTCACTTATCAACAGTAATAAATTTCATATGTATATATTTTTTTAAAAATAAAAAATAATGTCACGCTAACATTAATATAGTATTTAACTTATGAGGAGTTAATTTCGTAAATTTTTTATTTACTTGAGGTTTATTTTAAATGTTTGGAAAATTTTGAGATTTAATTTGAATACTTTGCCACATTAAGTTCTGCTTTATATTATTTCGTAAATTCTGGTATTCAAAATACACTTTTAGTCTAATACAATAATCAGATAACCAAACACTTTTAGAGATATTCCAAATAAATAATCTTCCCCTGTTTTCTTTTTGCACTGTTTCTTTCCCCTCAACAGTTAGATTTTTAGGACAGAATAGAATTTCCTGCAGATTCTCTTTATTCATCGCTTAAGATTTTTCAAGTCAAGAAAGCATTTTAATTTAGTGAAATCCATGTTGGATCGGTACCTTCCATGACTTTAAAGAAAGAACCTCCCGTGTTTAACAATCAGTTTCAAATACTAAACTTTATTCGTGAACCTTTAAACATTTGGAAAAAAACAAGCATTAAATGCCATTTCCTAACTATTTTGTGTTCCAGAAAAAAAGTTAATATATAAAGTGGTTAATTACTAAAAAAAGTTTAAACTTTTATCAGTTTTTTAATTATGGTCTGAACTTTAAAAAGTAGCAATAAAATATTTAAACTTTCAATTTTTTTTTAATTTTAGTCCGAACTTTCAAAAGTAGTAATAAAATATTCAAACTTTCAAGTTTTTTCAATTCTAACCTGACATTAGTGTTTCCATTAAGTATAATAGTATAGCTTGTCACGTGTTTCAGAAATCTTAACTATTAGCACACGTCAGCTAAAATTGACACAACAAATAAAGATTAATGAAACGATGTCATTTTTTAAAAATGACCTAAGTTAGATTATGCAGTTCCAATGACCTTACGTTTTGATTTTAGTTTTTTCCTTCGTTTTTAGTTTATTCTTTCAATGCCCTCATCCTTCGATTTTCAGATTACGCAATCCCAACACCCTCACACTAAGGATATCAAGAGAACGAACTAAAAAAAGAGCTTACTGGTACAATATGTTATAATATGAGAGTAGTTTGGAGCGTTAGAAGAACAAACAGAAAATAAAAGGCTGAAGGTATCAGGAGAACAATAGATAAAGTCAGCCTAGAATTAAAGAAAATTTAAAAGTTTGAACATTTTATTGTCACTTTTTAAAATTTGGGTTATAATTGAAAATTTTAAAATTTTAAATATTTCATTACTACTTTTTAAAGTTCAAGTTATAATTAAAAAATTGAAAAAAGTTAAGAATTTTCTTGTAATTAACCCTATATAAATTCATGTATTCTACAAGCAAATGATTTGCTTGCAGATTTTCTGTGTTCCTCCAAATAAGCAACATATGAGGCAGACCTACCGAACGTTTGGCTTGTGGTTGGATGGAGGTGACTCCCAATGACAAATTATTTTAAATTGATTATGATGAATTCCAAAATAATGAACTAGGTTTAATTTTGAATTTGAATTTAATATTTTGAATTAAAATCTATTAGTTACAATAAATTAATTGAATTTTTATCAAATAATTTAAAATTAATAATTTAATCTAAACTTAATTATATTAAAATTTGAGTTTAAGCTCAAGTTCAAAGTTAAAATTTTTGTTTGCAATGGAATTGAAACCTTAGACGCTGGCAATATAATGGTATGTACTTAGTCCTATACAGATGATCGAGTTAGTAGAGTAGGAGTATGAGGCCAAAAGATAATCCTCCTATCTATAATCTTTCGATCAAACCTGTCGTACAAGACTTGCTTAATGCAGAGTACCCAATTGGTGTGATTTGTCCGACTATTACGTCAATATAAAAATTTACTTAGTGCGCATATAAAAAATAGTGACCGCAAACTTCTCTATTCTAACCCCCCAAAAAAAAAAAAAAGAAAGAAGAAAGTATGTACTTAGTTTCACTAAAGCATACGTAGTCCCCATCTCATAAATGAAATTTAGCAATCTCCTAAAATAATGCCTCACATTCCGATGAATCTCTCACGTCATTGCATTATTTACGCGAGAGACAGCATGTTTATTGATAAAATCTAGGTGTACATTCATATTTCCCTTACGAAGAATCTCCCGTTAGTATTTACTAGTTTCGATTTTGAAATAGTTCATACAAATAAATTTAAAAAAATAAAAGTTTTATCTACATGTTAAGTGACCTATTCACTACAAAAGTTTAAGATATTGTGTGAGGCTAATTTAATTAGTTTTATATATTTATTAACACACTCCCTTAAATGAAAGCCCTTTGAGCTTGAAACTTGCACAGACTCACTCTACTTTGTACTGAATAATAAGTGAGTGGTAGGATTTAAACTCACGAACACTTGGTCACAGAAGCTCTGATATCATATTAAGCGACCGTTTCTCCACAAAAGCTTAAACTATTGTGTGAGGCCAACTTAATTAGTTTTATATATTCACTAACACTATCCACATAATAAGTGCATGAGGATGTAAGAAATAATTTTATTATAAAAATAAAATTTTGATTCACATGTTTATTATTAATTTAAGATTTATTATATAACATTATTTATTGTCAAATAAAATTGTGTAGCAACTTGATGGATCAATGTTATGAATACTATACCGATACCAGATTTTGTTTTGGTACAATAATGCACAGATACCAATTAAAACTAGGTACCGTTTTGGGTAATTTTTAATTATAAAATAACCATTGAATTTTTTAATTTTGTAAAATAGTCCTTCAATATATTGTACTATATAGTTTATAATTTTATATAAATTATATCTCCAAAAATTATAATCATAGAAATTTAAAATAACAACAATTATTTATTTTTATTAATATTATTTTCACATATTTTAAATATAAATAATAACCATAATTAATATGAAATATCATTTAATTATTATATAAAAATAAAATTAAGAACAATGCAAAGTGTTTAAAATCTTATAATCTTATAATATAATAAATAATAATTACATCAAAATAACAAATAATAATAATAATAATATACATGACTTTCTAACAATTACAATTTGTAACAAGAGTTTGTGTCGAGAAAACATCAAACTAGAAGTGAAACCTAAAATAAAAACATTTACAATTATATTTATATTGCATATATATAATTTAATGTATACATCAAAGATAAGTGAAATTAAAAGAAGAGAAGAAATAAACCCTAAAATTTCATTTAATCGAATACCTGCTAAACTCGCATTGACCATAATCCTTATCTGGTACAAAATTTTCATCATTAAGAAGAACTCCATCATTACCATCATTCAAATTCATTGTACTAAATGATATGTCAATATTTTTCTATTCAATATTATTTCTCAAGTCACTCTCATATATCAAACTCGGTTTCTCTAAAACTTAACCTGCTAAAAGATTGATATGATCAAGGCAAATTGGATCTACAAAACTACTCGTTCTATTAAAATTCCTAGTAAACAATAAAATTAAATTATTAAAATTTCAATAAGTTATATCCAACTCAATAATGATAATAATATATTTGTCCTGAAGCTTTAAATTATATAGAAAAAAGATCTAATCATTCAATCTTTTATGCTCTAATAATTCCTTTTCTTAGAATTGATGAATTCAAATGTGCTTCAATTCCTTTCACATTTAGTTGCACTCACACATTGACTTATAATTTAAATTGCAAACCTTTGTAATTATATAACACCACGTCTGAATTAGTCCTACCATGCAAATATCAGACAATAAAAGTAGCATTATAAATAAAATAAAGTGATGATTAATTTTCAACAAGTAACAAGTAAAAAATATATACTTAAGTTTTTCTCTTTGACTAATAGCAATTGGCATCTCAAAATCACTAGAAGTATCCTTATAAATCTCTATTTGTGAGCGTAGAAAATCTTGCATCATCTTATGGGCAACATATTATTGTAATAGTTAATAACATTCTCCTGTTAACTTCAGTTTTCTTTGTAAAACTTGATCTAAAATAGACATTATGATTAAAAATGCCCTAGATGCAAACAACGGAGAGTAAAATTGTCTTTCTCATCTCTCATTGATGACTACAAGATAAGGTATGTATAAAGAAGATCTGTTTTTTATATTAGTCTGGATTGCTTCCTTCACCCTTTCTATGACATCATAAAAATAACCTATTGTTGCTTTCTTATCAATATCAACCAAACAAAATACCCTTATTAAAGGTTCATAAACTCGAATGACAAACTAACATTAGGAACAAAATTCGTTATCATTAAGTATAGTTTTGGAAACCTTAAATCCAGCATTATACCTAATATACTGAGATGCAACCCATTTATTACTTGTAAATATTTTTCTCAAATTTTTCTTCATCAGAATAAAACACTAAAGTGATAAGAAATTAATTGCAAATCTTGTAATATCAGGACAAAACAAATTTCTGCAATTTATGAAATTCTTTCTAATTAAATTCAGGACCTATATATGATTGTATATGAACTTGGTCACCTTTTTTGCTTTCTGTAAAATCTTATCAATAACAGGAAAATATCTAGCGTCTTCTATATTTTCCAACATCAAGTTCAATTCATTATGTAGGACAACGAGTCCAATAAAAAGAATTATACTTACTTTGCCATCTCCTTTCAGTTGCTTTATAAACGGAATCATTGTTAACAATAAGCTAAACAATATTTTCCAGTTAACTTCATTCACAACTTCATCAAATATCTAAAATAGAATATCAACATTCCTAGCAAGGCCAGATACATCAATAGACTTCAAAAATATTGTCTCCATTTTAGAATAAACCAAAAAATTAATAATAAGTTCCTGTCTTCTATTTGTCCAATCATCGCACATGATTGAACACTCAAAAGTAGCCCAAGTTATTCTTATTTTATCCAAATAAGTTTTATTTCATAAATATAACTACTCAAAAGTTATACCTCTATAATCATCAATTGAAAGAGCTTTGTATCCTGGACCGTAAGAGATAATAGCATCTATCATAAGTTGATAATAATAATATTGTGCAGCATTGAATGCTATACTTGAATCAGACCACCGTCTAGCCATTGCTATATCTAAATTATGAGCTACTTCTCTAGATTGTATGACACTATGAATTGAAGATTGAGCACTAGGAGTTGTTCGTGGTGCAAAAAAATTAGACACCTGTCTTCTTCTTTTCCTAACATCAAGTGCAACACTCCCTTCTTATTGAGTAGGAATACTACCACCTTCAACATTCCCACTATCATCCTGACTACCAATAAAAGAGTTTCCACTATCAATTTCGTAATTCAATTTTTTCCTTCTATCTTTCTCATGTTCATACTCTTTAAGCAAAATCTTCATTTTCTATTTCACATCATGACTCACTTTTTTACAAGGCTCCACATCACCTTTGACCCTAGCTAAATGTTTCTTTAATCTAGTAATTCCTCCACCTTTCAATTCTTGTTACAAAACCAAAAAATGGTACGATTCTTCATTATGGGAACCGATCCAATACGAGCTCAAGTTGGATCACTGAATCTTCATAAAGTGGTTGAATTATCAGGACTTGAATTTCCTTCCATTTATCTATAAAAATAAAAAAAGACGTATCAAAATTATTTACTAAGTTTAGAACTAAACTGGGTAATAAAAGGTTAATGAGATATCCCAAAGGATAGATATAATCTTACTGATATATTAAAGAAATCGTCTATTTCAATTTATATTTATAAGAGAATGGTTCTTAAGATTTACATCCAATCGATACTAGTGCTTTTGATGTTTCATTTGATATATAGTGGAAAGGATATAAGACATTGAAAAATACACTTTCGTGATGAATTTAAATATATTGTTTAGGATATGATTATAAATTTATCATGTATACAAGAATGTTAGTGGGAGTATAGTTGTCCTCTTCAGTGAGAGTACGTAGAGGTATATCGCTCACTAAGAACATTAATTTTAAATTTCAATTGTTGAAAATATAATTGTCTAAGAACAACCCTTGTTGGATATGAAAAATGTATCAGTTTAATTCTATGAATGAGATCTATGAGATAGATTGGAAGTTCTTCACTTATTTTAAGTGCATAGACAATGTACTAAAGATGTTTAATATTTGAGATATCAAATAATTATGAAGTATTAATGATATCCATTATTTTATATATGAGCTGATATTTGAATTCAATATTATATAGATACTAACTTTAGAAGTAAATCCTAATTAAGGTCTATTTTACTTAAAACAATATCATCTTAAGATTGGAAATGTTTCAATGTAGCAATGGTTGCTAATTAAGCCATAATACATTTTTTATTTAGTGAAAATGATTATTTGGATTAATAAATTCTTTAGTGATTTTTTTTTGTACAACAAATGGAAAACTAAGCTAAATCACTTGTCGGCGATAGAGGGTCCCTCACAGATCATGATAGAGAAGATCGATAATCAGACTCGAAGGCTCCGGGATGAAATGTAGGCCTGGACCTGAGTAGACTGCTAGAGCGGCCAGGCGATCAGCACACTGGTTGCCTTCGCGGTATACATGCTGGATCTTCACTGCCCAGTTACGGTAGAGCAGCTCCCATATACCTACAATCAAAACATTAGGCTCAGTCGGAACTAGAGGGGAGGAGGATAAAATATTAATGACTTCGATCGAGTCGACTTCGACTTCGATACAGTGGTGACTTTGCTCCCAGGCAATAGTAAGCCCCGAGTGAACGCCTCAGAGCTCAGCAGTTAGGGGTGCCCCCTCACCAATGTTGTATACAAAACCACCTCGCCATTGGCCGAGGCTGTCCCTGAGTAGGCCCCCAGCAGTGATGAGGTTGGTAGCCTAGTTGACCGTCCCATCAGTGTTTAATTTGACCCACCTTGCTGGTAGTTTTCCCCAGCCGACTATCTGCCCCTGAGCTAACCCTTACTGTAGAAACACCCTAGATTTGAGGATAAGTGCCCGCTCGATCCACTCAACATAGTCCAAACCATATCGTGGTCCATGCTCCGGCCAGGTAAAATCGTCCTCAAAGGGGCATTTGTTTCGCCATTGCCACAAGAACCAACAAGCAACGCCAAAGATCCTGGCCCAACCGATGTGGTCAGTGTGAACTCGTTGCCTAAGGTTTGTCATCAACCGTCGCTGTTAGCCCCTGAAATTTTTTTTGTTAAATTAAGCATAACAGTTTATAGAATAAATGCATAGGAATGAATTGAGGGTATTTTTGACATGTAACTTAAGTA
>JANZXR010000001.1:4609598-4629263 GCA_027575705.1 Erythroxylum echinodendron
CATTTCCGTCGGTAATGGGCGACGGAATTTGTTCCGTCGGTATTATTCCGACGCAAATTCTGAATTTTCTTGTAGTGCACGTGTTTCTATCTTTTGGTTCAAGCACAAAATGCTATCCATGTAAGTCTTCAATATAAGCATTATAGTATGTATAGGGTGTATTAAGAAGTGAACATAAAGGATTAAGTATATATAACCATAGTAAGGGACATAATAGTAATTAATTTAAAAGACAAGAGTAATTTGGTAATTTCTTTATTTCGCATGGATATGAATAATTATAGGTGAAATATAGACTAGAATAAAATCAATTGATGACTTTATATGCCAATATGGGACTAAAGGAAGAAGAAAGATCAAATGACCAATTTTGCCAAAAATCAACATATGGTCCAATAAGATTGAAACATGTGTCCAAGACTAGAAATTTCATGAAACGGGGAGTAGAAGAGAGGGGAGAGGGACCTCTATGTAGGGTTTTAACTCCAAAAGTTTCTCTTCTCATCTCCTCTCCATTCTATCTCTTTAATCACATCATTTTGTATAAGGAATCAAGCTAATCCTAAGTTAAATTCAAGTTAGTGAATCAATCAAAACAAAAGGGGAAGAGAAGGAAAAGCACTTGAAGAAGAGCTAATTGGAAAATTTCAAGGTTTGGGACTACAATTAGTCAATTTTTGTATGTGTGCATATTTGAATGTGTACAAAGATTGATTTGAATATAAAATGATTACTGGAATGATGTCTTGATGTTACTTTGCATAGAATTGGTTAAATATGATAAGAGAAAGTAACGTTTAGAGAAATTATGTCTTAGGTTCTCGATTTACTTAAACCAACCCCATTGTTTTGGTCATAACTCAATTTATAGACCTCCAAATTAGGTGGTTTCAATTGGAAGATAGAACTAAAAATCCCTAGAAGAGACCAGGATCTAATTCTGGCTTTATGATATTGGAAATCGAGATCGAAAATGATGACTTGATATTGCCCTTATATTGGAGCAACTTATGATTTTTAGTGTTTACCTTATAGCTTAGAAATCCAAATGACCTGATCTTTGATGATATGGAAATTGGAGACATAGCAAATAAATGTTTAGAAGACTTCAAGGCCTAAGTTGAACGTTTGTTATGTGAAAGTTTCGGAACAAAGGGAGACCGTCATGTAATTTGATTCTGGACTGTTTTGGTTGCCCATTTTTTACCTACCTTGTGTTTAGCCTAATTTGCACTATTTTGAGGTTTCCATTTCCATTTTTTTTACCTAATCATATCGGAACCTTTTTGAATATTTACGAAACTTTACAAATACCTACAAATAAACGAAATATGACTTACCATATATGAATTGAGTGATTAAACATTGAAATCAAAGATTTAAAATAAGGCATACTAAAGAAAATTTACATGTACATAAATGATTTATATGCATATTTATTGCTTATATGTGTATAGTATGATTATATAAGTATGATTGTGATACCCTCCTAATGATGATAAGTTATGACTTGCATGTATGAACTTTCAAATAGATTTTATGATTTTAAATGAATATCATATGACTTGTCAATATATTAATCATGAAATTGGTAAATGATTAAAGGAGAATGTTATAATGCCTACTTCATTGTCTTGGTTATGGATAGATAGGCATGCCCATGGGATTATAGTACAGCTGCTACAGTTTAACAGCACTGGTGTCTTCATTTCGAGACTATAGTGTCTCCATAATTTGATACCTTCAGGTATCCACAATTCAATACCTTCAAGTATCTATAGTTCAATGCCTTCGGGTATCCACAGTTTGATATCTTCAGATATCTATAGCTCCTGTTATCCAAACCCACAGGAATGTGTATGCTAACACTAGAAAAGAAATTTAACAATCATAAATAAGAGATACAACATGTCAACATGAATAATTTGTACTGATGAGCTTTGAATATCAATATTTGCTTATAAATGTGCATTTTGGGTATATGAATAATATGTTGAAGCATATTTGCATTATGTACTTTGTTTAAGTATGTCATCATTTTTTACATGATTTTATGATATTCATGAATGCGTGTGTGCTTGGCGGATGATTACTATAAGTGGTCATTCAAACTAAGCATTTCCCCACTAAGCTTTCAAGCTTAGCACGACTATTAACTTGTGTAGGTCCAAGTAATAGGAGTAAGGCATAGGGAACATCTGCAAGGACCAAGGCCAGTCGTTAGAAGTAAAAGTACCTTTGGAATGTGTCTTTTGAATAAAGATGGTTGTATATGTAATGAACGAAATTATAGTTTCTTAACAGTTTGTAATTAATAATTTAAGTTATATGTGTAATATCTCTTTTGGATTACCATATAAATGTAATAATGTAATACTACTTTTATATGATAGTGTTAAGTGATATGAAATTATATGTACAACATTGAATAGACAAATGTGTGATGACAATCCCTATAAATTAATAGAATTTTATGTCATGAATGTATGTACAAGAATTTTGGTGCCATGTGTATGGGTGGTTGTAGGTTCCATATAAGGGGTATTACAATCTAAGCAGAGATTATAAATACCAGTCATTTTTTTCTTTTCATATTTGTAATGTGAATATATAAGCATTAAGTTTTTATGCAATTATTTTAAGGTTCATTTACTAGAAAAGGATTTTTTTATAAGGTCTTAGCCAAAGTAGCAATTTTGCCCTTAACGTTTACATTGAATTCTGAGTTAGACCCTAATATTTCATTGCGTTCAAAATGAACCATAACATTTACAAAATATTCAAAATGAACGCTAACGTTTGGAAAGTCTTCAAAATAGCCTTTAATTGGATGGAATTACTCACAGAGTTCGGCCTCCTTCATTTAAATGCTGACATGACCTTTTTTCTAAAATGAATTTTTTAATCTTATTAAAGTGGGACCCATGAAGGTTAAATGGAAGTGTTGTCATGAATGACGTCTTTGAAACTACATACATGGCTACAGGAAAAACCCAACGTTGAGTAACTGGTGGAGGAGTTCTTTGAAGGGTCGTATACCTTCGATCTGCATACATGTTATCAAGTTCTTGATTGGTGCCATAAAATTGGTTGCTTTTGCTTTTCCTTATGAATCTACTTTCATTTTTGTTTAGGATGTTGCTGCTTTTTCTTCTTATACTCTGAGTGTTGTTGTAAGAATGTGAGGATTGATGTGAAAATCGACCTGATTGGAGCAGGTTCGTAGCTAAATAGGACTGAAGAAATAATAATGAACACACAGATTTTACGTGAAAAACTCCTAAATCAGGGTAAAAACTACGGGCAAGGATAGAAGAATATTACTACTGAGAAAATTGGAGAATTACAAGTAGAAAACTACACCCACAAAAATATACAAAATATTTTTGTCTCTCTCTCTCTCTCTTTTCTCTCTCACCTCACGTCTATCTGTTATGCTCTGCCTATTTCCTTATGCTACTCTTGCCTTTTAATAGTAGGAGTTCCTTTTAATAATTGTGGGTAGCCACAATTGTTGACACAAATTGTAGGCATGGTAGGCACCAAATTCGGTACCTACTAACCACAATTGTTGACAATTCTCTCACTTGAAGATTTGATTGAGAGTCAATCAGTTCTTCACACTATTC
Organism: Erythroxylum echinodendron; assembly: GCA_027575705.1. Lineage (NCBI taxonomy): Eukaryota > Viridiplantae > Streptophyta > Magnoliopsida > Malpighiales > Erythroxylaceae > Erythroxylum > Erythroxylum echinodendron. The sequence continues at coordinate 4,613,228 of JANZXR010000001.1, forward strand.
TTTCCACCTTGTCACTTCATGTTGCTTACATCTGTATCAGGCCATATGAGAATCGACACCACATAAACTTGTCAGCGTTGGTTGCTTTTGTCATAAAATCTGCCATGTTATTAATGGTATGAATTTTCTGAATATCCTCTATTCCTTACTCCACTTTAAGTGAAATGCTAGATTCCTTGCAAGATGCAAAGCACTTTAGTTATCACACAACAGAGTAATATTCTCTTGTTTGTACCCAAGTTCTTCCAACAACATATTCAAATACATTGCTTCTTTACTAGCTTGTGTAGCTGCTACATATTCTGCTTCTATTGTTGACATAGCCACAACTGATTGCAGTTTTGAAATCCAACTCACAGCTCCTCTAGCTAGTGTAAATATATATCCTATGGTGGATTTACTTTTATCAAAATCACCTGCATAATCAGCATCAACGTATCCTTTGATAGTAAAATTTGATCCTCCATAACATAATGTAACATATGAGGTTCTCTTGATATATCTAATAATCCTCTTAATTGTATTCCAATGCTCTCAACCAGGATTCACCGTGTATCGACTAACTACTCTCACTACATGTGCAATGTCTGGTCTTATACAAATCATAGCGAACATTAAGCTTCCCACTGTTGATGCATACGGTACTCAAGATATCTCCACCCTCTCTTCTTCATTTCTAGGACTCATACTTGAGGATAACTTGAAATTAATAGGAAGAGGGGTATAAATTGACTTACAATTTTGCATGTTGAATCGTCGCAAGATCTTCTTGAAATAATTCTTCTGAGAAAGCCAAATATTCCTATTATTTTTGTCTCGGAGAATTTGCATCCTTAAAATCTTATTTGCTGGTCCCAAGTCCTTCATTTCAAATTCTATAGCCAAATGTACCTTCAATTCTTTGATACAATCATTGTTGGAGCCTGCTACCAATATGTCGTCCACATATAACAACAAGACTATAACATCATCTTTCTCAAACCTCTTGAAATATGCGCTAGGGTCTACATTCAGTCTACTGTATCCAAGGCTCATGATGAAGGAATCAAATCTCTTATACTAGTACCTCGGGCCCTACTTTAAACCATATAAAGATTTGTTTAACCTACAAACCAAGTTCTCTTTCCCTTTTTCTTCAAAACCTTCTAGATGGAACATATAAGTTTCTTTTTCAAGATCTCTATGAAGAAATACAGTTTTCACATCTAACCGCTCAAGATGCAAGTCAAATGTAGCACATATCACCAGGACTACTCGGACTGTAGTGAGTCGAACTACAGGAGAAAATATTTCGTTAAAATCAATACCTTCTTTTTGAGCATATCCTTTTACCACAAATCTAGCACGATATCGCTCCACTTGATCATCACCACTCCACTTGATCTTGTAATCCCATTTACTACCAAAAGACTTTCTTCCTTATGGTAGTGATACCAACTTCCATGTTTTATTCTTATGCAGAGCTTCAATTTCTTCCTGCATTGCTGCCATCCACTGGGATACATTTGAACTATTCATTACTTCTTGAAGAGTTGATGACTCTCTGTCCTTAGTTAAAAGCTAGTATGTAATATTGTTGTCTATAATATAATCTAAGTGCCAGCTCGGTGCCCTTCTTGTGCGAGTTATTCTCCGAGTATTTGAAACATCATATTCGACTGTTTTTGCTCCTCATACTCTAGTGTAGCTTCAGAAGAAAATTTTTGATCAAATTCTCTTTCCACTTGTACTGTTGTAGTCTCTGGATTCTCTTGTACAGTGTCAACATTTTCTGCTTGCTCTTGATCCTTATCTTCTATGAAGATAATGTCCCTGCTGATAACAATCTTGTAGGCAGTGAAATCCCACAGACAATACCCCTTTACTCCTTCAGCATATCCTAAAAATATACATCTTCTGAATTTTGTATCTAACTTCATAGTTTCTTGAGCATTGAATATCACATAGGCAAGACTTCTAAATATATGGAGGTTAGAATAATCCATTAGTTTACCAGCCCACGTCTCCATTGGTGTCTTCGACTCAATTGCAGTTGATGGAGCTCGATTCACCACATAATAGGCAGTATTGACTGCTTCTGCCTAGAATTTCTTATATAAGCTTGCAGCTCTCAATATCGCTCTTGTTCTTTCCAACAGAGTTTTATTCATCCACTCTACTACTCCATTTTGTTGAGTAGTGCATGTTGTCGTAAATTTCCTTTTGATGCCTTCTTGCTTGCAAAATTCATCAAATTCTTTGCTAGTATATTCTCCTTTATTGTTTGACCGCAAACACTTAATCTTCTTACCAGATTCGAGTTCCACCCATGCTTTGTAAAATTTGAAAGTTGGAAACACATCTGCCTTCCTCTTGATAGGAAACGCCAAACATCTCCTCGAATAATCATTAATGAATGATGCAAAAAAATTTGCTCCTCTTAAGGACATAACTGGTGCTTGCCATACATCAGAGTGAATTAACTTTAGAATTTCTTTACTTGTAAACTTTCATGTGTTGAACTTCAATAGATGCTGCTTACTTACAATGCAATGCTCACAGATGGGTAGTGATACCTTTGTGAGACCTGGAAGTATATTCTTCTCTACAAGTATCTTCATTCCTTGTTCTGACATATGTCTAAGCTTTTTATGCCATATCATTGCTGATTCGTCATCTGGACTAGTCATAACAACGTATGCCTCTCCTTCTTACAAAGTTACTCCCTTCAGCATGTACAGATTTACAACAATCTTCTTTGTTTTCATAAATACCAGTGCTCCTTTAATCACTTTTATGATCTTGTTTTGAATATCAAATCTAAAACTGAGATTATCGAGTTGTCCTACAAAGAACAAATTCTTTTTAGGCCCTCCACATGTCATACTTTTTCAATAGTCTGAGTTGTCCCATCATACATCTTTAGCTTGATGGTGCTGATACCAACGATCTTCAGAGCTTGATCATTACAGCTATACACAAATCCCTAAGAGATAGATTCATACTAATAGAACTAGTCTCTTTGAGAGGTCATATGAAAAGTAGCTGCTGAATTGAGAAGTCATACATCAATAGATCTTCTCTTACCTCTAATAGTCATTGTCGCTTCATAGACAATTGTACCTCCATCATCTAAAGTAGTTGCTACATTTCCTTGAGGAATATAATCTTTCTTATTCAGATTCTAACAACCTTCTTCAGGTGCCCTTTCTTGCCACAATTGTAGCACTTGAAATTCTTCTTACTCTTGGATTTTGATCTACCATGACTATGACTCCCACTCAGGCCAAGTTCTATTGATCTTCTTCTCGTCACCGTCAAGGCCTCCGCTTATTGGGAATTTTCCAGACTGTCTTCCTTACTTTTGCGTCGACTCTCGTCTTCCAAAATTGCAGCTATAATATTGTCGAAGACTAGTATGTCTGTTTTGTTTCTAAATTGATGACGAGTTAATCATGCGAATCTAGTAGAATTTGGAGTAGAAGTTTCACTCGTTCACTTATCTTTATTGTGTGCCCCAATGATGTGAGTTGGGAAAATAGGGTATTTAAAGTACGTAAGTGCTCCGTCACTGAAGTGGATTCTACTATATGTAAAGTCTATAGTTTCCTCTTCAGAAAAATTTTGTTGTGGAGTGATTTGGTATCGTAGAATTTTGTGAGATGGGCCCAAATCTCTTTTGCCATCTTCTTCTCCTCTATGCTTGACAACACCTCATCTGCTAGTGCCAGATGAAGATTTGCAATAGCATTCTCGTCCATCTCATTCGACTTTTCATCTGTGACTCCAGCTAGCCATTCACTAATGGCCACCAGACAATTATCTTTTCTCAAGATAGCCTTCATCTTCAACATTCACAATGAAAATTTACTCCCATTGAACTTTTCAATCTCAAATTTTGTTACCATTGATTCTATTAGGAACAGAATTTAGCTGTCACTATTTCATGTAATAGTACTTGTATATATGAACAGTACCCGTACATATGAATAGTTCCATATGCGTATGTATTAACAGTACCATACATATGAATAATATTGTATACTTAAATTACAATAACTGCACAGTTTAATACAAAAATAAATGCATGAATGGTTGTCGCCTTTTGTTGTTACTGTTCATCAACTTTCACTGTGCTCACCCAAACTCCGTACGAATTACGCTAAAAAATTTGTCGTAATTTTCTCACCTCATTCTAATACCAATTGTTGTGAAAATCGACCGGATTAGAGCAAGTTTGTAGTTAAATAGGACTGAAGAAATAGTAATGAACACATAGATTTTACATGAAAAACTCCTAAATTAGGATAAAAACTACAGGCAAGAATAGAAGAATATTACTAGTGAGAAAATTGGAAAATTACAAGGAGAAAATTACACCTACAAATATTTTTGTATATTTTTTTCCTCTCTCACCTCACATCTCTCTGTTATGCTCTACCCATTTCCTTATGCTACTCTTGCCTTTTTATAGCCAGGAGTTCCTTACATCCATTGTAGGCAGCCATGTTGACACAAATTCTAGGCATGGTAGGCACCGATTATTGACAACAATTATGGGCAGCCACAATTCTTGACAAGGATAACCATTAAATCCAAGAAAGGTGCAACAGAAGATAAAGAAGACGTCATAACAGTGGTTTATAAATATTATTCTAAGAAGAACAAGAAGAAGTAATCTGCTTACAGGTTATCAGGTTCTTGATTTGGTGCGTCTATGCATTTAGTTTATAAATATTTTTCGATCATATTATGTTACTTTAATGTCAAATTAACTACTTATGTTTTTCTTTTATAAGCAAAGACCACTTTTAGAGATTCAGACAACTAAACTAATCTTCAGTTCAATTTGACGGTTGACCATTTAGTGACAGGCTCTGGTTAGGTAGATCAAGTGAATGGCAACGTTCATTCACTTGGTAAATGACTCTTCTCTATAACGCACTATTGGTGCGAGATGGTGGTGGTAAGTGATAAGGTCTCTCATATCAGAACATGTTATGTGTTTGTGGAGTTTGGACTTCCTTGTTATCATAACATGTAAAATATTTTGATTCCTTTAAGGTGAATTATTAACCTTCCCTTTTACATAAGTAGACATTTCGTAATTTGTAATTTGCAGATTATTACAAGTTTATTTCGATGCGATCATAGAGGTTACCTGTTTAAAAACAACCTCTAGATTATATATAAGAATGGAAAATTAATCATAGTTTGATATTATTTGAAATTCATGAATCAACTAGTTGGTAGAGTTTCTCAGGTTCGTTAGTATCAACAACTTGGAGGTCCTTCACCTTCAGTGGTGGGAATTCCACGACTAGCTCTTCCAACTTCGACTCTGTAAAAGCAACAGATCCAACTTAACAAGGAATATGGAAATAAAAAATAAAAGATCAAGGGTTGGAAAATCAGAAGACAGAGAAGTGAACGAGTGCAAACCAACTACAGTTTTGGACTAAACGTTTTTGAAGATGGCATGGATCAAATCGTGTGAACAAGAATTGAATTCTTACAGTTCAAAGAAAAGGATTTAAGTGAAAACATAAAAAAACAGAAAAAGAAAAACAAATGGCAAACGTAAGCATGCAAGATCGAAAATGTATGTGTTTTCGTCATCCATGAGAAGTCATGTTCCCTTGCCCTCTTTTACTCTTAGAACTTAGGAAGCTCCTCTTATCATCAATTGATGGATTATTTGAGAGAAAGACCTTCTCAAAATTAGAAATATCTTGTCATCAACTTCTTTTTTGTGTTCTTATTGACGTCCAATTTTCCTTCTTGAAAAATTCTTCTTGTATCACAAGGTGAAGGTTTCAGCAAAGGCTAAACCACTGCTGTCAATGCTTGCATAGTTTGTTGTTATGGATAGCTTGTGGTGCTAAACTTTTCGTTGCGATATTGCAGTGTTTCTCAGGTTCAAACTATTGGCCACCCATTATGACTCGCATTTGGTGCTGAAATCCTTGAACCCTCAGGCAGGTTTGTTCTAAAAGGGCATAGTTTTACTCAAATATGCTTAATTGAAGAGAATCCCTTTCCACAAACCAAATCATTTCTACCTGGACAGCCCAACTTAGAGCAAAATTTGAACTGGAGGACAAGGTGATGTGGTCGAGGAACGAAGAAAATGACTTTTAAATAGAAGCGGGATTTACTTTCATTTAATTTTACGTGAGTCCTATTTTAATATAATTAAAAAAATTCACGTCAAAAAATTTCATGTCAACATTTAATTGAAGAAGGTCTTACTTTGAGTAATTCTGTCCAATTAGGAGTTATTTTGAACATTTTTCTAAATGTTAAGGTTTATTTTGAAGACTTGATATTTCATTTTAAATGCATTGAAATGTTAAGGTCCAACTCGGATTTCAATGTACACGTTAGGGGCTAAACTATTCTTTTGGCCTAAGGTTTCTTCATAATTATGTATTGTTGAAAATTAGTGAGTAAAATTGTTTCATATTAAAAATAAAAATAAAATAAGTTATATATAAAAATATGGTTTATATTTATAATTCATATAATGTTCTTTATTAAAGAAAATTTCATAAATAAAAAGTTGTGTATTTGAATAAGAAAAATAATAATTTATATGAAACCATTCAAATAATTTTTATTAGTTATAAATTTAAGAAGATTTAATCCCATATAAATATATTGTATATAAAAATATAATTCTTAATTTATTATTTTAAAATTTTGAATCAAAATTTAAATTTTTTATTTATGCATGACATCAAATTTCTTTCTGGAATTCCTTGGTAACCTAATACGTATTAATTAAAGAGTATTAATTTATGAAAAAGTTTTATAAATAATTTTATTAGTAGTCATTACTGGTACAAATAATAAAAAATAAAATTATTCTTATTTAATGAAAATGATCATTAATGCTGGTCTATTTATTTATGAGTTGCCAAATAACTCGGAGTAGTCTTATGTATGGACATGAACAATCGACGTAATTGTCGGTGGTAACAATTTATTGGAGCTGTTTCAACTTGCAGAGTTGAATTCTTTTGGACCTGCTTCGTTTGAGGTCCTCGAGAAAATAGACACAAGGGCACTTGTTCTTATTTAGATTTCGACACTGAATGAGTAAAATAGGCATGTGATATAGAAAAGTTGATGCAAATGTGTAAACAAAGGACGTGGAAGCAGTGGCCTACTATCTTTTCTAGCTTTCATTGACAACCAACCGTACAAACATTTTCAGGTGTGTTACATTTTTAGCAACAGGTTTACATGCATTTCCCAGTGGATGAATTATTGAATCTGTTTGTCGCCTACTAATGTCACGAGTTGTCACTCTTCTTCTTCTTCTCTAATAGATAGCCTCTGCCTCCTGCAATTGCTTGGATTTTCAAGAATTCCCAAGTCGGAGTAGTGTAGACTGTAGTGTAGTGCTCGATTGACCTTTTCCTTTGAGCTACTTAATTGCTTGGATATAATTTTTTAGGTTTTTATACGGATAAAAGGCTTTTGAAATCTCAAGTTTTAATATTTTAAAATATATAATATTTGAAATTCTTATATATTCAATTCTAAATTGATGTAATTGTAAATATAATATGTTTATTTTAGATAATGGGCATTGGTTGGTAGCCTGACCCCACGTATATAAACACTACTGTAACTTTATAGAAGTTTGTAAATTTTTTCACTCTCCTTTCTATTTTCTTCTCATTACTTTTGCTCAGTAACCTTTAATATCATTAGATACCGTGACGTAAAATTCTTTCTATTTGTACTTATATTATGGAACTAGAAATTACCATATTGGGCCACCAAGCATCCGCAGAACAACAGTTCTCTCTTTCGTCAATCGTCATTCTCTCCTTACTGTCTAGTCCGAAACCATTTCTTTCTTTAATTGTTTCCTGGCCATTTGTGAAGTGTCCAGTAACTTGTTTCTTGGGCTTTGGAGTATGAATCTTCATGCCCTGAGCCACAAACATGTCAACACCTTAGCGGGGACTAGTTCGGGGTTATTTAAGGTGAGTGTTATGGGAATGAATGAAAACATTCTGAAGGCAAGGTCATTCAGAGAACTTGCAGATAGGGTTTGAGTAAGATCGGCGAATGTTGGCAAAGACGAATATAATGTCATCCATGTTGAGGTAGGGAAAAAGAGCATAAGTTGTTCTCTTCTCTAAGAGGAAATAAAAGACTTTTGCCTTCTGATTGAAGGCATCGCAGCCACCAGCCATAATAAAACCACCACTCCATTTTGCTTGTGCGGAGTACCTTCACAGATTAGACACACAAAAAAAAACATTGATTCAAATTTCCTATAAGATGGTACATACATTTTACGAGTTGAAGGTACATATACAATGACAAATTATCGGGCATATTCAACAAACCAAATTAATTAAATAAAGTAAATAAGGAAAAGTGAGAAATTTATCTGTCTGCTTACCATTTTAGTGTTAAAAAATAGGGACGAGAGTTGATCCTGTATGCAGCAGAATGAGAGCAAAACTTTTACGTACAAATTTTAAAAAATGAAGATCGTTTAAATTTTATAACATGATCAACATATGAAACTTTTTTTTTAAAACGGAAGAGCCTGCAGCTGTTATTCTTTGGATATATACTGGGTAAATCTCCGGATTAACGCAATGGTCTGCATATCACGTCAATCAGGTACTCCGCACTAGACACGACCTGTACGACAGGCTCAATTGAAAGAGTGTAAGTAGAGGGATTCGAATACAGGATCTTTTGGCTCCATGCCCCCCGCTCTACCAACTCGATCATCCCCTCTACCAACTCGATCACCCCCTAAGGGGCTCACATATAAAATATAATAAAGCATAAATTATATATCACCACTCCAACTTTGGACTGTGACTAGTGTTAAAGGAGCAGTAAACTCAAGACTTATTGGGTCCTTAGTAAGCCTAAAATACCATCAAATTCCTATATCCATAACATATATATATATATATAGACACATATCCATAAATGCAAATTCGCAACATAATGATTCTTTAATCAACATACATGCATTTCCCATATCAATATCATGTCACATAATTATCACAACCATAATTGACAAATAATAGTGGAAGACTGACGAAGGACCCTATTACATGCCCCTTACCCTTAGACTATAGTCATAAGGGCTCTCGTGTTCCACATGAGTCACTTGGTCCAAATGTAATGGACTACCATCTAAGAGCCACACTCAATCGAATCGCCACAGTCTCACTACGATATGATTTTTGTCGTCCAAGAGCAACCTTGATCGAACCGCCGCCATCACGCCACCATATTATGTACCATATACTAGTTGGAGTCAGAGAGCAACCTCGATCAAAAGGTCCCAATGTTGTCTTATCTTAATCAACGATTCCATCAATGGATCAACTAATAACCCAAATCCATACTTGAACAACTGAGTCACTGTACGCACAACCTAATGATGTTCACCAAGTAGCTCATACCATAACAATCCTCCACATAATAACATATCAAGACAAGCACAGCATCTTACAACAAAAATATGTGTGCATGTGTCAATCCATATGTATGAGCATCATGTGTGCATATGATAATGATGGTGATTTCCATGATGAATATGAGAACAAATTCTAATGAATGCTCATAATCATAAATATTAAGTCACATGTAGATTCTACTCCTTCACACCGAACCTAATGTCTCGAAGTGGAGAGTCCTGCTTCTGATTGATTTATAGAAAGAAAAATAGGAGGATAATTAGGATGTAAAACTTAAACCAAATTTAGAGTCCCTCGAGAATAATACCATAACTCAATTTGTTATTAATTCTAAGGAGATTTATTTTCTATTTAAAAACGATGATGTCACATTTTACGCGGAACCTACTAGAAATTCGAGAGAATTTCGCCTATAAAATGAACATCACCCTCCTGAAAGAAAGGTCATTCCTACAATAAAAGTACACTTCTATATCCACTAGTACCCACAACTCAATTCGGGCCTCCAAACTATATGCCTATGCCCAATTGAGTCTATATTTACTTCATAAAATCTATAATAAATCTATTTTATAATTTAGTTATACCAATATCTAACCAGAACACCATCATTTATACTCAGTACATCTAGATAATCTCAATTCTAATTAACAACAATTCAATTTTATCTCACAAACTATCAAGGATTTCAATATGTCGCTTTTATGAAAATTGATCCACATAATATTTGAGAATTTTTAAAATTATTTCTTATTTATGGTATGATCAAAAAATCGCCATTATCATTGAAGCGTAGGTTACATACGCCGCTATCGAAAAAACGGTGATCTTCACCACCCATCCAGAAATAATGACCTCACCTCTAGGAATCCAATGGCACTGGTCTGTGTTGAAACTCCTCTTAGTTTGTGAGAATTGAAGGTTTGATGCTCAAAGGTAATCTATTTTCATTCACTAGTAAAATAGGCCAATTGGTGTTGGATTTCCCTCCTTTCCTATGTTTTTAGGGACAGTAGACACGATGTTAGTGTTAGTTTTGCCTCAAAATGACTAAAAATAGGAGATTGACGACTTACCTAAATGGACTAAAATTTTCAGTCATGATTTCTCCAAATCTATGTTTTTTTTAGAGCCTCTTGAGAGCTTTCCACAGAGTCCTATATTGCCAGAAATGGTGGTCGGGTGGTGAAATTATGAATGTCAGAAGTCAAAAGTGAATAGTAACTTATAAGGAAAAGAGTTTAAGAAAGAAATGAACTTAAGCTTTTTTAAGCTTAACTTATAATTTTATAGGTTTTTCTCCTTATTGGTCCACTATGAGTAATTTTACAAAAGTATAGGTCATTACATTCTTCCCCCTTGTAAAAAAAATTCGTCCTTGAATTTTAAATGTCACCTCATTATTGAAGTAGATGCAGGTATTTATTTTGCATATCCATCTCCATCTCCCATATATAGTCATCCATCGTATGATTACTCCATTACACTTTCATCTTTGGTATCTCTTTTGATCTCAGCTCATGAATTTGATAATCTACTATGGCAACAGGTTGTTCTTCATATGCCAAATCGCCATCAATCTCCACATTACATAGCTAAAGGATATGAGAAGGACTCGAAATATACTTTCTCAACATCAACATATGAAATACGGGATGAACTCTAGACTGATTAGGTAGTAACACCAAATTATATGCCACTTCACCCATTATAGATATAATCTTAAATGGATTGATATATTTTGGAGCTAGTTTGCCTTTCTTACCAAACCTCATCACTCCTTTCATATTGAGAATCTCACATCTTTCCTCTTTGGATTTGCGTAACTCTTTTGTCTATTAAAATATATTTTCAATCTTTGTTGAATAGTAGGGATGCTTTTGGAAGTGATTTGTACGAACTTAGGTCTTGTTAATTGCCTTTCACCAATTTCCCAATATACAAGTGATCTTTATTTTCTTCTATACAAAGCTTCATAAGGAGCCATTTCAATACTAGCATGGTAATTATTATTATAAATAAACTCAATAAGTGGCATATGCAAATCCCAATGAATGCTAAAATCTATAACACACATCCTAAGCATATCCTTTAAAGTCTGAATAGCTCTCTCAGACTGGCTATCTGTCTGAGGATGAAAAGCAATGCTGAAGTCCAATCTTGTACCTAAAGCTTTATATAACTCTCGCCAAAAAACTAATGTAAAGTTGGAATCTCCATTAAAGACTATAGACTGTGGTACCCCATGTAAATACACAATTTTATTAATATATAGCCTAGCCAACTTGTCATTCGAATAAGTCTTTTTGATAGGTAAGAAGTGTACAAACTTTGTTAGCCTATCCACAATCACCCATATAACATTATAGCTAGTATTATTACGGGGCAATCCAGTGATAACATCTAAAGTAATCATATCCCATTTCCACTTAGGAATGGGGAGTTCTTGTAATAATCTAAAAGGTTTTTGGTACTTAGGCTTTACTTGCTAACATGTTAGGCACCTGGACACAAATTTCGCAATAACCTTTTTCATTCCACTCCATTAATACGTGCCTTTGAGATCATGATACATCTTGGTAGAGCCTAGATCTATGATATAAGCCATAAAATGCACCTCCTCTATAATCTCCTTTCTTAAGTCATCAACATCTGGTACACATACTTTAGTACCCATCCTCAAAATACCACCACCATCCACATTAAATTCCTTAGCACGATCCTCTTGAATCTCTTCAATTATCTTACACAACTAACGTTTTTTGGATTAAACAGTATTGGCTCTCTCAAAAAACATTGATCTAGCCTTGAATTGTGCTAACAAACATCCTGATCTTGATATTTTCCATTACAATCCTTGTTCAGCTAACTTATCCAACTCTTTAGTTAAAGTTCTTCTCAAAGAGTTGATGTGAGAAAGACTACTATGTTATTTTCTACTTAGAGCATTAGCTACTACATTAGCTTTACCTGGTGATACGAAATTGAACAATCATAATCTTTCAAAAGCTCCATCCATCTTCATTATCTCGGGTTTAGATCCCTTTTTTGAATATTTATTTCAAACTTTTATGATCAGTATAAATTTCATAAGTCTTACCATACAGATAATGTCTCCAAATCTTCAGTACAAACAATACAATTGCCACCTCTAAGTCATGAGTAGGACAGTTCTACTCATACTTCTTTAGTTGTCGAGAAGTATAAGCCATTACCCATCTGTGCTACATAAGCACAAAACCTAAACCAACACTAGAAGCATCACAATATAATGTAAATCCATCCTATCCTAAAACTAAGGTTAACACTAGAGTTGATATTAAACTGTCCTTAAGTTGCTAGAAACTATCCTCATATGCTTCTAACGAAACAAATTTAGCACTCTTTTGACTTAGTCCAAACAAAATTCACAATTAGAAAAATTAGCATACAACTGATGCTCCCTTAAAGTTTACAAAACCATTCTCAGATGTACCGCATGTTCTTATTCACTCTTAGAATACACCAAGATGTCATCAATAAATATATGACAATCTTATCTAGAAAAGGTCTTAAACACTCTATTCATCAAATTCATAAAGGCTACAAAATCATTAGTCAACCTAAAGGACATCACCAAAAATTTCATAATGAATACACCTATTATGAAAAGTAGTTTTGGAACATCTTCTCCTCTGATCCTCAATTGATGATAACTAGAACTCAAAATGAATCTTAGAGAAACATCTGACCCCTTAAAGTTGGTCAAACAAATCATCAATTATTAGAAGTGGATACTTATTCTTTATCGTTGCTTTATTCAATTCTCTGTAATCAATACAGAGTCGGAGGCTACCTTCCTTCTTCTTTACAAATAATATTGATGCACCCCATGAAGAAATACTAGGTCTGATACATCACCTATCTAATAATTCTTGTAATTGCTCTTTAAGCTCCTTTAACTCTTCAAGAGCTATCCTATAAGGTGGAATCGAGATAAGAGTTGTACCAGACACTACATCAATGTAGAAGTCAATCTCCCTCTCTAACGATAAACAGGACAACTCTTCAGGAAACATGTCAAGAAATTCATATGTAATTGGGACATCATCAACTAAATCTCTCTCTATTAAAGTATCACTCAGTAAGGCTAAATACTCTTTACAACTTCGTCATAGCATCTTTTTAGTAATAATGGCAAATATAAGGTTTTGAGGAGCTTCCCTTTTATCAACTCTAATCCAAATTTCAACATCATCAGGAATCCTAAAAGTTACTAACTTCTTCCGACAATCCAAAGTAGCAAACTGTTGTGACAATCGATCTGTGCCCAAAATCACATCAAATTCCATCACAACCAATAATAATAAATTAGCCACTAATTCTCTACCCTTGATTAACACCAGACAAGAAGGAAAAATAATATTGATATTCAAGGATTCACCTAAAGGGGTGGCTACTGATAAAGGAGTTACTAATTTGGTTGCTTGCTAACCAATCCTCGACACAAACATAAGAGATATAAAAGAAATAGGTAGCACCTGAGTTAAATAAAACTCTAGCATCAACATAACAAACTGATATAGTACATGTTACAATTACATTAGAAGCCTTAGCATCTTGTAGGGTAAGGGTGAACAACTGAGCCTGTCCTCCTTCTGACTATTAAGAGGTCAATGCCTGCCCAAAACCTCTAATACCAGACCTACCCCTAAGCTGGAATCTACCTTTAAGCCTACCTCTCGAACCCTGCTAGCCTACAATATGAGATTCAGTCCAATACTACACATGATGTTGAGGTTGAACTTGATGTATTGGTTGAACCACACTAGCAGAGGAATCTTAAAAAAACTGTCTTTGAAACCCAAAATTAGGGCACTCTCTAGCAAAATGCCCAATCTGGCCACATCAAAAGCAAACACTCAAAGGAATATGACAAGGTCTTTAATGGACTTTACCACAACTTCGACAAGCAGTGCTTCCAGAGCGAGAACTGCTATATCCAGAGCTCTGCCCACTGCGACTGGTAACTGCTTCTGGTCTAAATTTAATTGATCTTACTAGATCCCTATAACCACGTCTATCGTTCTTATGCTTATGTAGGTCATAAGGAGACTGTCCATCTTGCTCTCCATTTACACCTATCTTTAGCACCGGTGATGACAAACTATAGCCTTCGATCCTAATACCACTATTCTGATAAGGATAAAAAATGGTGCCATGCATGATGTGTCGCCTCTCCATATCTCTAGCCTCATCTATGGCACCCTCCAAAGTCTGACCCTATGAACGAAGTCCTACATGAACGAGACCTAAACCAGTAATGTAAAGTCCTACTATCCATCTCTGATTAGTCATATCCTCTGCATATCTCATCAGTTGATAAAACTTGGTATGACACTCCTCAACTAACCTATCATCTCTCTTAAGGTATAACAATTGCCACCTATAAACATCTCTCTACATTAGTGGACAAAATCGTCTCATGAATCTCTCTTTAAACTCCTCCCTAGATAAGGTTCTCATAATTAGATGAATAACCAGGATAAACTAATCCAATGCAACCGCCTGAACTAATAACTCAATAATGTGAATCTTTTGTCAATCTGTATTTGTCATTCTAGTCTAAGACTCGATACAGTTGAGAAAGTCTTTGGCATCACGTGTACCATTAAAAGTAATAATAACTGTGACACCCAAATACCCCTGGAAAAATATATGGATGCCACATAAAACTATACAAACAAACCAAAGCATTTGAAATCTTCCTTAAAAACCAATTCAAACAAACATACATTGTATTGCATTACAAGATGGATATTAAACAAAATACATTATACACATTGAACTTATCATAAGCATGTCTTAAAACTCAATCCATCCTGTATTATAGTTATTACAATCCTTCCAACACATTCAAATTGTTTTAACTATCAGAAACAATCAAAAACAAATTCAAATATACATTTTGTCAAAACAAAACTCAATCTTCTTTAGCTACTGAAGTTTTCCGAGTCCCAGTCTTTATACCCTTCTATCTAAACCTATATGGGGCAAATCCCCCATATTAAGCATATAGCTTAGTGAGGAAAACTAAACATGATACATAATGATAACTGACCTTAACAGTCATATAATAATGACATATACAAATCAAATCACATATAAAAATGTTGGATCACCTATAGCTCGAGTATTCACAATAAGCAACGGAATGGACCATACTACACAACGAGAAGTATAACCAAAAATCACAACACATACGAAATTACCTCTTGACGCAGATTGGTATTTGTTTTTCAGATTTATAGACGCTGCAGTACTCAAATGTCCTCTACCGGTATCCACATGAGGATGAACGATTCGGGCAGTGGCTAATGTATGCTAGCACGTTCCAAAACACTTTTTGAATGCCGCACAATTTTTCTCTCAGAAGAAGAATGAACAGCTAGGGCTAGGTGGCTAGGGTTTTTGTATCTCCTCTAATAAGACATAGGTTCTCTATTTATAGAGAAACCCTAATCCCTATTTCTATTAGGAATAAGAATATCATAATCCTAAACCCATTAGGATTATGAAAGCCCAATAAGTTTCGGCCCATATTATAT
>JANZXR010000001.1:4629363-4643273 GCA_027575705.1 Erythroxylum echinodendron
TACCAAGTAAAAGGGACATACAAATTAAAATTCTGAGATAAACATGAATAAAAAGGACTACAACTACTCATTACTAAATAGTAGCACTATACTTTATTATTTTGTTTCTTCTTCTTTTTTCTTTTCTTTTCTTTTCTTTGTTCTTTTTTTCTTTTTTCTTTTTTTTCGAATAACGATAAGAACACGGGAAAACAATAAGAACAAGAGAAAATAATAAACATATGAGTAGAAGTACTTATAAAAATATCTCAGAACACAATATAACATAAAAGTCCCAAATTACTCAATGATTCATTCAACTTTTGAAGGGGAAAAGCTAATGGGGTTTTTGGTTTTAATGTGAGGTGATTAATTGAAAAAAACAAGGTTAAAGGCTCAAATGTGTTTGCAAAAGAAAAATAACTAGGTGGGTCAATTTTAAGCTAAGAGTATAAAAATAAAGAAGGCCTTAATCATTTTTATATCACATGTGATCAAATAAATTCAAACCGGTTCCATGCTAGTTCTGAAGGCAAAATGAATAGAGGAGCATCACACAATTCAAAGAAATAGAATGACATAAAAGTGGTGTCATTTAGGCTCAAACTTCGCTTACAGGTTTAATTTAAGAATTCACCTTAATTTCACAATTTACCTCATCACTCAAATGTCAAAATTTTGACTAAGTCTATAAGATCAGTTATTGCAATCAATCAACATGATTCACCTTAAAACTCACTTAGCCCAATTTAATTTCATGCATAAACCCATTCTCATCCAAACTATTATGACAAAGCTTCATGGCTTAAAATGTACAACCACACGCAAAAATCAAGAAAAACCACACAAAAACCAAAAATATTCACATATCAAAAGTCTAATTCTTTCCCCCAAACCTAGACCAACATTGTCCTCAATGTTAAAGAAGTATAAAAAAATAAAGGAAAAGTTAGAGAAAGCTTCTCTAATGATGAAGTGCTAAATCAAGGAGTTGCGGATGTAGCGGTAGGTGGTTCGGTGGTGGTGGAAATGGGATGTGGTGGAAGAGCATCAGCAACACAACAGTTTGAGGGGCTAGTCTACGAGAATCACCCTTCTTCCTTGGCATTGTGCAAAATTTGTGAAAGACCACCTGTAAAAGAACAAGGCAATAATGCCACACCAAATTACAAATGACGGTTGATGGGTGAGTTGGCAAAGAAGGCTAGGAGTAACGTGGGTGAGTGCGTAAAGAAGTGATGGTTTTTGGTTTTTCCATCTTTCAATTGATCAAACAGATCTTCAATCCTTGGCAATGGATACTTGTTCTTCTCTATGACTCTATTCAATTGCCTGTAATCGATGCACATCCATAGTGTACCATCCTTCTTCTTAAAAACAAGACCGGTGCTCCTCAGGGTGACACACTAAGTCGAATGAACCCCCTATCTAGTAGCTCTTGCAACTGTACTTTCAACTATTTCAATTCAGTAGGACCTATTCTGTATGGTGCTTTGGATCTAGGAGCAGTGCCAGGCATAACTTCGATTGACAACCCCACTTCCCTTTCGGGAGGGAGTCTAGGTAACTCTTCAGGAAACACATTCGAAAATTCACTCACCACTAAAATCTCTTGCAATTTACCAAACTCCTTCTTAGAGTTAAACACAAAAGCTAAATAAGCTTCACATCCCTTCCTGAGGAGCTTTCGGGCTTGCATAACAGATACTACATTAGTTAAAGAACTAGTACGGATGCCATGCAATACTATTTCAGGATGATTAGGCTTCCTAAACATAACTACCTTAGCATTATAATCAACTACTGCCTGATGCTTGGACAACCAATCTATACCCAGAATCAAATCAAATTTATGAAAAGGCAATTCAATTAAATCCACAATATAATTATTTCCTTGGATCATAACAAGATAATTTCTATAGATCTGATTAACAATCACAATACTGCCTAGAGGGCTGGTTACATGAATATCATACTCTAACTGATCTACAGGCATCACTTTATTAGAAATTCCTCCAACACAGATATAAGAATAAGTAAATCAAGGATCAATCAAAGCATACATTTCATAGTCAAAGAGAGAAACAGTACCCGCAATGCCTTCAGGTATGTCTTGATCCTCGAGAGATTTCGAAGCATAAGCTCGAGCTAGAGTAGGAGGCACATTAGGCCGATCAATAATTTCTAAATGAGTACTTAGATCAGGTCTGATTTGACTAAATCCTCCCCGAGTTTTACCTCGTCCTCTGTTTCCAGTAGGTGTATGAGAGACCTCCCTACTGGCTTGCGATGTATGAGACTGTTTTAGAGGGAAATTGGAGATTAAATGCTCAATGTTGTCATATCGAAAACATGCATCCATAGCCCTCCAACAAACACCCCAATGATGTACAGAACAATGAGGGCACTTCGGGGCACCAGAACCTTTGCCCCCAGAGGAACCCCTAACAGTAGCAGTAGATGAGGGAAATTTTTTTCGCCTTCCCCGAGCCACATATCTCTTAGTAAATTCTGATACAGAGGAAGCACCTTCCTGAGTTCGCTTGCCCAAGGACTGACCTCCTCTAGCAAAGCCCCTTCATTGACTCCTTTCTCTCCTAACCATCTCCTGCCTTTCTATTTTCATAGCAGCTTGCACTAACTGATGGTAATTCACTTGTTGCAAAAGGGTAAATGCCGCCAGATGCTCCTTGATGGAATCAATCAAACCATCCTCGAACTGATGACACCGAAACTCCTCAGTAAGTACCAATTCAAGGGCATACTTACTGAGTCGATTGAATTCCCGATTGTACTCAGCAACCAACAAGTTCTTCTGTCTCAAGTTCATAAATTGCTTCCACTTCTCTTTTCTATACACCTCCGTAATATACTTTGCTTTAAACTCTTGGGGTAAAGAAATCCCAAGTCAGAGGCACCGGTAGCTGAGGATTTCTCAAAACAAACTTCCACCACTCGTAGATTGCTCCCTGAAGAAGAGAGACAACACAGTGCACCATCTGATCTGATGGACAACTGATTTCATCTAATACCATCTTCACTTTCGTTATCCAAAATTCAGCTCTTTCAAATTCCTCCAAAGATGTCCCAATAAATTCCTCGGCTTAATACTTCTGTAGCTGATCAATCAGAGCTTTGGGTCAGTCATACGATGTAATAATGTTATCATATCCTGAGACAACTTAACTAAAGCCTCTCCCTGAGCTGGAGGAGGAGGTGGTGGTATTTCATCTCAATTCACCCCAGCGGGTACAGATATAAGTGGACGATATCGCTTAGGATTATTACTTTCTACAACTTGTCAACAGCTTTGTGAGATCTTTCCATATTTAATTATACAATCAAAACATGGGACAAATCACATTAGGCCAATCACAACTCTTATAAGCAATAGTTAAGCGTTGGTTAAACTAGAATCACCTAAACCATGCTTTGATACCAAAAGATGTATTACCTAAGTCATACCTTCTTTAACACAATTTCCTACTTCAATGAGCAAGCCACTCTAGCCTTTCAAGAAAATATCACAACTCCAAGATTAAGACGACTAAGAGGATAGCAACATAGAAAATAGCATAATATAACTTCCTTAGTGTATTAGCATGTAAAGACATCAACTGAAGATGATGATTCAATAAGCAAGCAAAAATTCCAGGAGTGTGAGTGAGAGAGAGAGTTTCGGTGGTGAGAGAACAAAAATGGTGAGGAATAAGCCAACCAAAAACTCCAGTAGAAACTCATCTCCTTCAATGCTAGGTGTTAACAAATTGTAACATGTGTCTTCTTGTATGTTCTACACTTGTCCCATTTAAGAGTTGCCACACATCTGCATAAAACGCTGCCATTTGCCACCAAGTAATTAGTCTTTGTATAAACCATCAATAAATTATATTGATTTAGGCAAACTTTGACAAAGTTGTCTTCATAAAAGTTGTAGCTTATCCTCTTAGATTTTTAATGGTATAAAGTTTGCAATTTTTGGACATCAGAATCAAAAGATATGACACTTACAAGTTTGAGTGTCACACAGGGGTGTATGTACACGATTTGAACTTGTTAAAATCAATATAAACATGGGTTTTTAAGTACTTACAAGCCTTCTTTTCACTTAATCTTTACCTAAACCTTGATTAATATATCCATGAAATATATTCTAAGACGCGAATACCTTAAGTCTCTAATGAAGACAAAAAAATTCCCATTCTCTAAGTATGATTCATTAAACCATAATTTAAGACAATGATTCATTAAACCATAATTTAAGACATAGGCAATATATGTTCAATGAAAAATTCCAAATAGGGTACAATTTGGGGCCTTGCAATAACAATCCCAGTGTAGTGCAAGACAACTTTTGCATCCATTATATCCTGGCTTCTATTTTGAGCTATCTCTTGTATTAAAGGGATAGTCTGATTTAGAGCAACTATAGTTTTAAGTGATACTGTAATACCAGCTACTAGAGTAGCAACATCTACACCATGCGTTGATAGCTCACCCTGAGCTTAAAAATCTAGGTATCGCACAATGGATTTAGGCCTACCCTCGCACCTTGCCTACCTGGGTGGTGATGGAGCTATGACCTCTTTTAAAATCGATTCTCTATCGGCCACCCCTTTGATCTTATGAGTTCGCGCTGAAGTTCTTTTCCTCCTTATGACTTAAGAATAAGGAAAAGCTTTAGATAAAATAGAAGTTGTAACAGTTATGAAAGGATGGAAATAAAGGCAACAATTTAAAACAAATATTATCTTAATGTCGTAGTAGTTTAAAGAGAAATTTGACTTAATTCTAATCAGCTTAGCAACTCAAATTTAAACCTAAGGCTCTGATACTAACTTTGTTATGATCCCAACGTTAGACCATGGCTAGCGTTAAAAGAGCAGTAAACTCAAGGTTTACTAGACCCTAAGCAAGCCTAAAATACCATCAAATCCATATATCCATAATAAAAATAAGATTCCAAAATGATCAAACTCATACTTTTAACAATCAAATAGTCCTAACAATATTCGATTCTCAATGTGCTATAATAAAAGAGAAATTCAACATATACAAAACTACTACGGTTCTAAATTCAAAGGTTACTAACAAATATATATCGAATCGCCAGAGAACAAAAAGACAAGCGAAGTACCCTGTTACAAGAGATCTGAAAAGAAGATCCTAAAAAATGGTTGAAATGAGTTAGATCTCACTGAGTGAATTAATATTACAGTTATGTTATGCACTCCTATATATATATATCATATCATTTGAAATATTTAGGAGTGCATGACATAACATCCATAAAAGCAAATTCACAATATAATAATTTTTATGAATGTGCATGCATTTCCCATATAAATATTATGTCACATAATCATCATAATCACAATTCATAAATAATAGTGGAGGACTGACAAAGGACCCTATTACATGTCCTTGCCCATAAACTATGGCCACACTCAACTAAACCTCCATAACCTCACCACAACATGATTGTCGTCTGAGAGAAACCTCGACGAAACTTCCACGATCATATTACTATATCATATACCATATGCTAGTTGGCATCCGAGAGCAACCTTGACTGAACTGCCCCAACCATGTCACATCTCAATTAATGGATCCATCAATGAATCAACTAATAACCCAAATCCATACTAGATCAATTGATTCACTGTGCGCACAGACTGGTGATGCCCACCAACTAGCTCATACCATAACAATCCTCCATATCATCACATATCAAAACAAGCATAACATCGCACAATAAAATACATGTGTATGTTTCAATCCATACTTGTAAGTATCTTATATGCATACGATAATGATGGTGATTTCTATGATGAATATGAGAATGAATTTTAATGCATGCTCATAACTATAAATATTAACTTACAGGTAGATTGCACTCCTTCACGTCAAACCTAGCTAGTGTGTCTCATAGTGGATGATTCTGCTATTAATTGATCTATAGAAAGAAATATAGAGGATCATTAAGATGTAAAACCTAAACCAATTTTAGATTCCCTCAAGAATAAGACCATGACTTAATTTGTTATTTATTCTAAGGAGCTCTATTTTCTATTTAAAAATAACGATGTCACATTTTAGGAGGAACCTACTAAAAATTAACAAAGTTTTCTTTATAAAATAGACATCCTCTTTCTGAAATAAGGGTCATTTTTGTAATGAAAATACACTTCTATATTCACCAGTAACCACAGTTCAATTTAAGTCTCCAAACTACATTTTTATGCCCAATTAAGTCTATATTTACATTGTAAAATATTTAATAAATATAATTCACAATTTAGGTATAACAATTTCTAACCAGCACACTCTCATTTATACTCAATACATCTAGATACTCAATTTTAATTAACAGTGATTAGATTTAATCTGTTTCATACATTTCCATAAGAACATAACCTTTCCAAATTTTTATCTCAAAAACTATTAAGAATTTCAATTTGTCGCTTTTATAAAAATTGATCCACATAATATTTAGAAAGTTTTCAAATTATTTTTAGCCATTGTTATACTGGTGAAAAAATCACCACGGTCATCAGAGCATGGAGTATATGTGCTTGTCGAAGAGATGGTGATCTTCATCATTACCTAGAAATGACAAGCTCACCTCCAAGAATCCAATGGCACTAGTCTTGCATTGAAACTCCTCCTGGTTTGTGAGAATCGAAGGTTTGAAGTTCAAAGGTAACTTATTTCCGTTCAGAGGTAAAATGGATTAATTGGTGTCTAGTTCCCCTATTTTCCTATGATTTGAGGAGCATTATACATCATGGTGGTGTTATTTTTTTCCCCAAAATGACTAAAAATAAGAGATCGGTAACTTTCCTAAATAGATTGAAATCATCCTCACCTATCTCAAATCCTGCTCTTTCTGTTTCCTTCACTTAACTCCTTATCTTATACAAAATCATTGTCCCTCTCTTACACTTCCTTGAAACTCTTCCTCATAATCGGTATAATTCTCAAACTAGCCAACAATTATTTCTTTCAATTTTATCAACATAGACATCATACTCAAACTCCCATAAGTCCTCCTACTAAACACATCGACTATTGCGTTTACTTTTCGTAAGTGATACTTAATGATGCACTTATAATCCTTTACAAACTCAATTCCCTTTCTTTATCTAAACTCCTTCTTAATCATTAAGTACTTTAAACTTTTGAGATTAATGAAAATTTGACACTTCTCCATAAAAGTGATGCCTCCAAATCTTCAATGTAAAGATCATTGTCACCTATTCTAAGTCATAGGTTAGGTACTTAGTTCATCTCATATGATCTCAACTGCTTAGATGCATATGTTATCACCTTCCTTCCTTGTATCATCACATAACCCAAATTGCTCCTTAAAGCATCATTATACACAATATACTCCTATCCACCAACCGGTAATGTCAATATTAGTGTCTTAAACAATCTAGAATTTAGTGTCTCAGAACTCTCTTGACGTCGCTAATCCCACTTAAATTCCCTCTCCTTTCATAAAAACTTAGTCATGAGAGAAGCTATAATGGAGAAATTTTGTATAAATCTCTTATAGTACCTTGCCAACCTTAGGAAACTCCTTACTTTATGATCATTGGTTAGTGGGTTCTAGTTCACAATCACCTCAATCTTCTTAGGATCTAGTAAGACTCCTTTCTCCAATGCTACATATCCAAAAAATACAACCTTATTTAATCAAAACTCATAATTATTAAACTTAGTTAGTTCTCTCTTAAGGTGTGCAATATTATCCTCAAGTGGTCTACATGTTCTTCCCTACTCCTATAATACACCAAAATGTCATCTATAAAGACTATTTTGAATGCACTTCATTATGAATTGAGAACTTGTTCAATTGCCTAAAATTTATGCACAACCTCATCGTCTTATGTTTCTTTGTCGTAAATATCATTGGTACTTATAACGACAATGCACCTAATTGAATGAACCCTTTATCCATCAATTTTTGCAGCTACAACTTGAGTTCCTTTAATTCAGTTAGTGTTATGTGCTAAAGAGCTTGTGATATTAGCATAGTTCTCATAACCATACTAATAATAAATTCAATCTCCTTCTCAGGTGGCAATCCTAGAAGGTCTTTGGGAAAACATCTCTAAACTCATTCACTACTGGCATATCCTCCACTTTCAACTCCTTCTCCTTCCTTCTGTCCATTACATAAGCTAAATAACCCTCACACCCCTTTTTCATCATCCTCTTCACAACCATTTTGGAAATGATATAATTGTGCGACATACCTTTCTTTCCCATAAATCTATGCCTCTTGCTATCAGCACTTCGAAAGTCAACTCTCTTCCTTAGACAAGCTACTATTTACTTGCCCTTTGACAAACTATCTATCCCCAAAATCACTTCAAAAGTCTAAATGGGTAAAGGTTTTAGGTCCACATCCTTACCACTAAATCTCTATAAACTTTTATACACTCAACCTTATCGTTCATAGGAAAATTAATAACTAACACATCAACCAAATCACCCACATCATAATCAATATTTGAAACAAAAGAATAGGTTGACCCAGATCAATCAATATATAAGTAAATTTTTTAAAAGTTTGAACTATAATAGTGATCATGTCTGATGAAGCTACTACCTCTTAGTGAGTCATAGTAAACACCCTAGGTTAAATAGGCACTCTGTTACTCGAAGATCCCATAGTGGATGGCTTACATAAGGCCATGTCTCTAACTCTCATAGCATTGCCACGTCTAGTAGTCCCTTTCCCAGCACCTTTACCACTACGACCCACCACACTAGGTTTCCCTTAGTCTCCTCATGCTCGAGCCCTCTTAGGACATATTTTCTTGATGTACTTAGCCTTTCCATACTCATACATACTACCCCTCAAGTACTCCATCTTATCTCATAAGTCTTAGAATAATCTTTCCTTAAATGTCATGTTTCCTTATACCCATATCTTGTTAACCCCCTCTTCTTACACTCTCTACCTTACCATATATACCACACTTAGAAGCTCCACCACTCCTTAAAAACTATCCCACTATCCTAGAAATATCCCTCATCACAATTTGTCCCTTAGACTTTATAGACCTACCATCATGACTTCATATATCTACCACACTAAGGCTACCACCAAAGCCACTCAACTCGGATCGGGCTTGTTGACTTTAGGCCAAGCGAGACTTTTTTTCTCAAATATTTCTTAAGGAATCTAGTTCATTTTTATTTACCAAAAAAAATCTAGTTCATCATTCACTACTAATGTCATAAGTCCTACTCAAAAACTATAGATTCATAATGATAATAATATAGACTACATAACAAACCCATATAAGCCTCTGAAGTATATTGTACCAAAGTCATCAAGTACTTGTAATATAAGGACAAGTAACATGGTCGACCTCTAGTAAATTTCTTTCTTACTGTTGCCATTGCTATTAGCTAGTTGACCCAATAATTACTTTTCTCTAAAAACTTAAGTACTACACTCAGTAAGGGAAAAAATTATTATCCATGAATAGTCATACATTGGAAATTCATTTTCATTTAAAAAGTTATTTTAGTTTATAGAAACAAGTGGTAAGTTCACTATTTATACATACCCATGCCTGATGAGGTATCTACACCATTCCAGCACAAGAACCATATACATCATAGCATGAGTTCAATAGCTGCATTTTAGATAAAGTTGTAAGAAAACATCCATTCTTGAATCAAATATCAATTCATTCATCAAGGCACAAGCTCATCATTTGCATTTCATATTAACAACTCAAACAAAAGACCCATACTTGGAGCATGCACCACTACAATAACCAAGAATCATATAAGTATTTCATTCATATCACACAAGCTATTTCTCATGCTTAAGTTCAATTTCATTTGCTCTTTAACCTAAAAGTCCTTATATCATTGCCTAAACAACTTCACATATGTCTATTGCTTAAATCACCTCACTTGGATCTAATCTAAGGAAATTTGCTTAAGTCACCTCACTTAGGTCTATTTTTAACAACTTTCACTAATTTGCCTAAGTTCCCTCACTTAGTTCATTCATCAAATTTTTTAAAATAGCCAATTATTTAACATCCAAAATTTTCATAAAAAATACTGAATTCTAACATGCAAACCCGTTTCTAACAAAGAAGTCCAATTCCATTAAACAACCCATTTCCAAAAATCATTTAACTTATGGCACATGTCATCCAAAAATTCATCACAACCTAAAAATCAAGGGACCATCTCTATATAACATCATTAACACATCAAATACTTCACATAAACATTTACAAACTTCCCACACCATCCATTTTAAGCATATGGTTATAATTTATTCACTTATAAGATAAAAAGTTGCACTTAATTATAATATGCACTTGCATGTTTAGTTCCTTATTTATCCTCTCTTTTTTTAATTGCTTAGAAAAGTAATCTTCTAAACTTTCCATACACTCGTTTCTCAATTATGAAATATATATTATAATTGTAAACAAAATTTTCCAACAATAAAAACATATAAGACGAAACTCTAAATGGCATTGGAAATTTCTAAGACTTTTTTTAAACCTTCAAGAATCCTTAATCACCCATTATGCTTCCATTTAATAAATCACATTTTCATAACTAAATTCTCATTGAAAACATCAAACTTTCCATATTTAATCTTTCAAAAATTCTAATTAATTTCTTTAACTTTCTAGGTCATTTTAGCTCAAGTATTCAAACAATAACTAAGAAAAAAAATCATCTACTTACTTTTCTACTAAACAGACAATTTTTTGCACGCAAGACCCAGGTAGAACAACCATGAAAAATCTCTAACACATTTTTGTCTAATTTATTCTCTAACATTTACTATTCTTAATTCTATGTCACCAAATTTGTGAACTGATTTTTACCAATTATTCACGAAATCTCCTCTCTGAACCAATTCTAGCAAATAAAAATAAAAATTCCTCTTCCAATCACCAAAATGCAAATTACTTAAAAATTCAAGAATAAAAATAATAGGAGAAAACACTATATAAGGGGGAAATATAAATTAATAACGCTAAATAGTGATTGAAAAACAAAATAAAAATCTAAGAAAAAGAAATCGGGGTGTGACAATAACTACCCAAAATGACAAGTTTTTACCGCCGTCTGTCGCTCCTACTGCCAGCCTGCTTGTTTCTTCTCATCATCACTACTTGCTGTCGCTAAATGCTACTTTAGTCTCGACTTTTCAGCGACCACACGAAGCCATAGCCTTCGCCTCCCTTAATGCCAGCAGCTATTACAACTATCAACGAGAAGAGCAACAACCATGAAAACTTAGTCACGACTTTCTCTACAGCTAACAGCTACTCCCGACTGTAGAAAACGTGTTTTCTGTAATTGTAAAACTGTTCTTATTTACAACAAATGATTGTGTTTATATACAGTATACAAAGAAGCATAAATGAAAACAGAGTTACGGTAATTACAACAAAACTACTAACTAATAAAACTAAGTATTATTAATAAATAAATTACCATAACTAATATAGCTAATAGCCCCCCTCAAATTGGAGAGTGAATAGAACGCAATCCCAGCTTGGACAGATTGAGGTGAAAAGGAGCAGCAGTAAGAGTTTTAGTGAAGATATCGGTGAGCTAATCCTTAGAGGAGCAAGGTAAAAGTTTGATAATACCAATTAGTACAGAAAGCGTGTTTTTGGTAATTATAAAACTGTTCTTATTTGTAACTAATGATTGTGTAGCATAAATAAAAACAGAGTTACAGTAATTACAACAAAACTACTAACTAACAAAACTAAGTATTATTAATAAATAAATTACCATAACTAATATAGCTAATACGAACCTCCAGTCGCCACTTTCTTCATCTTCTGCCGCCACTGTTAGAAATAATAGCAGCCATCCAATGTACAAGTTGGGTCCACTCTGACGTCGCACTTCCAAAAAGCATACACGCCAAATGACCCCAACAACAACACCCATCTCGCCAAAAATCCAACAACACAAGGATCTCATTCCAACAATGATTCTCAATTTGAAGGCTTGTGAATTGTTCTCATTTTGCTTTATTCTAAACGATAGGTCTTGGATGATTTAGGGTTTTGCAGCTTTCATCAAGGTTTTGAGTTTCTGGGTTTCTTATTATTGTCTTTACTGGTGGCTAAACTGTTACCAATTCATAAGGTTTCAAATTTATTGTTTAACTCTTAAACAATTATTTTTATTTAAATAAATTTTATTTGTTTCTAAAGCTTTTAGGATTTGCAAATGTAATTCGAATAATTAGATTTAAAGAATTTTTCGTTAGATCCAAATCAGATTTTATTATTCGGCTTCAGATATAAGACTTAGGGTTTTTGGATTTGCAAATTTTTCAATTTCAATTCTAAAATTTAAGATCAATGACAATCAAATAATTTTAATTAAGTTATAAAATTAGAGATGACACTAGTACTAGTGTTGAGAAATTAAAGATGGATCCAATTCTGTGTACATCTGAATAAGAATAAAATTTTTATATGAATTTTTAAAGCTAAAATCACTTAAATTATATAACAAGATTAATATTTAAAATATAATAAAGCATGAATCATAATTTGTACCTTATTATGAAGCTTGATCTTTTCCTTTTTATTTCTCTCAAGCTGCTTTTAAAACTAGTTCGTCTCAATTGCCAAGTTACGCACATGTTTAGCCTCTAACGATACTCTCAAATATGTTGAAAGAACTCTACAACTGGTGTAGAGAGAGTTAGCCAAGAAGTGTTAACTTTCTTGGAGCTTAAATCTATTTATGGTTAGATTTGGACTTTTTAATAATTTAATTAAAATAAATTTTTAATTTCAAATAAATGTTAATTAAAATTACAATTAACTCTAAATAATTACTAATTGGGCTCAAACAGAATCAAACATCTCATATTGGTCCTTATTATTAACAATATCATATTTAATCACAAAGTTTCTTAAATTTTATAATTAAATCCAAATTGATTAGTAATTTAGAACAACTTTTTCTGTCTTCAACCATTTTTTATGTATGACTCGTTAGGTTCCTAAATATGTTAGAAATTATATAATTATAAGCCTAAATTATATTCAAAATTAGATAAATTAAACTCCTTTAATTTTCTAATTAACTAATTTATATTCATAGATCAAGATTGGTATCTAACAATGAATTATAAATACCCAGATATTTAAGAATATTAAAGTAATTTTATTTAACCATTTTGTGCATGATTTTTTTAAATAATTTAATCATTTCGTTATATAATATCATGATTAGCTATAAAAACATAGAATTAATAGATATTCTATTTAAATCCTATCATGTTTGTTTTTCACCATTAGCAATTCATTTTTATTAATGATATCTATAAACTATTTTACAAAGTGTTATTCTACTTTGGCCAAGAATTTTCTAAATCAATATAATAATCCACAACATCAAAACATTCTTTATAACCACTTTAAGGTAATAAATCATATATTAATCACTCAATAACTACCTTCATATAATTCATACTAAACCTAATAACTACCTAATTGAGCAACCTTTAACTAAAATAGGTCACAAGTAGTATCAAAATATAATAATCTCTATGTGAGATACTTTGAAAATCTCAATTCAAATGATCATTTATATAATCATCATAATTAGAATTTTGAAAGACATACAAATAATACTTCAAATAGATTTTTCATATATGATCAGTTTAGAGAACTAGTTTTCTAACAAATGCATACATGTTTATTTAAATATCCCTATAATTTAATATATGAGATCAATTATTTCCTTCATAATGAAGAAATATAACATGTTTTAATTTTTTACGTTCTATTAATGTCCAATTTTAATAAAATAATGACTAAAAGTAATTTACGGATAATATTAAATGCAATATAAATATCATAATTTCATTTACAATATGTTTTTATCTT
>JANZXR010000001.1:4643373-4664527 GCA_027575705.1 Erythroxylum echinodendron
AAGATAAAGAATATGTTTAAATAATTATATCATTAAAATATAACCAACCAGTTGACTAAAGGATATAAACCTGCATTTAATTAAGTGATATTATGAAATTTTGACATAGTTAAAAGATTTGTTTATTTGAAGTTCAATATGTGAACGTTTTAAAACAATGAATTTCTCTTTTACGACAATCAAAACTTAGGGTTTAATATATATTTTAGTGTAAAATTTGAAGTTTAAAATGCTTTTCTATCTTTTTGTATTCAATTGAATTTGTTCAAGTGAAATGATATTGGAAACAACAAAGTTTACGCTATGTGATCCAAAACTAATTGCATCAAAGTAAGGTGGCTTCAAGAAATAATGAACTCCTCTAAAAAGAGTCGATGCTACAACGGCTATAGCATTGAAACTTGAAAGAGTTAAATCATATTAAGATAAAGAAAATATTTTTTGAAATAATAAAACTAATATATATATATATATATAGTTATTAAAAATTTGTCTTTAATAACTATTTTTAAAGACAAATTTAAGGGGCAAACTGGACCGCAACAAATGGGTAGGTCATTATAGAATATGTAATGGGTTCCTAATCTCACTTCAATGCCCCAATGAGTTAGGCCCAGGTGTATTGCAAGGACGCTCTCTAATCTCAGACTAACACTTCGCTTGATCCAATTCCAAGGTTTGGTGAAGAGGTCCCTGTCCCTCGACTCGTTCGTCGGTGGTGTCACATAAAGCCTTTGCCCTTGCGATACTTCGGGCGACAGTTTTAATTGGAGTTCTTTTTGGCTCACTAGACATTGCTTTTTGGAAGCTACACGTACAACCAGCGTGCCTTACCTCTTTGTTTCTCTGTTTCTCTCTCTTTCAGCGTAAGGGAATTATAAACCCCTCCGTTGAAAGTACCTTTGCAACTGTTGAAGTTGCTTATTCGTATTTTCCTGATAACTGCAGCTAAGTAGATGGAAGTACCTTAGTTCTCGAAATGCATATCTAGAGGGCTGGTGAACCTCGGTATTTAAGGGAGATGTGTTCGTGGACTGAAGTAGGTAAGCTGTAACCTTCGCATATTCAAGTCTTGTACTCTTACTTAAGGACTTGTTTCTCAACGTTACTTGCACGACTCTAACTTGGATTTCATGTCAAAAGCAAGGAGAAAGATGGCATTTTTAGTTTGAAGGTCTGTTTAGTAATGGTCGTGATTGTAAAGTTGAGTTAACGTGACCGTTATTTTTTTAATCTGTTGACTTGGGTCTCTTGAAAGTGCATAAAGGCATAATCTTTATATGTTGGTTGTGTAGCTCAAATTCTGAGTTGGGTTTGATCAGAAAGAAAGGAATATTGTGATCTTCGAGATTGTCACAACCTGGGACAGCACTGCCATGCCTGGGAATTATCAGAAAAGTGACGGTGTTTAACTTGGATAATTAAGTTTGTGGTGTTTGAGGACACTGATTGACTAAGATGTCTTGCATTCGATGTCGGATTAAGAACGGAGGTGGTCACTTGGTCCACCACCACTACATTGTTTCTTTGATTTCATCGTCTTCTTCTTCCTCACCTCTTCCATTGCCAGATGATTATCAGAAACAGTCTTCTGGAGGCAAAATAAGCCCCGCTATACTGTTTATAATAGTCATTCTAGCAGTTGTGTTTTTCATATCTGGTCTTCTCCATCTGCTTGTTAGATTTCTAATAAAGCATAGATCTTCTTCTTCACTGTCTCAATCTAATAGACAACGTGATATGACTGGCTCTGATGCCTTTCAAAGGCAATTACAGCAACTCTTTCACCTTCATGATTCAGGGCTAGATCAAGCTTTTATCGACGCATTGCCAGTGTTTCTCTACAAGGAAATTATGGGCCTAAAGGAGCCATTTGATTGTGCTGTTTGTCTCTGTGAATTTTCAGAGAACGACAAGTTGAGATTGCTTCCCCTGTGTAGTCATGCCTTTCACATTGATTGCATAGACACATGGTTGTTGTCCAATTCAACTTGCCCGCTTTGTAGGGGTACCCTTTTCACACCAGGGCTTCCCTTTGAAAACCCTGCCTTTGACTTCGAAGAACAAAGAGAAGAAGAAGAAGGGCTCTCAACCAATGCCACAATTGGGATATCTATTGGACAAAAAGCTGCAGAAAGAGACATAGTCAATTCAAGAAGGGTTTTTTCTGTTAGACTTGGGAAGTTCAGAAGCTCCAATGGTCCAGTAGAGAGAATAGAGGGAGAGACCAGTAGCAGTAACATGGACGCTAGAAGGTGTTACTCAATGGGTTCATATCAATACATTGAGGCTGATATGAATTTGCAGGTAACCGTGTGTCCGAGCACTGGTCCTGGCACTGGTTGCATTAACATTGTGAAATGCAGAAATGGACAAATTGGGAATTCAGGAATTGATGGGGATGTTGATGGGAAGAAAATCAACATAAGAAGTAAAGGTGAAAGCTTTTCAGTTTCCAAGATATGGCAATGGTCCAGGAAGGGTAAATTCCCTAGTTCGTCTTCAGAAAGTCACATGGGTCCTTCAGTTACAGAGGGTATGCCATGGAATTAAAGAGCTCAGTGCAGCTGAAGGTAACTTGCCATATATTGTACTTATCACATTGATTAATTGGATCCAATTATCAAAGCTTTCTTTTTGGCTTTTACTTTCCCTTTTGAATTGATTATCAATTCTTTTCTGCAGTGCAAGGTTGTGAGGATTGTGCTTCCTTTTTTGTACACTTGAAAGGAAAATGTGAATGTGCTTTAACATGACCAGCAAATTTCCATTCATCACAGGCCTGACAGATGCTCCTCTTTTTACTGAACTTTAGGTCTTACGACTTACACTTCCCTAGAACCCATTTACCACATCTTGTGTCTAAATTCGGAGGGGGACATCTTTTTTCTTTTTGGTTCTGTCACGAGCTCATGCACTTGATTATGGACTCAGTGAGTGTATCCATGATGATACATGCCTAGATGTTTCTTTGGAACATATATGTATATTTTTTTGTAAGGGGAGTCAAATCACATGTTTCTTTATGTAGGGCACTGAATTCGTCTAGCCTCCCATTTTCTCAAACACCCTTCTGTTTTTTCTTCCTCGGTCCAGGATCGAATGATCGTGGCGTATCCACAAAAAGTGGTTATAGGGACTCTTGTGAGGAGGGAGGAGCCATTATTTGAAAGGTGGACATGATGAGTGAAGTGTTGGTTGGTGGGGACTGGATGCAAATGATGCCTATCATACGCTTCACTCTAAGACACTTTTACACGGCATAGGAACTACAGTCACAAGCTACCGATTCGTGATATGGTACGCTGCTTGACCATTAATCTTGGTTCGGTTAGTAACTTGACATGTTGCAATAGACAAGCTAACAACTCTGATAGTTGCAATTTATTATTAACAATCTGGTAAAGAAGATTATTTTGTGGACAACGATAAATCCACAGAAACAGACGTGTTAAATGGTGTTACGAATTAGGATATTTGCAGGCCATGCTGTCCTGTCGTACGTAGTTGTCACTTGCAATTAGTAACAGTTGTATGATGATTGTATGTAGCGTCTCTGCAGAAGACAACATTACAAACAGGGGTGTCCATTTCTGTTGTTATCATCACATGTGCAAAGCAGGTAAAAAGGACGGAAAATCAGTAGTTGGTAGGTTAAGATCATACATTCATAATATTACCAACTCCTCATGCCACATTCGTCAAACTGTTCTGTCTCTTTCACGCAAGGGCAGGGCTTGAAGTTGAAGGCGTCAAAGATCACTTCCATTAATTATTAAAGCTACAAAACAAGAAAAATGTGGCACATCACCCTGTTTATAATATATACTTATCCTTGGGATTCATGATTAATGGGGTTTCGAATCATTTTTACCTTTTATCATTACTTGGTGTGGTCAACTTTAAAATTAACCAATTCAGAATTGAAAATTACAAAACAGGGTCACTGTTTCGATTCCAAATTAACCCTTTAGTTACGTCTCTGTTTGAACTTTGAAGATCATCCCTCGCATGCAAGGAATAGCACATTCCAAGTTTCAAATATGACAGGAATGCCCTCTTCTATGAGCCTAAATAGCAAAACCTCAAATTCTCATGATTCCGTACAAAAACGTTTTTGGAATAATGTACATAACTAAATTAAATCTGAAAAAGAGAAAAATGGGAATGGTGAGGAAACCTGGAGATATCTTAGACTCAACCAAAATCTCATGCCAACTCCGAGCAACTGGGTGACTATAGATACAAAAAGTGAGAAGCTTCTCAATGGGCCGGGAAAAATTTGGAGCTCGTACAAGGAGATACTCGATGAATTAAGTTCATAAATCGGGGGGAAAATTGTTGATTTGGCCTTCCTCCAACACATCTTTGCCATTCATCTTGTAGCCTATTCTTATTCGCATAACAAGGGATTTCTGAGAATAATAGAAGCTTTGTGAGAAAGCAAGAAACCACTTGTAAGAAGCAGACAGGACAAGAAGCCTATGAACCATCCGAAGCATCGGATGTTATTAACAGATATAATAACCAATAAAGCAGTTTTGTCTCCAACAAACTGGTCACATAACATTTGAAGTTGACATAATACTAGAAAATGAACAATATGGCAAAGCCTCTTCATCTTAAAGAGTGGTTACCCCCACTCTTTAAATGGGGGTAACATCATTTGACTTGCCACTGCCTTGATCAAATGATGCTATGAAGTTTAAAAGAATAATAGCCATTTTTGGGAAGGCAAGAATAACAATTTTAAAATTAAAGGAGAAACTTGTACCTTGCCATGTTGACTATTTGTGACTTTTAAGCTTTGTGTTATGGACCCATTACCACTGGCAGGTAGTGTATTGCCGCTAGCAGGATCCAAGTGCAGTTGAAGAAACTGCAAACCACAGGAGGGGATCAGAAAGCATGCTGAGATAACCTAAAATTTCCTTGTATCTTTTGTCTATCATATAGGAGGTCAAAACATATGCCAACCCACTAACAATTCGTAGAACGAGCTTCATGTCCTAAGTTCCTAAATGTTAACTCAGAGTGTTATTCTACACAAGAGAACCAGAATTCAAAGAGCAGGAAAATTCATCAGATAAAGATAGGCACATTACATGACAATAAAATAAGATTTAGAAAGTGAGCTACCATCTCGCATTACCTTGGGTACTGCCGCCTGGAAAATAAAATCTGTGAAAGGATTAGGGGACAAGTTTATGAAAGTTGCTTGGATAATCGTTGTCTGTTGGCTTCCCGAAGGCTTTGAAAAGTCAAATGTCATCTTCAAGTTATTGCTCTCAAATGCAACCATAGATGGATGAACTGAACCATTATCTTCTGCTGATCGAAATTCATCCCAAATTAATAATCAAGCAGTATTAGGTAACCAGAGTAAGTTAAAGAGAAGCTGACCAGTTTTTGATGGGCTAGGATCAAAGCCGCCCAACAAATCCATCATAGAAGAAGTACCAGTGGAAGAAGTGGATTGAGTGAGAAGTGGAGAAGGGGATGAAAGTAAATTTACAGTCGCTGATGGTGTTTTGCTGTCTTGACCGGATGATAATATATCAAGTGCAGATGAGCTGTTTTGAGCAGGAGGTGTTCCAATAGAAAGTAGATCAAGAAGAACATCTGTGCCAGCTTTTGAAGCATGGCCTGACCCTAATATTGCAGACAAAATGTAGAACCCATATTAAACTTCACATAATCCACATGCAAGAATGTTCCAGCTAGAAGCCTAGAGCAGGCAGTTTCAATGGTGTAAAAGGCCAAGGACTTAACCCATTCAAAACTAACCTGCTTTTGTTGAAGGTGCCGACAAATCAACGCCAAGAAGATCATTAAGAAAATCACCACCGGAAGAACTAGGACTAGGAGCAGGAATATCATCTGAAAGATCAAGTAGATCTACAAGAGGAGCTGCAGAGAGTTTTGCGACTCCATTTGGAAGATTTACTGAAGCCCCACCAGAAGTGGAGACAGCAGTTGGTAAAGAACCAGCCCTTCTTCCACTAAAAGTGGCCTCATCCAGAACAGGCATCCTTTCAACGAGTGTAGACCTGCACAAACTCATCCATCAGTTTCCCAATTCCAAAAATTTCCACAACCAAGAGTCATGTAAACTAATGAGTAAAGTATCATGCACCTTATATTCTGATGCTTCCCAACAATAGAACTGAATTCGAGGGATCTTTGCTGCAGTTCAAGCACAAGATTGCCTTTGTATTGGCTGATGATGTCCTTGACGGTCCTAAAAAATTTACAGAAGACACCATGGTATGAGATCTTCGGTCTGCCCACAGACACCGAAACATCTTTTGAGGAGTTATAATTTTAAGTATTAGTTCATTTAGAAAGCCCCCAGTCACCAATCAAAACTAACAGTCCAGGCACAAACATGCAAAGAGAATACTAAACTAGAGTCTATAACGTGATCAATACAATATTCAATGCACCAAAATTTAACCAATTTGCATTCTCTAGAAATATTTAACAAAAAGTGACCGGACATCTCTGTCCATTGAATAATTACGTTTGCCACTTATGCACATAAACTGTTTTCAAAGAGACCATTAACTGTTTTCAAAGAGTTCTGCCTGTGGTTTTACAAGATATGTACATATAAACTCTTTAACAGAACATATAATATAGTTCTTATTCTTTTAGTTCTCTGAAGGTGTATCAGGTTCATAACCTAGATCTGATGTAGGAAGAGTAGAAGATAAGCTATTTTGCATCAATTTCAGTGACACAATGACTTAACTCCCACAGGAAAAATTTTGCAGGGTTACTAGCAATATGTGTGTTTCAATATTAACACAACTTCAAAAGATGTTTAACTCACTGGGAACAAGATGGGAAACGAGAAGAGAGTTTTAAAAGAGCAATCAAAGCCATTGCTTTTGTAGTGAGATCTGAAGTATGACACTTCAAAGCAATCCCAACAGCATCCACAGCATCAGACTCTGTTACCTGCTCAGATACACTAAATCTTAGCCAGCTGTTAAATGAGACATAGATGGAGGAAGAACAAGAGAGTGTTGATAAAGGAGCTAGTAAAGATACATGTTATTCTTTCTTTATTTATTCACATTCAAAATTTACCCATTTTCAAGTGACAACTTAACAAGCTAGTATGAGAAGCATTTGAAGAAGGTTTCGGTAAAACTTCAAGGTTCACCTTTTGAATTTATTTAACCATGCAACATTAGCTACTATGTTATGCAACTCTTGACGTGCAATGACTAATAAGTTAGTTATGAATTGAAAAAGATGATCAGTAGATCTGGTCATTATAAAAGCATCGATATCATGGAAGCAGTCCATATAGCATAGCATATTCAAATTTCTTTAAATTTATTCTTCACAAAAAGCTTAAGTAGATTTTTAGTACATAGACAAAGAAAAAAACACTAAATCCACAACTCTAACTATACACATTTAAGGGAAAAGATTAGATACATCAATCTTATGCATGCCCCTCCAAATTGGACAGGTTCAGAAGTAGGAGATCCACAGAAAATTCTTTAAAATAATATACACGATAGTGACATATTTCAATACTTTTAGGTTTAGAATAAGACTTCATTGGACATCCAAACAAATGACAGCGCTATTTCTCAAATTAAATTACTTGTATTTGCCACCATAAGTAGTTAAGTCATTAAGATTGAACTCACAGTCAAAGGTTCCTCTATGTCAAGCACTGCAACATTATTGACCAACATGTCACCATATTCTCCAATGCACCAAACTGCCACTCGAACAAGGCTTTCCTGAGAAAATATTTGGAGAAGAAAAATCAAGTGTCAATGGATAAAAATTGTTGACAAAAATATTCTTTCTCAAAGAAGTAACATTTTCAAGTTAAATACCAATGTTGACCAAGTTTAAAACATTGTATACCTGTTCAGTGGATGTCGGGAATGCTCTGTACAATTGCCTAACCGTATACCCATGGAGGTCAGAAGCATTACTTATGACCATAATGAGAGCATGCCATACTTCATCTTTTACAAAATTTCCAGCCTACTAAGCATCAAATTAGGATCAGAATTTTAACAAAATAAGATAATCTACACTGAAGAAGGGAAGCAGAAAGCACTACAAAATCAATCTCATGTATAAAGGATCTATCTCTTAACCACTTCACAATGTGAAAGAGAATAGTGGGGATCCATCAAGAAAATGCCAAGTGCAAGCACACTATTTCAACAGTCCTGAATTCCATCAACATGGAGGGCTAACTAAGAGAAAATTACCACCAATGAGAATACAATTAAGGGCTGTTCAAGTATCATGTTTAAAATTACCAGGTAGGACGCTGATTGTGAAAAGAATCAACATGCACTAAGTGATTGAAAATACAACAATAAACAGAAGGGAATAGATATAGCAACAGATACATTGGGAATGACACCTTGTTAGAGCTTGGATAGAAGTAATGTTAAAGAAGAAGAAGCATTGACGACATAATTATGCTTACCTCAGTAAGGACCTTGAGCATCTGATCAATATACCAAATTTTCTCAGGAGCAAACCTAAAGCATTAAGAAGCAATAGATCAATGCAATTAATGATGGAACTCAAATTTGAACCAAGTATCAAACACCCAAGAGGCGCATAAAACAATTGATGAACTTCAAAACTTACTTTTCAACTATTGAGCAAATTTTGGCACTAAGATCACCCTTAAATTCTTGGTCGCTTACTTCTAAATACTCTATTAGATCTTTTGTTAGAGGCTTAACATTGCTCTCACTCACTAGAAGGTAAAGAAGTTCAAGAGCTCTTTTTCTAATTGAAGCGTCTGAATCCTGAAAGGAAAAAGATCCAGTTACAATTTTCTCAAGTATGAAAGGTAGAAGCTCAACATTCAGATGATGGTAAGTAGTACAATAAATGCAGTAGACCTCATCATATACATGTAAAATATAATAATTAAAAGAAGCTAAAATGAATGCAAAAACTTTCCAGTAGACAGTCATAGTTATTGCAATACCCAATGTTTTTAAATCAATTTATGGATTACTTGATGTTACTTGACAGCAGTTTCAAATATTAGAGTTCTTGTGCAAGATGATTTCTTAGGAGGTCAAAATTGGAGCAACCAAATCATACCTTCACACATTCCAAAATTGTTGCCCTGTGCCTCTGCACTGCTTGAGCATCCACTGAAACAGCTCTCATCAGCATATTTAGTGCAACATATCTGGAATGTGTATGATATTAGATTTGTTTCAGTAGACAGAAAATATATGCCCTCAAAACATGCCATATAGAATTTGAAACAGAAAAGTAGCCCTTTCC
The DNA here is from genome assembly GCA_027575705.1 of Erythroxylum echinodendron. NCBI lineage: Eukaryota > Viridiplantae > Streptophyta > Magnoliopsida > Malpighiales > Erythroxylaceae > Erythroxylum > Erythroxylum echinodendron. The sequence continues at coordinate 4,652,674 of JANZXR010000001.1, forward strand.
TCCATAACTCCTCCCCTTTCCAGCATTGCAGTCAAAAACTGTCAATTGTCTAAATTGTAATTTGCTTTCTAATGGAAAGTTTCATGGCTTCACAAGACAGCACAAAGTATACAGATAAAGAAGAAATAGTCAACTCCATAAAAAAGCACATTTACAAGAGGCCTCCAAGGTTAGTGTAGTCAAGATTAATAGAGGTTCAGTGAGTAGCCTAGCGGTTTTCCAAAGACAAGAGGTCCTGAGCCACTTGGTTAGATCAAAAGGGACAAAATTAAAAGCAAGAAAGCAAGAGGGCAGCAACACGGAGATATAATTCCTATGAATAGAAGTATATTTTACAAATTGACAAAGTTCATTAATAGACAATAATTGTCAAAACACCAAAAAGAAATGGTCAATTAAAGACTAAAAAAATTGCAACCTGATGTTGTTGTCACGATTTGACAAAAATCTTCCCAAGATATTGATAGCAAGGACTCGTAAGCCTCCACTGTCTTCAATGCTCATAATAGTCTCAACACATTCATATAAAATGGCATTCGCCGCATTTTTGTTTGACTCAGTTTTTGTTGCCACCTAACAAGAAAATCATGCATAGAAAGAAAGACTGAAGCTCATCAATCTTTGACCCAGTTAAACTTTAAAGGAACCACAATCGTGAAGAATCATACTAGTGATGATAAAGTCATGCTCTAGCCAGGGATCATAAGGGAAGGCTCAAGAAATATATTTTTGGGGATAAGCAACAGATTGAACAGCAACCGTTAGGGAAGCTAAGGATCTATATCATTGGCCCATCAAGATGCAATGTTGTCCTTTACTGATGTTAACCCATAAATGATTATACGGATCCTTTATTCCCATTCCAACTCAAACTAAGAATTTATTCCTCTACTCCCACTAAAACATCACTATAAATGGGAATCAAATTTTCAACTGCCAGTATAAGAACTCAAAAGAAACTGTATAAAACATACGGGTCAATGCAACAAAAAGAAAGGTAAGAAGTTTCATATCGCCCCATTCTGCGAGAGCCTATATCCGACCTTCATTCTACTAGCCGTCATTAAATGGAGTGAAACTCAACCCATTTAGGACCCAGGCTTCCACAAAAACACCATTGGTTTGACATTAATCCCTACTAAAATATAATTCAACCTTGCAAAAAAACACATTCTTCATCTCAACAGAGATGGCAATCAACTCAATAATCAACATATGCTAGAAATATAAAATTGGTTGGAATAGAAAAAATAATTACATATCTAACACTAATAGCAACTAACCTGTGCGAGTATGTCATTCATACTATCACTAACATCAGAATCTCCTTGGCCTAATACTCGCAGAAGTTTAAGCAATCTGATATGAAGAAATGGATCCCTAATGCCAGCGACGTCATACTCAGGTGAATATGGACTGTTTGCAAGGTCCCTTAGATTTCTGACCAAACCATCCGTGCATTTCTACAATAGTATTAAATCTCATGATAATTAGGCAAGAGAAAACTAATCAAACCATCACATCAACCTTTTGCCTAAATTGAATGGCTACAACTACACACACGATCATTTTTGAAAAATAAGAATGCAAAAAATATACCTTTCTAAAATATTCAAGAGCTTCTGGACTGACTTTACATAAATCTGTACAAAGTTGAACTCCTGATATTTGAACTCCATGATGCTTTTCTTTGAGCAAGGAAGCAGCATGATTTATGAAATTTTCAGCCAGATCCGGGACCTTCTTTATTATCCGTATGGAGCATAAAGCCGCCTATAGTCAAGAAAGGGCTGTCAATTTGCAAGAATATGAAAACAAAGTGAAATTTTAACAAAAAAGAAAAAGAAAAATCAAATAAGCAAGAATGGCTTCTCCAACTTGCTAGCAAAAGAATTGCATTATTCTACCAGAGAGTTGTCGCAATAGTCACTAAAACAGTCTTTGCTTTCAATTTGTGCACTTGCTTCAACCTCATTATGCCATAAAAGTTGACAAATTGCAAACATATGTAAGCTAAGTTACAGTCGAGAGATGTGTTGCAAAAGGAGTATGATGATATTACCATAACAAACTCACTTTTTTACGGATATTTGGATCCCGAAACAGCAGCAATCGTTCCACTTCAGGAGCAAGATCACGAGCCATTTCAGCCGAACATATATTCCCCAATGCACAAAGAGCAAGTCCCACAATATATTGGTTAGAGTGATTGAGATCTCTGCAAACAAGTCAAGGCTACTACAAAAGAAAGGGTGGTGGCACGTTAGCTACAATCTGAATCTGCATGTTAATAGAAGTTAAAAGTTCTTTCATAGTTTAAAATTGCAGATAACAACACTATATTATAGAAAAAGGGATACTGTTTTAGCGAGTTGGTGACCAACATAAGAACTTCTTGTCGCTCGTCCAGAAGCAACATGAGGCCCAAGTATCCAATTCTCTTCTCAGGAAATCCGGCGGAAGCAATGAGCTTGAGGCACTCCATTTGGCCGAAGTGAGTGGGATAGCCAAGCATGTGAATGAACATGAGCTTTGCGAGGTTGCGATGTCGATAATCCGGATCATTCTCGTTAATGGAGGCGCGAATTGCAGCACATTCTTTTCGAACGACGGCGCGCTCCTCTGCGGCAGTTTTGCAAGCACGAATAGACCGAATCATGTCCCTGCAACATTCAAATCAATCATACAAATCCTGCCAAGTTAATTCTTGTAACAGGAGACACCAAACAATCAGAGAATAATGGAATTGAAGTGACCTGAGACGCGTGCCGGAGGAGAAAGGATTCATGATTGGGAGGAAAGCTTTGACGGATCCGGCAATTAGATCTGAAATGAAAAGAGACTTGGATCTGAATGATGGACTAGATAGAGAATAGAAAAGTGAGTGATTTTATTTTATTTTTATGTTCTATTTTCCCCCTCTCGCAGACAGTCTCCCTCCTCTCCTCTCCGGTGGAAGGAAAACAAAAGGTGCTTGTCAATGTTTTTATTTCTTACTAGTCAAATTAAACCTTAACTTGTTTATATTAGCTTACGTATTATTAAACCTCTCGCTAACTTGTTTAAACCTCTTCAAATCTTGTGCTTTTCGTTGACTCTTAAATAAGATTAAAATGTAGGCTAAAGTTTAGGTTAATTTCATGAAAACGACAATAGTCATATTGATCCAATTCAGACTCTAACGTATTGTGTAAGGTAAACAGTACTCATCTGTGTTGAAATAGGTCTGATTTGCTTCAACCTTCCACAAACTATCATATTGCAACCCCAATATACACTTGTCTTCGCTAAGTAAACAACTTTTTTTTTTTTCAGATTATAAGGGAAACTCCATTTAAGGGGCTCAACAGGTAACAACTCCTGTGCAATAGGGGCCGAGCGAGCAACACCTCTAAAGGGAGGGCCCAATGAGCAATACTCCCAGTAGAGGGCCCAATAGAGCAACACCCTAGCGGATAAAACCCCCGGTTGCCCTAGGTTCTTACAAGGATTGTAGCAACGCGTCATAGAATCGAACCTGGGACTTAGTGCACGCCAAGCCCCACTCTCAACTATAAGTCGATACCTAAAGTAGTATTAGAGACATTGTGTTTTGCTGCCCTTCGGAGCAGGAGTATATGAGAGTCATCGCCTTAGCCAGTTGGCGGTGAGGCTTTCGTTGAGGATGGTGCTACTCCACCAGTCGTATCAAGACTGTTTGGTAAACATTCACACTCAGTAACAACCTTAGTTAGTAGGGAGAGAACCATAAGATAATGGAAACACAAGACCCAGTTCATTTATCTTCTAGTTTGTATACTTCTAGTTTACCTAGTAATGGTAAGCGTATGTTGTCAAATAGAATAGAAAACCTTGTAGAAATTACCCATGTACCTGTAAAAAATCGTGTTTGTGAGTCTTCTTTACCTTTTTTTACCTTTGTTGAGTCCGTATAATATTTATAGTTGAGATAGTTATTAGACAAGGAGTATTCGTACCATTTTGTTTACCTCACGTCCTAAAGTAAAAGAAATCATCCAGATTGGAATAGTGTAGTCTCAAATCTACAACAACAGAACAATACTTAAAGCTTGAAATCCCTAAAGAGCTAATTTCTCTATGGCGAAAACAAAACCATAGGCACTTACATGCTGGAGCTATACGCCTTGTTCTTACACTTCATGGAAGAAGGGGAATACCTACGACGGCCAGGATATCTCTTTAAACACTGCCTACACAATGTACCAAAATGTCTTGATTGGTACCTTACTGACTATTCTTAACAATGGAAGTGTCATACTGACCATAGCACCTGATTTCAACATCAGGTTGGATGATCCCTCTTTGTGTGAATGTTATCAAGTTCAGATCCAGATTACTGGAGTGGATTAAGATCCAACAGCTATCGTGGCTACCTTACACCAACAGATGATCTATCGTCTGCAGAATCATGTTATAGATCTCAATTTTCCCAACTCTATTTCGGATGCCCTTTATATAGTCACTAATTGTTCAAATGATTAGATTACTATCATCCAAATCCCGAAGCAACTACCAGTAATGGAGCTTAAAAAGTGGATGCCTTCTGAATGGATCACCAACTACCAAAAGGTGTTTCACGTGCCTTATCGACACTCTTTTAGTACAACGACTCCTCCGATTTTGAAGACACTCAAAGATGGAACCGTGAAGTCCATCTATTCAAGGCCCAGAGAAGATTTGGTAAGTACTTCTTCCCCAGGGGGATATTTATGATTCAATCCATATTTTCACATGAAAAAGGTAAATCTGATCCTCCGATCCATTACTTCAAATCTAATAGAGATCCGATTTACATTAGTGATCATGGTGGACATTTTGTATGGGATATTGACCCATCTATCTGCAAACCTGAATGTGAAGTCTGTCTCAACCCTGAGTCAGATAATTATGATGATGAACGTTATCAAAGATGGAGGAACAAGAAAAAGCCCAAACCTAAATGTAAGCCTTTGCAACAATATCATCCAGTGAGGGATGACCAAGATCTGGATCCTTCATCTGGACTGTTCATATCAGATCTCCTACTAAAGGGTGACAAAGATTCAGGCCCTTTGTCTAGACTACGCAAACATCATCTACTGAAGGATGATGAAGAACCAGACGATTTAAGCCCAATTATTGGTGTATATACTGAAGGATAATACCTGTATCTACTGAAGGATACAAAACTGTACCTACTGAGGGGTGTAGACCCAAATCTCTGAGAGATGCTGAAATCATCTGATAGCTATTACGCAAAGCCAGCCATTACTGTTATGACTCCTACTCCTATTCTGTGCATGATGGTATTACTATATGAGGAAGACTTTCCTCCATTACACAGGAGTACTGATGAATTAATGAGGGTTGTCTATAACTCGTACATTTGAGCCTCAGGAATATCTTCACAAGGAACATTTGTGTCAAATCCATCAAATGAAGTTCTGAACTGGCAAACACATAACGCAATAGCACAAAACATAGTTATAAGAAGTTGAGGGAATTAGTCACCAGACACAGGCTACTCATTAAAAAGTTGACACAGTCTCTAAGCAGATCCAACAAATGTATCATTCTTAAAAAGATCAGATCAAAAAACTTGATGCTGATCTTCGACATTACATTGAAATACATTATATGGTCCTGAATTCGATAACAAATGCAAAGAAATTGAGAAGATACAAGGAAATGTGTGACAAATAGAAGTTGACATGCAATCTGCACAAACTAAAGCGTCATATGGCTCGTCCTTTTTAGTATTTCCACATACTCAGCCAATATATGCTTCTGCTATGTATTAGAAGTATCTAAAGGAAACTGACCATTCAAAGGTATTCAAGTTCAATTATCCTTTGATTAGGAAGTATAGACATCCTCAAACAGCTCAAGCTAAACAGGCAACCAAAGCTAAGTCGACAAGAAAATCTAAATCTAAGCTAAAGCCTGAAAGGGTTCCTGAGCTAGCATCATCTTCTCATATATCTTTTGAACCAGAACAACAGTGGAGAAAGCCAGTACAGATATGTACACCTCCAACGTCTTCACCAAAGTCTCATCCTTATACTTCTACTGAGAAAGACAAAACACCCATGATAGAGTTCATTGCTACTCTTGAGACTATGACTGTGGTAGAAAAGAATTCTTATCCTTCTACCTCTACTAGGAAGGACAAAGCCCCCATGTCATATTTCATCACAACTCTTGAGACTATGACTGTAGTAGAACAATCTTCTACCTCTAATCAATCAAATCACTCTTCAGACGCTTACTCTGGAGCCTCTGAACTCTCTGACGTCACTGTAACAATTTCTAAGTCATCTAGTAACAGTTTAGCACAACCACTAATTTTTCAGCCCAGCTAGCTGACCTATCAAAATTATCACAAGTTCTGATGACTATGCCAGAATCAACTGACGTTGATATTGAACATGAGATAAATGAAGTGGATTCTATAGGTACTGAACCTTTCAGACTTGCACTTGCACCAGCAACACTAGCTGAGCCAGCTGTATAGGCTACACAGACTAAGCCATCTTCTAGTCCGTGGTTTACATTTGATGATCTTCCATTAAAGAAATGGAGAGATCGATTACATTAATTCAGTGCATGGATAGACCTATAGATGAACAGACCTAATCATCCCTTACCGAATATTTTGTCTGCATTCACTTCTCGTCTCACTGGTACTTTGTGATAATGGTGGCAAAGTATTTATGAGTATTAACGAATGTAGTACATCCAAGTCACTACAGCCGGAGCTCTTCTTAGAATTATTCATAAAGAATTCATTAGTGACTTTCAGCTGATTGATAAACAGATCCGTCAGGAGTATTTTGCTAAGAAATGCTGCTTACGTGACAAGCGTGATATCTAGAAGCATTACAAACGCATGACAGAGAGGTATTATTTTTTGAAGGGACTGAATGATGTTAATCTTCGCTATACTTTTATTTAATCGCTTTCAAATCAATTGCAACCAGATTTGCAAAGGACTATAACGTCTTTGCAAAGAGATATGGCCATTGTCTTGCTTTCGTGTCTCTTGATAAGTTGTGTGACCAACATACCTTATTCAAGAATATCATTAAGGGTGGTCCTATGCTTCAACAGGCTTGCAAGAAGCCTTATCTTCAGATCAAGTGCAAAGATCAGAAGAAATGTGATTATAGTACCAGGAAGAAGAAGGAGTACTACAGATCCAATGCTCATTGCAAGAAGTTCTACAAGGAAAAGGAAGGGAACAAGACTTTACGAAGAACCTACAGCAAAAAAGAAAAGATTTGTTCTTATTGACAGATAGTTGATTGATGTTTTCTCTGTGGACGACAAGGACATTTTGCACGTACTTGCCCTTACAAAACGAATAAGGATATCAAGTTGTTAAAGCATATGGAATTAGTTTTGCCCATTCATTCTGCTAACAACATTGAAGATCTAATTAAGGAACAATCTCAAGAAGATGAGGACACTAAGTTTGCTGTTTTTATTACAACAGATGATGAATCTTCTGACTCTTCTGTTTCATCAGATGATTCTCTATAAATGCTATAGCAGACATGCCTGAAGCTAGATCATACACCAGTTCAATGACCATATGTCCAGATCCAACTCTTTCAACATGATAAATATGATAGGCCCATTAAAGCTATTGGGTTTATAGATACTGGATCCAGTTGCATGATCATAAAGCCTAATATTTTACCTTTCACAGCATGGACCTCACATGATGAATTTTTTACAGCTGCAAATGGAAATTCTTTTAAGATCGGGCTTATTATAAAAAGAAAGATCAGTATTCAATTATTTCCACAGTGTACAGTGTGGACTACAATACTTGGACATACAAAACTACCTGGCCGAGATGTTCTCATTAGCATGGATACATATAGTAAAACCTCACCTTTACAGGTCCTACCCACAAGCCTCAGGTATCAATCATTTTTCAGTCCATACACTGATCTTAAGTCTCTGAAAGCTGCACATCCAGAAATACTTTTTTAAGCTTTAAAGCTCATACCCAATGAGTGTGCTATAAAGCCCACAACCTCCAAATGGGCTTGTCAATCGGAGCAACACCACTAATTCAGATAATGTAAAGCAGCTGTTACGATATGTGTCAGCATATCCTTCAATAACTTCTGCTATAAGCTTATCTCATCTGCTTCGACAATATGCTCCTTAGCCTCCAGACATTTTTCCCTATAAATACTCTTATCTTCATCGCCAAGGTATTATATTTTCTTCAGTTTCTTTACATTCTTTTATTCCTTTGTCTTGGCTAATGGAGTTTCCCAAAGCTACAAAACCCAAAAAGATTTTCCTCCCATTGCTAGCCAACCTAACAATGTGTCAGAAGTAGCTTCACTTGCTAGACTAAGTTTGTTTTATTACTTATAGCAGTTCCTTAGTGAAACTAACTCTGTTGATAGTCCCACAATGTTTAATCTCAAAGCACCCTATCTTAATGTGACTTTCGTTAATGATCCTCTATCTGTAAACACATTATGGTATCTTTAGGCACTCTCTACCCTTTATGTTTATGCCATCACTATGTCTCCCCTGCAGTTGTACCAATATCTCTATGATCAAAGTAATGCAAGTTCTCTACTGTGGATATTTCTTGAATGGTTCCAACCATTAGCTCAATGGAAGCAACAATGTTCTATTGTCATTGCCCAACATCATTTAGAGATAGCCTCTGCTAGATTACAAGCTACACATTGTTTCTTCATCATTCATCGACCATATCGAGAAAAATATAATGGAGCTCTCTATAATGAACCTTGTGTTCTTCTCTACCATGCTTCATTGTATTGGCCACGACATCAAGACAATGTGTTCCAATCTTTAAGAGATTTTCTCAAAGAAATAAATCATTTTCCTAAGACACCAATCATATCTACCTCTATTGGACCTTATCCCGGTGAATTTGTTCCTGGTGAACTAGAAGCACCAGAAGCTGATATTCTAGGTTCCAATAGTCCCCAATACGACATAGAAGAATCAGTCTCAGATATTGCAGGACCTTCACAGCCTTATAACTCTATCTTCCAAGATACTTAAGACCCTAATTGTGATACTTACAGTCCTAATGAAGATGAGTTAAATCACTTCCTGCATGAACTTCATAGATGTAAGCTCAGTCCTAGTAAATAACAAAAACTTATAGCCCATAAATGCTATAACACATGCTTATAGGTCAGTAAAAAGCTTATGGATAGATCCAAATAAGCCTTCTTCTTGCCTCTCCTACCCATATTATGTTGGGATTAATCGCGGCCTCACTGATTTCAAAGGCTTGTGGTATGTACTTGATGTAGTTCCCATTACATTTGCACCCTGATCCTTTCAAAGCACATTATGAGATGGTTTCGAAGTGCTTCCAAATTTCTCACCAGAGTAGAGCAATATCTAGATCAATGCTTTTTTGGGAAAAATAGGCTGAACTACTTGCTTATCAAATTAAACATATAGAAAAGTAGGCTTAATTACTTTCTTATCAAACTTGCCATAAACTGCTTAAACATCTAGAAAGTAATTCCTAAAGGAAAATAAAATTTACTAACTCAGAAATAGATGGAGAAATATAGACTAGTTCTTAAGTTATAATTATAGGAGTAGGAACTGGTAGCCAAGCTCTAACATTTCCATAAATACCAATCTTTCATTTGTCGAACATGCAATGCGATATTGTTAAGAAAAAAAGCTAACAGGTGAAACAAGTTAACACATATGTTCTGAGAAGGAACAATTGTCTTCAATCTATGCTACAGCAATGCCAACATGTAACCAAAGAAGCCAGCTACAAGAAGCACAACTATCCCTGTAAGAAGAAGAAGCGATTATTAAAGCTTGTTATTTTAAGGAAAAATGAAATAAAAGAAAGTAAATAAGGATAAAGTTTACCAACAGGAAAATCACTTCCATATTGATAAGCACAATCAAAATGAAGTCATATCTCTCTAATCGCCCTGTTTCCTCTATCTATAACGAGCAAGGAGGAACTGCTTCCAATATAAACCACTTTAAAATCATTGGAAAAAATAGCATCCTTACATGCTTCATCTGCATGGCCCCTTCGACGGCTCCATTTCCCTCTAGTAATAGTTTTAACCCTTACATAAAAATTTTCCAACAGGTCAATTATTATCACTAAGGACTATTGGTTTCTAATTAGAGAAATCTAATAGACACATTAAGGTTGCTTTCAAACACCCTTGCAGATAGTTTTATGAAGGATATAGACAAAATCTAAGAACTACTTACATCATTTATTTTTCTAATAGTCATATTATGGTGTCAACAACATAAATGTTTCCTCTATCATCTTTCGTTAGCTCTTTAGGATGATTCATCTTTGTCTTCCTGAGTTTTCCATTTATTTCTTTAGGTCAACAATATGTGATTCATCCATGGTCAACCCAGAGAAAAATAGGTAAGGGGAAGCCAATGTAAAGTTATGGAGATTCACCTTATTGAAAGTTTTTAAGATAAAACTTGACCTAAGGAGATTGTTGTAACTTATATAGTGTATAGTAAGACATCATGCAGATGCAACTACTTCAATATCACATTGAGAAAGGAGATTTCAAGGTTCCTAAAGTAATCATATGACTCTAAAATACAACTGCTTTAAGGTTGAAAAGGCATATCTGCCAAGTGCTTCGAATAGGCGTTAATATACTTTTGTATTGCAGCAAGCATATACTCGTAGTCCTAAAGGTGTATAAGACTATTTCTTAAGGATAAATGTAAAAATCATTTTTCTCCACGCTACAAATACTACAAATTACGCGATTTCTAGTGTATTTTTTTAGTATTGCTTTTGGAACTGCTTTTGAGGTTCAAAAGATGGTTTGTACACTAAAACAGTTTTTGCAAGTTATTTAGTTAATTTTTCAGAATAATGGTTTAGGAAAAACATGATCCTCAAAAAGGTGGTTTAGAACACAAGGAGCTGGTAGAAACTATGATGATTGATCAATTTATGAACCTCAGGTGTAGGATGAAAGATCATTCTCCTGTTTTTTGCAAGTTGGAGACATTCCATATGATTATGGATCGGCATAAGCAAGATACATCTGATGGCTTGCTCATCAAAACAGCTTTTACAACTACTATTTATTCCATATGGAGGGAAAGGAACAGGAGACTGTACACAGGAGTTAAAGAAGGACAATATCAATTAACGGATAATATAGTGATTTGGATACGTGTGGCTCCTTATTGCCAACAACAAATAATAGACACTTACCCAAGGAATGAAAAAACAACTAGATGCTATAATTAGGGATATTAATTTGGGCCCGACCTAGCTCGGCCATTGGTCAATGGGTTTGGCACGATTTGGCCGAGCCACGGGCAGGGTGGGTATGGTCCGCGGACTGGCGGCACCACCCAAATTTTTTTAATTTTTATTTTATTTATTTATTAAATAATTAATAAATAATTAAGTAAATTAAAAATTTGTAATTAATGTAATTCATAATTTTAACAAAAACTTATTAACCTTTCATATAAAATTCTAATTAATTGAATTAAATGTCCTAATTAATCATACCATTACATGTATTTCAATAACTTTATTATACCATAATTAATTCATTATATGTTGTTATAATTTAAAGTCGTCACATAATATATATCTTAAAAAGAAAAAAGATGAAAATTTTATTAATTTTATGAAACATGAATATATGATAATATGTTTATAACTTTTCATATAAATGTCCTAATTAATTTGATTAAATGTCCTAATTAATCATAACGTTACATATATCTCAATAACTTTATTATATCATAATTAATTCATTATATGTTGTTATAATTTAAAGTTGTCATATAATATATATAT
>JANZXR010000001.1:4668516-4719183 GCA_027575705.1 Erythroxylum echinodendron
TTTTCATATAAAAGGAAAAATTAGAAAAATAGATGCTAGCACTTCTAACAATTTTTCCTCTCAAAATTAGTTTTGAGGTTTTTCTCTGAATTGATCTGTGGATACCGTTAGAGGCCGGACGATTGAACGGCTTGTGGATTGACAAGATTCAAGGAGAAACAAAAAATCACGAAAGGAAATCAAAACAGGTGTGATTTTGATATATTTCTTGTGTTATGTTTCGATTTAATTCTGTTAAAGCTGATTCTGTGAAAAATTTTGAAATTATTTCCGCTGCGCTTAGATTCGATCTTGCGAATTTTTCCTAACAGCCTATACCTTGTGGTACAAAGTAGATCGCCTCATCCTTAGTTGGATCAATTCTACTGTAAAAAGGGAAGTTTTACCTCTTTTACATCACTCTAAAATAGCCTCAAAGGCAAGGAATTGTTTGTCTTCTCATTTTCTAGATAAATTTATTGCTAGGGAACTTTAATTGAAATTTGCACTCAATAAACTCGAAAAGGGTTCTTTATCTATTGATGCTGATTGTCAAAGATTTCAGTAAATTTTTGATTCCTTAGATGCAATTCAATAACCTGTCTTTGATCGTGAAAAATCAGCCGTTTTCTCCAGGGACTCCCTTAATCATCTGAGTCATCGGTCACTGTTACCTCCAATCAAAAACCACCACCAACATTTGCTGAGCTTTGGACGATGTTGTTGAATCATAAGGCTCGCCTTGACAACATTAATTCTGTTTCTAGCTAGTCAACTCAATCTTCTAGTTCTTGCTATCTGCATGGTGGTGGAAGAGGGAATTCTCGAGGTTGTTACTCACGTGGTTGTGGCACTCGTGGGTATAGTACTTTCTATCCCTTCTAAGCAGGGCGGAATGGCAGAGGCCCCCTTGAACCTGATCCTCTTTTTCAACTTCCAACTAGCACTACTTCCTTTCCTGGTTACTGCTATAATTATGTTCAGTATGGTCGCATGGCTTCTACCTATCTAACTCAGTATGATCACACAACTTCTACCTATCCAACTCGTGTTCCTACAAATGACACTGTTAGTCATTTTGCTGGTCTAAGCCTAGAAGACTCTCTCGATTTGACCTGGTATCTTGACACTGGTGCCAGCAGACACATAACACATTCACCAAGAACGTAGTTTTAGTTTACCCTATATTATAGCTCTACATCTGTTGCTACTAGAATTATTACCAATTTTATATGTTGGTGATGTGGTGCTACCTTCTGATACTCACTCCTTCAACCTCAATAACACTTTACATTTCCCTTATTTACATAAGAATCTAATTTCTGTTTAGAAGTTCACTGTTGCTAACAAATGCTTTATTGAATTTTGTCTGTGGGGTTTTCTAGTGAAGGAATCAAAAACAAGGATGATACTTTATCTCAACAGTAGCTCCACCATTCTATATCTTTTTTAAAGCACTGCTCCCTCATCCCATGATTTTGAAGCACTACTTTCAGTTATCGCTTCTCTTGATATTTGGCATGCTCATCTTAAGCATCCTGATGCGACTACCTTACAATGTCTTACGAATAGTTTACCAGTCTTTGCAAATAAAGCATCTTCTGTCACCCATTGTTCTTCCTGTTTTCAATCCAAAGCATGTAATCATCCATTTTTTTCCAGTACTACTTTATTTATAGCATTTTCAGATTTAATTCATTGTGATGTATAGATATCTCCAGTTTCTTCTATTTTTGGTTTCAAATATTACATTTTTTTTATTAATGACTTCACAAGGTTCTCATGGTTGTACCCTAAGCATTATAAATATGAAGCTCTATAGTGTTTTCAAACGTTTGAAGTTCATGTTGAAAATCTTGGCTCTAGTAAAATCAAGTTTTTTCGCTCTGACAATGGCGGTGAATTTATTAATGGGCCTTCAGTAGGTTTCGTAAATCTTATGGTATTTTTTTAGTCCTCTTTCCCTCCCTTAGCAGAATGGTGTGGCTAAGCATAAGCATCGTCGTATTGCAAAAATAGGTTGTACTCTTATCCAACATGCCTCGGCTCGCTCTTCTTTTTGGGTTGAAGCTTTTCTAATAGCTATTTACATCATCAATAGGCTCCCCACTCCTCTACGCGAGCACACACCACCATTTGAGAAACTTTTGAATCAATGACTAGAATACACTCTTTTTTGTATTTTTGGCTGCCTCTACTATCGAAATTTACACCCTTATGGAAAAATAAACTCGATCCTCAAAGTCTCCCATGTATTTTTCTTAGTTATAGCCCATATCAAAAGGGTTATTACTATCTGCTTCAAGCCTTTGGGAGAATCCATGTCAGTCACCATGTTCGGTTTATTGAGACAGAATTTCCTTTTCCAAAATCAAAAGACATCGATCCACCTCCAACACAGCACTTAAACTCCGCCAAGCGATATCGACCATTACCAGACTTGGGAAATGATACCATTCAGTCTCAGTCTTTAATTCAAAACCCACCATTATACGATGTCGTTCCATTAATCACGCCATCATGTGAAATTTCAAAGAATGTTGTCATTTCACAAAACACTTAACATCCATCTTCTCCAAACGACCACTCTATATCTTCAAATTCCCCTTTAAATCCAATCAATCATCAACCTATGCAATCAAGAGGCAAGTCTGGCATTCACAAATGCAAACCTCAGCTTTCCCTCATCACCCACACTACATCTCCATTATCATACGAACCCTCTGCTGTAACTGAGACTATTAGAAATGCTCACTAGAAACAAGCAATGGACGAAGAGTTTAATGCGTTGGTTGCAAACAACACCTAGGAGTTGGTACCTAGCTTAGCAGGTATAAATGTTGTTGGGGAAATTTTGGTGTTTAGAGTAAAGAAACAAGGTAACAGGATGGAGTGCTACAAAGCACGACTTGTAGCCAAGGGCTACAATCAACAACCTAGCCTAAATTACCATGATACTTTTAGTCCAGTCATCAAACATGCCACAATCTGAATTGTCCTTAATCAAGTCGTTACAAATCATTAATCCATCAGACAATTAGATATAAAGATTGCCTTCCTCTATGGTGTTCTTACAAAGGAAGTCTATATGAATCAACCACCAGGCTTCGTTGATAAATGTTTCCTAGATCATGTCTGCAAATTGAAGAAAGCTCTCTATGGCCTTAAGTAGGCTCCTAGAGCTTGATTTCAAAAATTCAACAACCTTTTGCTTTTGCATAGGTTCAAACCAAGCCACTCAGACAACTATATGTTCATTCTCGAGTTCCACGAGCCACCATGATTTTGTTAATGTATGTCAATGATATCCTTCTCATTGGCTTTAATGACACTCTTCTTACTTCATTAAAATCCCTCAAGCAACAATTTGCAATGACCGATCTTGGGCCACTACATTACTACTTGGGTATTCAAGTGAGTTGTTCTTCCTCAGGATTATTTCTCTCTCATTCTAAGTATGCGTATGACCTACTACATAAAACTCGCATATTGTCCTCTAAACCTATCTTGACACCTATTTTTGGGTCCAAGTTATCATCTTCTAAAGGTGAGCTTTTAACAAATCCCATAGAGTATCGTAGCATTGCAGGGGTGCTCCAATATCTTGCCATTACACGGCGAAATATTAATTATGTCATGAACAACATTTGCTAGTTTATGTTTGCTCCAACCAAGGATCATCTTCAAGCTGTCAAACAAATTCTTCATCATGTAGCTGGCACAGCTGACTATGACATTCACATCTCTGTTAATAACCATCTTGAGCTCCAGGTCTTCTCCATTACAAATTGGGTAGGTTGCCTAGACACTCAGCGCTCCACCACTGGAATGGTAATCTTTTTGGCAATACATTGATCTCTTGGGGTTCTCACAAGTAGCTCATTATTTCATCATCAAGTACTAAAGCGGAATATAGAGTTGTTGCACATACAATGGCTGAGCTTTCCTGGATTCAGATTGTTCTTACAAAACTTGGCACCAAATTGAGGTCTAAACCAATACTCTTATCTGATAATCTGAGAACATTTATCTTTCTGCAAATCCTCTTTATTATGCTCAAACAAAGCATCCACAACTAGAATTTCATTTTGTTCAAGAAAAGATTAAAGTAGGAGCACTACAGGTGCGATACATTCCAACTAATATGCAAATTGCAGACATCTTCACCAAGGCAATGAGTGGGCCAATTTTTCACAGACTTTGTTGCATGCTCCACATTGGATCCCATGTTTTGCTTGAGGGGGATGTTAAGATAATGATAAGGATAAAGTCAAGTTAGTTGTTGTATAATATAAAAACTCTTATCCGTTGTATCTAACTGATATCATCTCATGTAACAAACTTCTTTATATAAATCAAATAGATCTCACCGTGAATGTGTGTGGGAAAACCAAAACCACTGTGAATGTGTGTGGGAAAACCAAACTTACACTAATTTGGCTTTGGACCAAAGTTAGGGTATTTTCTTAAGAGTAAGGGTTAAGAACAGAAGATATAGAGAAAGTTAAAATGAGGCATAAAAAAGAGAGAAAAAAGGAAAAAAAGTTGAAAAGTTAAGAAAAAAGTTAAAAAAGAGACTTAAATCCCATTTGATTTCTCTTATCTGGTTGGTTGGTAATTGATATGCAAGTCCAACTTGTTTAATAAAATAAATTCTCGAGTTTCAATTTATGTCATACTTTCAAATCAACTAAGACAATCATTCATTATTTTAATAACTTTTAGCTGACTCTAAGTAAGGTTGGACACTCAAGAATTTCCTCTTCTAACTCATTTTAAAAAAAGACCCGAATCGTCACAATGAATATTTGAGAGAGTTATTATGATAAGATTACTACAAAGTTTGTGCTTGCTTCAAAAAATCACCCTTGTCAATATATCAGCATCGTTCTTACTTGTGTGAATCTTTTTCAACTACAATTCTTATTTCTCAATTAAAAATCTCAAGTAATTATATATGACATCATTGTGCTTGGTGCAAGAATAATACGTAAAATTTTTGCTCAAATCTATAACACTTTGGCTGTCACAAAATACCACATAATTATTTTGGATCACGTCCATTTCTTAAAGGAACTATTTCAACCAAAGCATCTTCTTACTTGCATACACAATAGCTACAAACTCCACTTCGATTGTAGATAAATTCACATCCTATTGCAATTTAGATTGTCAAGAGATGGCTCCCCTGATAAATTTGATCAAGAAATCTAAAGTGGATTTATATTATCAAGATCTTCAATCATGTTTACATCTATACAACCCTCTAGAATTGGCTGGCCACTGTTGAAGCACAAGCTTCATTTGAAGATGCCCGTAAGTAACTTAAAATTTATTTCGTAACTTCCGAGTGAACCTTTCCTGGATTAGGCAAGTACCTACTCATTAACCCAATAGCTTATGTTATATTTGGTCTTATACATACCATTTCATGCATCAAGAAACTAATAACAGATGAGTATAAAACATAAAACATATTATCTTTCTCCTTTTCAATTGAAGGGTAGACATGCTTGCTCAACTTAAAGTGAGGTGCTAATGGCTTATTACTAGCTTAGCATGTTTTATATTAAACCTTTCTAACACCCGTTCAATATCTATGACAACCATAGTTTCCTAGTTTTCTTGTCCTAAGTTATTTTCATGCTCAAAATTTGCTCCGCAAAGCTTAAATCTTTCAAGTTTGGACAAGTCCTCCTTCAACTTGCAAATTATCCCAACATCTTGCTATATTCAGTATATCATCAACATACAAAAGAAGAATAATGAAGTTTTCGTTGGTAAACTCCTTGAAATACAGACAAGGATCATTTTTTTCTTAATTATAACCATTTCCTATCATAAAAAAATCAAACTTTTGAAACTATTATTTTGGTGCCTATTTCATCCCATAAAAGCTCCTCTTCAACTTGCACACCAAATTCCTTTTGGTTGCTCCATATATATCTCTTCTTCTAAATCTTTACATAAGAAAGTATTTTTCACATCCAATTGTTCAAGTTTAACATCTAAGCTGGTAGTTAGACCCAACACAGTTAGTATGGAAGTCATCTGAACCACTAGTGAGAAAATTTCATCAAAGTTAATGCCCTTCTTTTGGTTGAATCCATTCACCACTAGTTTTGCCTTATGCTTCACTAGTTTTTCACCATCCTTCTTTATCTTGAATATCCATTTATTTTTTAAGGCTTTCTTGCCCTTTGGAAGTTTCACTAGTTTATAGTTTTAATTTTTTTTTCAGGGAATTCATTTCCTCATATATAGCTGCGAACCAAAGATCCTTATCTTCATATGATTTTACATCTTGCAAATTTTCACATTCCCCCTCAATAGTAACTAAGTGGTATTCTGTACTCGGGTTCCTTATAGAAGATCTTTTCCCTCTAGATGATCTTCAAAGTTTAACATCTTCGACCACCAAACTAGGTTGCTCCTATGCTTATCATTTTCATTAACCTTATCTATACTATCATCTGCATATGAATTATATATCTCATCATTATCAGGTTGTAACTGATCACTAATATTATGTGCCTATTCATATTCTTCGCTTCCTTCACCTGTGGACTAGTTAACTGAAGTCCAAATAGGGGAAACATCAACGACACCGTAGCATGAACTACTAAGAGTAGTATTACAACCTTTAGTGAGGTCAACACTTATCTCATGCTCATGGAATACTACGTCTCTACTTTTGACAACTTTCTACTTTATTAGGTTATAGAGACTAAAGTTAAACTATTTATCACCATACCCGACAAATATCTAAGGAACCATCTTCAATACAAGTTTTAGTCTCTACTCTTTAGGTACATATTTAAACACCCTACATCTAAATACCCTCTGATGCTTATAAAAGATCTTTCCCTATCCCACATTTTCTCTAGAATGTCGTGACCTAATGAGACTGATGGTGTTAGGCTAAGCAAGTAAAGAGTTATTTTGATTTTGATGACTTCACCCTATAACATTTTTTAAAGCTTAGATATTATAAGTATATATAGAACATTCTCCATAATTATTTTGTTCATTCTCTCGATAACGCCATTATGTTGTGAAGTATTAAGTCCTGTCTTCCCATGCTATGCCTCATATAGTAATTCTCAAACTCCAAAGTGCATTCCCCTCAGTTGTCAGTTCAAAGACACTTCAACTTTTCTCTTTTTCTCTTTCTATCATGGCATAAAATTTATGAAAAACTTGGCCTTTTATCTTCAATATGTAAACCTAATTTTTCCAATTTTCATCATTAATAAAGGTAATAGAGTATCTATTTTCTCCTAACGACTCATCTTTAATGGGACCATAAACATTTGAGTATATCAGCTCCATTTTTTACATTTTCCTAGTAGATCTCCTATTGAAAGAGACTTTATGTTATTTTCCTATCAAACAATGATAACATAGATTAAAAGAAACCAAATTATTTGCCAAAATAAGAGATTTACTAACTAACAACTTGATCTATTTTTTCACCCACATACCCCAATCATGGATGTCACAGATTAGGATAATTATGTTCCTCAATTGCATACACTTCTCCACTATATACCTTTAAATGTGCCTTATATAATATGCAATACAACTCTCCATAGGTAACTGTCATTTCTCCCTTTGACAACTTCCACTTTCTATCCCCAAATGTATGATAATACCCTTTATAATTGAGTGCATAAGCTCATAGCAAATTTAGGTATAAATTAGGAATATGTCATACATCTCTTAAAGTCAACAAACATCCTACACTGGTACCAATAATATTGGTGAAACTTTGATTACCTATATTTATATTTACAAAAAAATTTCTCATGTAATCTGAGAATTTTTACCTCCGTGAAACACAATGATAGGAGGCTCATATATCAATAAGCAAGTCAAAACCTGAATCACTAACATGGAAGCATTCACTGATTGCGCAAATCAATGACACCTCATTATTTGTGCTTGAGGCTACTGTAACTATATTTTTGTCCTCCCCATCTTTCTGGTGATCTTGTTTTTTCTTATCCCTCTTCCACTTACAACAAAACCTTTTAATGTATCCAGACTTAGTGTGATAGTGGCATGTCTTGATTTTTTTGTCACCTCTGGAATTCAATCAATTCTTAGACTTATCACGCCCTTCAGGACCTCTGCTATTGCTTCATCTCCTACTTTCTACTATAAAGGCTTGCATATTATCAACTCTCATCTCTTTTCTTCTAATCTCTTCTTTAAGCATGCTTTGTTTTATTGCATCCAAGGAGACCACACCCTCCGGGGTTGAGTTGTTGATGGTAACTACCAATGTCTTTCAACTATCTGGTAACAAAATCAACATGAACAAGGCTTGGAGTTCATTATCAAAAATAATCTTCATAATAGTCAAATTTTTGATAATACCCTTGAATTCATTAAGCTTTAATAAAGATTCCATATTTTAGTTTCAAACTCACAAGCCTCTTAATTAGAAAGGCCTTGATGTAGATACCCTTCCTTTTATAAAGACCTTCTAGCTTTTTCCATAACTCAAACGGATCAGTTTCTTAGGACATATGGATGAATATAGTGATATCAATCCACTATTAGATAGTGTCCAGAGTTTTTTGCTTCATCTTTTCCTATTCTTTATTTGTCATTTTTTCTATGGAACATCATTGTTTACACTTATGTTAACATCAATACGAAAAGATCCTCACAATACAAAAGATCCCCCATTATAGGTCTCCAAATAGGTAGTTTATAGATTTCAATTTTACCATAGACTTATTTCCACCCTTTATAACTATCAACTCTAATAACACTTTATTGGGCTCCAATAGTAACTCCCACAATGTCAATCAGGGACAATCAACTAGTCTCAAGAGACCAAATCTCAAAAAAGATAACCAAAATATTATTTATATATATATATATATATATATATGATAAGAAAATAAATCAAACATCATATATAAGTGGAAAACCCTTTATTATAGAGGAAAAAAACCACAGGCCAAATCAATAAACAAATCCACTAATTCAAATAGGAACTTACAAGAGTTTGAAAGTTCCAAACTATTGTTCCTTGTTTAGAACTATACAAAAAATAGCTACAAGTAATCTCACCAAGTTTTAATATTTAATATAAGTTGATACCCTAAATTAACAACACTCTCAATCTAATCTTGAAACAAACACTCAAAAGAAAACTTGTTGCTAAAACTACTAATTACAGAATGAGAAAGACTTCTCAGCTTACTCTTACTCTTTATCTTTTCTTCTTTAGGTGTTCTATTCACTCATCCCAATGAACCACATTATTTTCCATTTTATTAAAGAAAATAGAGTTTCACAACTAGACTTAGTCACTGACAAGGTTATATAGGTGACCTTGTCCTAACTTTATTTTAAAGCATTGAGAATAGATACATTCTCAATCACTTACATAGTCCACCTACAGTACTGTGTATAACTGGCACATAGGTGTTTGTGTTTCCACAAAGTTGCGTATGTCTTTGAATTTTTTCATCTACCATACACTTTTGCATTTACCAACATGGTCTACTCATATGGCCATGTATGATAGGGATACGAGCATATTGTACTTTACACGGTTGTGTAGGTCATCATCTAACTTATATACATTTAAAGTCTCTTATATGACCTTTATAAACAACTATGTAAGTCAAGGACATAAGTGTATTGTGCTCTACACTATCGTATCTCTTAAGAATGACTTTAAAAATTGTTATTCGTCTTAATTTCACTAGTTCATCATTTTAACAATCCTTGACATTGAAAATTCAATATTTTATGTGCCTCTTCCACTTGGTATCATGCTCACTTCCTTAATCCAACTTGTCAAATTTGGAGTTTAAAAAGGAAACCAATCAATTTGTAGGACAGAAGGTAAAATATTAGGCAACAGAAAATAATATTGCATTAAAATCTTCTAATTTATGCTTTATTATACATGATGTCTCAATGATTGAAACTTGTTAATCATTACATAAATATACATTACTAAAAGGATACTCCACTTATATTAAGCATGTTATTGATATTTAGAAAAACACGTTTGTTTGTGAAAGTTTAAATGTATTGGGGAACAACACATTATAGGGTCAATGATGATTGATGTGATGTGTTGTATAAAGGAAATAGTGACAGTAGCGACCGTTAGATACAATGAAATAATGACCTCATAATTATTTGTGATTGCAGAGTTTGGTGACTATATTGCAAAATCTAGGACATTATGGCATGTAAGAGTAATGTCAAAGATCATATCCATACAAGTTTTTAGGCACATTAAAACAACAGTTAGTTATAAGCTCAAAAATAATAGTAATTTCTAATAATTACTAAATGAAATTGTCTCACCAGGTAAATTAATTTAAAGCATTACATAAAGGATAAATAGAAATTTATTTGTAAATTAAAACATAAATTTTCAATAAATATTTTATTATATTCTAATTTAATATAAACATTAAATTGTTCTAATCATTTAATATTATAAGATAGAGAGATGGGAATAAAACTTTAGTCTTTTGGATGACAATGAAAGACTATCTAAAAAGAATATTGATAAAAGATATAAAGAGTCACCATAGTTTAAAATTTTTTTGAAAAAATTCTTATTTTTTAAAAGTTTTTAAAATTTTCTTCCACGTTTTTATAAGATTATTAAAGGTAATTATACTTAATATTGATTGTGATTATGGATTCTATCTTAAAGTTTAGCTTATCTTATGTATTTAGATGATCTTGGGTGAATCTAAAGTTTTAAAAAATCAAGGATTAGTTATAGGTACATTTAGTGAAAATTAGAACTTTCATATTTTGAATTTGTAAGAACAACGTGTTAGAAATTATTTAAAACTTATCTTGACCAAGCCTAGATAACAATCAATAAAGTTATAATTTTTAGGAGACAAATAATTACAACAAGAAAATATTAATATCAACAAAACATGGGATTAAATTGACTACAAATAGGACCAAAGTGAAGATGGAAAGGCATCTAAAGAGTTCGTCTTTATTTTCTAAGTTTTCACCAGACTCTCTTTTCATCTCTTTAGTAGATGTTAGCTAGTTTTTCTTCATTAGATGTTAGTAGAAGCTATGGCCATTATTAGCTATCTTTCTTTATCTTGGTTGAAAGAAGTGGAAGCCTTTGAAACTTTATAGATTGAGAGACAATTAAGTCTTCTTGCGAAGTATTTTATTGATTCATACATTGAATTGTTTTTTTTTGTGTTTTGTTTTCATGATTATTTTTATTGATTTCTAGTGTGTGTGATTAGTTTATTGATGGAAATAATTATCTACTAGATTAAATATTGAATATATAAAATTTCAATTCTTTTAATCTTTCTAGCGACTAGGAGTTTTCAATTTGTTTCATTAAAAAAGTTATTAACTTTGAAGAAGAACATTTAACTAGATCAAATGCAACTATAGATGTTATGTTTTCTTACTTTGGCGATCTTTCTTTCCTTAAAGCTCTTGTTTAATTAAAAGTTAGATCATTTTTAAGCTTGTTTAACAACAAGGGTTTATTGAATTACTTGTTTTCGATTAACTAATCCGAAGAAAAGACATATTCAATATCACACTGAATTGATGATCAATTGTAGTTCTAATGGTGGAAGCAACCATAAACTAAGGTTTGCTTTATTGATAATTCTCTTTTTATTTTTTGCATGATTCCATTTTTTTTCCACAAAATTTTGTATCATTACAACTCCCATTTCATTAAATATTTCTTTCATAACAATTGATGGACTAGAATTCCTTATCCGTATCCATTCCTATTTTTCTATTTTTTTGGAAAATATTTTTATATTTTTTGAAAATTGTCATATTTTTCCTGTATTACATTTATTTTATTGCAAGAATTTAGAATTTAATTTGGGCGTAAACGACAATAACACCAAAGTTTTTTTAAAAATAATTCTCTTAGACTTTGGTTAAAAAAAGTAATGACAAAATACATGTATGATCAACATCACACGTGTACTAATCAAATATTATTCATATGACAATTCGATCTAGCTCTTGAAATTGAACTGAATTAATTAAATTAGAATCAAATTAATAATTTATTATAATTATTTTAAATTATTAATTTAAGTCAAATTTAATTGAGTCCGATCAGGTTTAAGAGATAAGTTTGATTATCATATTATTGACATTTTATCAGTCCATATATGTTGTTCTTACGTGTGTGTTTCATCATTGATTTTTAACTGAAGATTGAGAGAAAGAGTTTTCCTTAAAAGATTGAAAACCAAGAGTCTTTTTTAGAATTTTAAAAATTAGAAATTTTTTTAATTTTTAAAAATACAAGTGAGATAAACAAGTTCCAACTTATTTTTAACCCTCAAATCTACTATTATTTTTATTTTATTCTTACAATAATTAATTAGTTGTTTTAGTCCTTCAATATCCCTAATTACTTTACTTTTGTTTTATCCTTCAATATTGCTAATTACTCTACTTTTGATAAAGTCTTCTATTGAAAGTCACACATAAATTAAAATTTTACCAAATAACACTTCCAATTGATTTGAAATAATTAATGATTCCAATTTGTAGGCAGAGTTAAAGTGTATTTAAAGGGCATTTGGAGGCTTAAGTATTATTTTAGTGGGTCATTTGTTGGACGTTTACTCATTGGCTATATAATGTCATTGAAGAAGAACTTAGGTGTCATTTATGTGGATAGCTTTTTTATTAGGATGTGGGGAACATAATTATTAATTTGAGAGGCAAAATGGTACTGATATTTTTTTTATTTAATCCCTAGTTTTGATTTTAAGTGTAGCTTAAGAGTTTTAGAAAATAACATAAATACTTTAGATATGCTAAATGTCCTAATGAGTAGCAATGAAGAGGTAAATGGTGTAAAAGAGTTGTTCGTATATGTCACGTATCTAAACAAGGGCATATTGGTAATAATGGAGAGGAGGGTTTAGGTGTTCTATTAGGTTTGGCCTTTAATATTGAACTTACATACTAGGTTAGTCATTTGAACCAAACAAATAGAGATGTTAGCTCAAAAGGTGTACAGAGACAGATAATAAAAGTTCATCTAACTTAGGTAGAACATTGAACTCTAAATGTAAAATTAAGAATGAAGGAGCAGAGTAATAAATCTGATTATGAACTAAGTAAGGACTATACTTTTTCAAAAGTGGGAGTTGAATATTTATCTAAACATAAGGAGCCAAGAGAAGTAAAGGAAGAAATTCAAGCACTTTATGATAAAGATATTAATAGTACGGAAAGTGAATTTGAGGAGTCGGGTGACAAAAGGAGGATTTGATAGCTAAAGGGATAGTCAAATTGACTAGTAGAAATGAATGGTTTTGATTTGTTCAAGTGTGTACAAGATGAGAAGCCATAGGGAGAAAAGTGAGTATAATACTAGGACCCTAGATGCCAATGTCCAAAATTTGCATTATATATAAGGTTCAAACGATCCAAAGAATTCAATGAATCCTTAAATGAATATTATTTTAAGCAAAGATAGGCTTTAAGGCTGGTGAGGAATCGTAAGGAGTTAGTGAGGGTATAATATGAAGATTTAAGTTGCCATTAAAAGATCATAGGAAGCCTTGACAAAGGTAATAAAATATTATAAGTTGTGGAATTCGTAAAGGGTCATAAATGTTTTAAAGTCTTCAAAAATAGGAGTTTTCAAGTTCATACTTAGTTGATAATATGTTTAAAGGGTTTGGAACATATTT
Source organism: Erythroxylum echinodendron (assembly GCA_027575705.1). Classification (NCBI taxonomy): domain Eukaryota; kingdom Viridiplantae; phylum Streptophyta; class Magnoliopsida; order Malpighiales; family Erythroxylaceae; genus Erythroxylum; species Erythroxylum echinodendron. The sequence goes on from JANZXR010000001.1 coordinate 4,682,214, forward strand.
CAACTATATCTTTAACATATATGCAAAAAATGTCAAATAATCGTCTCACAACCAATATGCCTCTTCCAAGCCATAAAGAACTAAAAACAACGTGATTGAGAAGTGCAAAATGAAGTCGTAGTATAATATGCTTCTTTATAGGCTATAGAAAAGAGATAATAATTTCTAACCTAGGGTCTACATTTGTAGTTCAGTTTGAGAATCAAGAATTTTCAAGAGGACAACTTGTATTTTACGAACTTTATATGGAATTTTCCTATTGTAAAAATGGGTTTTAGAAAAAAAAAAAGACTATAAAAAGCTCATTAGCTTAGTTGTGCATTTTCAAAAAAGACTGTAAAGTGTGAATTATTAGCAATTTTTTTAAAGGAATGAGAATAGTCAGGCGTTTCTAATTGCATAGGAAATAATACAAACATAAACCATAAATATATGGTCATGGGTTCTATATCATCTTAGAGAGGAACTTGGGTTAAACAATGGTGAAGAACGAACGCTTATTACAAATAGGCAAAAGGTAATTTATTCATCCTACTATTGACATTGTTTTTTACTTAGTAAATTTAGTGGTAATTAATTATTTTATATTTATATGACATAATTTAATTTTAGTTATTTAATAGGTTGTTCCTATGGGAGACATAAATATAGTGTAAGAAATATATTTACTAATTGAAGAAAGGGTCATAGGAGCCTATAATTATAAAATGTCATTTTGGAAAGTAGTTAGAGCTTATAACAAACCAAATTTTGAGGTTAACTTATAATAACTAAGAAGCAAGTCTTAATGGATATAAAGACTTTATTTATGAGCTAACAGAGAATGGTGTATAGTTTTTACCTAGAATATTAAGGTAAAATGGGACCTATTGTATAACAATGTGTCTAATAGTCTAAGCTGGTTGTGTATTCGTTATGTTACCTTAGAAAACATTAAGGACTATGCCATACAACAAAAGGATAAGGATAGTTCCAAAGGATAAATAAGATGAGAAATAATAAAGGAATAAGTCAACATCTAGCAAAGATTAAAATTTCTTTAAGAAGTAGTATGGAATGGATCATATAGATTTGAGGTTACAAAGGAAGAGGAGAGGCATAAAGTAAGCTTTGACAATATGAGTTGCTTTTATAAACTTTGAGATTTATCTAGAATTCCTTGTCCATTGTTATTGCTGCAATTGTATACTATGTCCATATACCAATGGATTACATTATTGAGTGGTATAAACAATTAAACTACTTATTAGCCTGTGATGAAATGATATAACCAATTTAAGGTCATAAATTTTAACCTAAAATTGGAAAGGAGTTATTATTGTCCCCCTAAATAAGAGAACAAAAAGAAGACCAAAGAACAAAAAGAATTAAAGAAGTATAGGAGAGACAACACCATTGATTATTATAGATTTCTGAAAATTGACAATTATGACTTGCTAGTTACATAAGAAGCAAGGTCATAACACGAAAGGATGCTTATAAAAAGAAAGATATGCAACTTTAACCCTCAATAATGATGCTCAAATACAAGTCTTCATATATGATTTGTTGCATTATAAGCTATAAGAAAGGTAAATCAGGAATGTTTAATGATTGTGATGGTTATTAAAGTGAAGCTTGAATGTGTTTCAATATTTTATTATCCATAGTAAGTGTACTACTTAAATCTTTAATTTTTTTGCAACATATACGTGATATGGTATAATTTTGGTATGTTTAAACTCTTTGGTCCAAGCTTGGGCTCAAGCATCTAGACCAGGTCAAATGCAATTTGTCAAGTTATAATCTAATCTTGAGTTATAAGCTCCTTTTTAGCAAATATATAAAACTAAATGTCATAGTATCTTTTAGCGTTTAACCTTTAATGATCCTGTTAACAAAGTTATAGAAAGGAAGGAAAAGAGAAAGAATCAAGTGGCCTTATTCTTGGAGATAATAAATACTTATATAATGACTTAAAGGCACATAAGATGATGACATTTGTGTTCATTTTATGCAATTATTGAGAGATCCTTAGGCATTTAGGCTTTCTTTAAGTCATAAATCTAAGGGGGTTAGTCTCATACCTATCGTATTTCCTTGAAACTTCTACTACAATCTTGTCTTAAGGTTGCAACTAGATAAATAATGTCTTAGTTATTGACACTTAGTTATTGTTGTCATATTAAATATGCTATCAAGTATTCAAAATTTTTCTTAAATTTAGTGGCCATGTGGATTATTATCTCCTTTAAATAGACAAGGATCCAATACACAAAAAAGTAAGAATTTTTATTTAAGAATAAGGAACTTATTTAGGAAAACTACTTAGCAAACAATCATTTTTAAATAAGAAAGAATAATGTCACTTCCTAATTAATTAAAAAATCATTAAAATGAAAATCTTAAAGTTTAGCTAAGAAATAGGAATGCTAAAATTATTTGACTATGGCTTCCTATACTAGTGTTCTTTATGCTAAAATTATTTGACTATGGCTTCCTATACTAGTGTTGTTTGTGACAATATTTCTTTCTAGTAAAACATCTACAACATTACTCTCCTTTGGTCTAAGAGCTTATCCTCAAGCCCAAATTTAGATAAGAGTTATGAAACTCAAACAAAGGAATGTCAGCAGCTTCATCCAATGACAAGCTGGCTAATTCTACCAAAATTTCAATAACACCTCAATTAACTCTGGAATGAATAATGGATTAAGGTCTGGGAATAATTTTTCCCATCCTCTAAAGGTGAAGAATGAACACTAGTATGCTCTTGAAGTTCTAACTCATAAGCAACCTCACCAATTTGTTGCAAAACCTTGAATGGGCCATATAATAGGAGATAGCTTATAAACAACCCTTTTGCCTAAAGATCACTATCTCTATAAGGTTGTTTTTTAACCAAACAAACTTTCCAATTTCAAATGACAATTCCCAATAATGCTAGCTATAGGCTTGTTTCATTCTGAGTTGAGTCTGTTTTAAACAAAGATGTATTTCAACCAAAAGAGCATCTCTCTCTTAGAAAGAATGATCAATCTATGCCAAATGGGTAGAACCAAGTTTATAACAAATAAGGAGGATCAGTCATAAATAACCTAAAAATATGTTATGCCTAAGGAAGAATGATAGGCAATGTTACAATAATACTCAAACTAAGGAAGCCAATTATCCCACTTTCTTGGTTAATCCCTAACAAAGCAACAAAGATACATCTCAATTATATGGTTCAACACCTCACTTTGATCATTCGATTAAGGATGATAAGCAAATGAAAAATATAGAGTGGTACGACTTAATTGAAACAATTATTTTTTAAAGATACTAATAAAAATTGAGTCCCTATCACTAGCCATAGCTTCCATTAACTCATACAAACATTTAATTTGAGTGAAGAAGATATGAGAAATAAAAGTAGCATTGCATGAAGGATAAAGAGAAATGAAATGAGCATACTTGGAGAAGCGATCCACCACTATATATAGTATTAATTTTCCACTAATTTTGGGAAATTTATTTATAAAATTCATAGAAATATTAGCTTCTATATTGAAATCATAAAGGGTTGTAGGAGATTAGTTAGATTCAAATTTTCCTATTTATTTTATTGATAAATAAATAATTTTAAATAAATTCTCTAATAGAGCCGTTCAACCCTTGCCACTGAAAATCAGTTTGGATGCGATATAATGTGCTTTGAATACCTCTGTTTATAAAGTTATGAATTCTAGAGATAATGGAGGGAATTAAAAAGGAATTAGTTTAAACATATACCAAAACCTTATTGATCACTGGCCCATTTGTGAAATCCCAATTTAAGCCTGCTATTCTCAAACTAGTGTCTACAACTTTGTTGATTTTATCACTTCTTGTTTAATGTTAGATAAGGCGATTTTTGGACTTGGAATATCATAAAGGAGCATAATATCCTCATCACGCATAGATAATGCATCTATTGAGTGATTTAGAGATACAACATTGTAGTCCACTGAAAAAAGAAACCTAGTAACTTACTAACCCAATGTTATTAGGGAGAAGTGGCAGTCGTTATGCTTATAGGTAGTTTAGACCCCCAAGTATAGACTCCAATGTTGGATTACTCTATCCAATCTGATCAATTCTCATTTATAGGTTGGTAATTTCAAATGTCAATCAACTAGCTTTTGACTAAAGAAAGCAATTAGGTGTATTTATGGCTATGAAATGGTATCAATCCTCATTTTAGATGCATCATTTTCAATTGTAAACTCAAGATCAAAGTTCAATAATTGCAATTTTGGACTGGTAGAGAGAGCATTCTTCAAGTTATCAAAAGTTATTTTGAATGCATTGTCCCAATGAATGGCATTCTTCCTCGGTAGGTTGGTTAATAGAGCATCCATCACTCTAATTCTATAAAAATTTGCTACAATACTTTGTTAAATCGATGAAGCCACATAGAACATTGGTTAATTTAGAGGTAGACCATTCCTTGATTGCTCGAACTTTGGAATTCTCACCATTGTTGACATAATCCAAGTTTTTAGACCAAATTCTTTCTAAAGAAGCACTTAGACCATTTGAGGAAGAGCTTCTGTTGGTATAATAACTTAAAGAAAGTCCTCATATGATGCACATGTTCTACCTAAATTGTAAACTAAAATGTTATCAAAGAATACTAAGACGAATTTACAAGGTCGGACTGAAAGATCCCATTTATTAAAGACTAAAATGTGCATTTGTAAGACTAAACGACATGAATAAAAACTCAAAATGGCCATGATGAGTTTAGAAGGTAATTCTTAATATCTTCAAAAGTTATTCTAGCCTAAAAGTATCGTGATCTCAGATATAATTTTGTAAAATAATGGGTATTTGAAGTTTATCTGACAACTCATCCACAATTGGGATAGGAAATTTATCCTTGACATCCCAGTTGTTGAGCTCCTTACCCAAAATCTCTAAGTTACATTATATTTTTCCACTAATAGAATTGGGAAAGACAAGGGGAACGACTGGGTTGGACGATTCCTTATTCCAACATGAATGATTGGGTTGGATGATCCCTTGTTCTAGCATGCATCCTTTTGATCTCATCTTTCTGTGTGTATAAATAGTGATATAGCCTCACTACCATTAGTTCGATCCCCATTATTGAAGTGATTTTATGATCATAAGCTCAAGAGGTCAGAAGTCTTTTGGGTTTTTGAAGTACATCTCAAAATTATGAGCCTTTTCATAGTTATTGTGTGTTGTTTCATCTTGTGGCATATGAACATATGGGTATTTTGCCTTCAATAATATCTCTTACAAAGTGACTGGCCTCTCGTTCAAGTGAAAGGTCATCGTTAATAAGTTGAATTTCAATGGGATTAGGCCTAAAGTCCGCAACCATTTTACCTCAAGTCCACATCAAATCCATCCAAAGATAGCACAAACAAATTAACCCCTAAAGAAAGATTCATAATTGGCTTATATTTAATGTTGTAGATGTTTTACTAGAAAGAAATATTGTCACAAATTTAGATAAGAGTTACGAAACTCAAACAAAGGAATGTAAGCAGCTTCATCCAATGACAAGCTGGCTAATTCTACCAAAATTTCAATAACACCTCAATTAACTCTGGAATGAATAATGGATTAAGGTCTGGGAATAATTTTTCCCATCCTCTAAAGGTGAAGAACGAACACTAGTATGCTCTTGAAGTTCTAACTCATAAGCAACCTCACCAATTTGTTGCAAAACCTTGAATGGGCCACATAATAAGAGCTAGCTTATAAACAACCCTTTTTCCTAAAGATCACTATCTCTATAAGGTTGTTTTTTAACCAAACAAACTTTCCAATTTCAAACGACAATTCCCAATAATGCTAGCTATAGGCTTGTTTCATTCTGAGTTGAGTCTGTTTTAAACAAAGATGTATTTCAACCAAAAGAGCATCTCTCTCTTAGAAAGAATGATCAATCTATGCCAAATGGGTAGAACCAAGTTTATAACAAATAAGGAGGATCAGTCATAAATAACCTAAAAATATGTTATGCCTAAGGAAGAATGATAGGCAATGTTACAATAATACTCAAACTAAGGAAGCCAATATTAAGGTTTTGCGAAACGATCTCATTACAAGTTAACCAAAAAGTCATCTTGATTTTTCTTAGTTTTCTCATTCTTTGAAAAATCTACTTTGAAAGAATTTAATGGTGATTTGTAAGAAATCACAACTCTTGCATGTAAATTTCTTGATCGAAAATATTGATGATTTTTATTAAATATAACCCTCCCCTTTAAATAGATAAAAAAATCTCAATTACAAAAGGGTAAAATTACTTATTTAAGAATAAAAATCCTTATTTAGGAAAATTACTTAGCAAACAGTTTTTTTTTAATAAGAATGGATCAATTGACGATTCCGATAGCATAGAAGTCAAAGTTTAGAAGCGGTATACCTATACAAGTTATGCCGTGTTTTATCCTCAATAAATTTTTTTTTTTTTTAAAAAGGGCCACCATAAACATCTCAAAGCCTGCTGGCCAAACTGACTCTTGTTGCAACTAGTGTGTGCACCACTTACCTCACAAATGAACCAGCTTTCCCTCCTGATATAATCTTATCTTCCAAGAGCTGCCAAAATAAAAATGCACAAACAAATTGGCTTGCACTATACAATGGTTTAGTCAATAACCAAAACTTGGTCTCTATTCCCTCGTAGAAAAGCCATACAGCAAAATGAAGGGTGCAGAATAAAGCGAAGGTAAGCTCAGCAATTAGGTGAAGCAGTGCTCTCAAAAGACACCTGGCTTTGAATAGTATACTCGGTGATTGGGCTAGATGCAGCCGCAAGGCCTTGAAGCAATCTCACAACATCAACTGTATCATCAAGATAATACTCAGCCTTGCTTGGCTTTAATCCAACAGTGCAAGCAAAGATCTCCGGAGCAGCAGGTAAAGTTGGACCCGAAACTGTCCTGAATACGCTCTCAAACATGTCTTCATCTGATCTATCATCACCAATGCACATAACAAAATCTGGAACCTTCCCGCACTTGGCCAGATTCATAAGAACCTTTTCAGCAACAAACCCTTTGCTTATGCCCTGACTTGCACGAGAAAAACGAAGTCAGAAAATTTCTGGTAAAATATATGGATGAACTGAACCGTTTGTGTCAGTAGCAAAGGCATATATGATAGTGAAGAAGGACACATTACATATACGACAGAAAAAAGAACATTGAGAAGTAAGAGAAGCAACATGTACCTGTGGCTTAGCTTCAACAATATGGTGGCCCCTGTTAACCACAGCTGGTTCATTTGCTAGAACACTTTCAAGATGATCCAGTAATTCTTTAGCTTGGCAAGATCCAAAATCAGGGTCCGCATCTTGATGGTGCCAAACTAAAGCACTCTCTTTAGTTTCTATACTGGAACCATCAGTTGCCTCGGTATAAAGTCTCATCACAGGTTCCACAATCTTTTTCCAATCAAGATCGGCAGCCAGAGGACAGATTTCCCACTCAGAAGTCTTATTCCACCTGAGAAGAGAAAAAAAAATCCTTAGGCATTATCATCCTACTGATCATCCCCTCTACAGACTATCAATTTAAACCACATTACGGGCGTTACCTTAAGAAATGCCCATGCTCAGCAGCAATTCCAAGCATGTCACATGAGCCAAGCCACTCACTTAGAGAGCTTCTCCCTCTACCACTCACAATAAAGACAGTGTTCTTGGGATCCTTAGAGAGAGTTTGCAGAACAGAGATAACTTCAGGGCTGGGGCTTTTGATGATAGAAGATTGTGGAATGACAGTACCATCATAGTCCAAAAATATAGCTCTTCTATTTGTCCTTCTATAAGCCGGGACAATGTGATCGAGGGATAACTTACGAAAGCTAGGAGATAGAGCCACTATGGTGAAATTCAGACCAAATCCAATTCCCCAGCACCTTCTGTTGTGATGATCTTGGCATGCTCTCTCCAAATCTTGCATAAAACTGCGAGCCCAATAAGCCACATCGTGGGTACTTATGTACCGATAATGTTTCTCATGGCGTAACTGCTTCTCAGATTCTTGCATAGTGATGGCCGAACTTAAGGCATCAGCTACAGCATCAATGTCCCAAGGATTTACCCTAACTGCTCCACTTAAAGAAGGTGAGCAGCCAATAAATTCTGAGACGACAAGCATGCTTGTACGAGGAGAGTTTGATTTTATGCCCACAGCTTCATCCATGTAAGGGGTTCCTTGCCTGCAAACAATATACTTATAAGGGACCAAGTTCATTCCATCCCTCACTGCATTCACTATGCAACATTCTGCTACAGCATAATATGCAGTCTTCTCATATCGAGGAACATGACGATCAATTAGAATCACTGGCTGATATAGAGGTGAACCATAAACCTCATTGATCCTTCTGGCAATTAAATATGTCTCCCTCTTTGCTTCTTGGACATCCTTTCCTGAGCCCCTCGCAGGATTCACAATCTGTACCAGGACCACTTTTCCGCACAAGCCAGGATGTTGCTTCAAGAGCTGTTCCATTGCCAATAATTTCAAACTGATGCCCTTAAATATGTCCATATCATCAATTCCAAGAATCACTTTTTTACCATCAAACTGTTTCTGAATCTCTTTGACAACAGACGATGTAGAGGGCAGGTTCATTACTGATTCAAGTCGGCCCAGGTGAATACCTACAGGCAGTATTTTTACGTACACTGTTCGACCATAGTAATCAAGTCCAATGTGCCCCCTCTTTGACTCGTAATCCAAACCGAGCATCCTACTGCAGCAGGATAAGAAGTGTCGAGCATAATCAAATGTGTGAAAGCCAATAAGATCACAATTCAGAAGCCCCCGTAGAATTTGATCCCGGACAGGCAAAGTGCGATATATTTCTGAAGAGGGAAATGGGCTATGGAGAAAGAATCCAAGCTTGACCCCTCTGAAAAGCTTCCGCAAAAATGTTGGCAGAACCATAAGGTGATAGTCATGAATCCAAACAAAATCATCTTCTGACCTAATTATATCCATAAGTGTGTCCGCAAACATTTTGTTTGCCCAAACGTAGGCCTGCCAAAGGTCACGGTCAAAACGACTACCATGATCTGGACACATAGGTAGCATATAATGAAATAGAGGCCACAAATGCTGTTTGCAGAACCCAAGATAGAACTTCTTCTTTAGGTCCTGTGGGAGAAAAGCTGGCACACAGTTGAAATCCTCCAGCAGCTTCTGAGCAACTTCTCCTTGTTCACTAGGGTCTATATCAACCTTTAAAGACCCCACATAGATAACATCAGTTTCATGAGAAAACCCATCCTTTAGTTGCAATAAAAGAGAATCCTCGTCCAAAGAAAAGTGCCATTTTCCAGTTTGGTTATGCCTCTTAGCTTGCACAGGTAACATATTCGCCACTATAATTGTACGTGAATCCCCATCACTAGTGTGATAAGTATTCAGATCAGAGATAATTCCAGGACAATTTTCAGCCATGTCTCGAACATTGATGCGTGAACTTGACACCATGACTCAAAAGAAGTGCACAATTGCAACCACAAACCCTTTGGTCACAGGATGCAACAAACCTGCAAAACGAAAAACATAAAGAAAAAAAAATAAGATGCACATATAAAAACTTGACTGACTGCAATTGAATTAGTCACTCAACATTAACATCAAGCTAAGAGTTTGATGTTAGGCAAGGACAAATGACTTCAGAACTTGATAGAAACAAATTGTTTGAAAAACTTAGATTAAAGAATTAAAAGAATTAAAGGCACTATTTGATAAAAAATATCACACTTAAGGACTTAGACAAACTGGAATCTAGAATTCTGGGAGGAAAAAAGAACTCACTCTACGTTCTGTTTAGTAAGAACTTGCAAATATATAGACTTCGCAACTTCATCCTCATACTGCAAACCATCAAACTTTATTTTTTGCCACTAGAAAAAGGTCGAATAAACCAGATTCTAAAACAGAAAAGGAAAGGTTACTATTAAGAAAAAGAACTTCTCTAGGGAAACTCTTATGAAGGAAATTTGACCAATACAGCAAATAAGCCTAAACTAGTTCTCACCCTGCGCCATATTAATACAAGTAGCGAAAGAAACAAGAATCCATTTATCTGGAGACCAAGATCTAAATTTGATGCAAACCAAAAGTACAAATAACCATTGCCCTGATTTTGACAACTCTTCGGTTTAAATAAAACCACAAGTCACATGAGCGAGCGTAGTCATAGTTGAGCATCATAAAGGCAAAGGCTACACACAGCATAAGAAGCAGCGAACATAAAATTCATTACGCCTCAAGCTAAAACGTCTTACTCGAAAACTGATGACCTCACACCAAAATCATAACCGTAACAAACTCAAACCAATAACCGATCACCTGATCATCAACGTTTTTATTTTTCTCGTTTTCTCAATTCTATTATAAGAAAGCAAATAAAAGAAACGAAAAATAGCACTCAAAGTGTAGCGCAAGCAGACGGAAAACTCCTTTTCGCCGAGACCAAACAGGAAGCGAAATTCGACATAACTCGTTAAACACATTTATCGCAAGCAAACAAGACAAAAACTTCTCTTCAACCGCTCACCAAACGAGGTGACCGACAGCGAGATTCCGGCGGATGTTAAAGGAGGAAGCGGTCATAAGCTTAAACGAGAGCCAGCTAGAGAGAGAGAGAGAGAGGAGAGGAAATGGAGGACGCGTAGGATTATCAAAACCAATATTACTTTAAAGAAACAAAGATAAAGAAATGGTAAGGTAAACAGTAGATAAAAGACAAGACATTTCTTAAAAAGAGAAAAGAAAAGAACAATGTGAAAAGGGTAGATGAGACGACGCAGAAGAAGAAGAAGAAGAAGAAAAATAGATTATACACACACACATATATATATATATAATAATAATAATATTTACTACATTGTATTATATGGGACCAAACGTATCCGTATTGAATGGAGAGATGGTTAGAGTGGAATGTATCTATATTAACTCCAGTTAGATCTTTTTAACTCTGGTTCATCCTTTCATTGCCCTCTTTTTACGATATTCCCCCTTCCTTTTCACTACATCCTATCTTCTCAAAGTCTAGTTCTTGATTAGTTCAAAGTATGATTAAGAAGGGAAGCCACGCCCAAACTTGTGCACAATGACTAGTTTAGTTTAGAATAAAAGATACAATTTTTATTATATTAGAATAAAAATAAATGTTATTTAACCGTACAAGCTGGACGAATGGATGTAGAAAAGTTGGAACTTGGGGGATGAACCAAGAAGCTCGACTTACTTTTCTGGATCATTATCCCTATAGTGTGTATAGTATGGACCAAATTGGTTGGTTTTAATTAGAGGCTGAGTTGGAAGACGATAACAGGTAGGGGGGGAGAAGGAGAAAACGTGAAATTCTTTGTATATATATTATTATTCTTGCAATAAACAACATTATCCTCAACTGCACTAAATGTCCAATTGCCTCCCTCATTCTTTATCCAACTTTAGAATCAACGTGTTTAGGTCAAAATGAAGATGATTGGATCATGCACTCAATGCGCCTGTTGCCTTGTAAAACATCACTTTCACTTTCCCTCCTTGATTTAAGTGTCCTAGATAAATAAAATATATCGCAGTATTCACCTTAGTAGGACAAGACTCTTATCTTTAGTGACCAGGGGAGAGGAGATTTACTTTGTCCAAAAGCTTTCATCCAAACTCGGATTGGGATCATCTACACGAAAGAGATCATTTCAGTTAAACACACGGTGCCGCCATTGTTACTATCCAGCCGCCGCATGTCCAAACTAGTGAAATCTGTTTTCTATAATCAAATGTTGGAACTTCATTAATTGAGTTGTCTCGTATCTGAGAAGAATTTGTTCATAGTTTATAAGTTCAAGAAGCACATAACTTAATACTTTAATTTGTTGTCTCTATTTATGTATCATTCATTTCAATTATGGTTGATTTTTTTCAGAAATAACTTCTTTATTAAGTAAGGATAAGATTATGTTTTATCGGACATTTCTAGACTTTGCATTTATGTATCACTAAATATTGTTGTTGTTGTTATTAGTGTTATTTTTGTTCTTGTTTAAATTGTAATTCTTTTTAAAATTTTATGATATGATTAAATTGAAGTAGGTTAGTAAACTTTTCTTAAAAATAATTTTAATTTTCCATTTTCAATGACGAAATAATGTTTTATTCAATAGAAAATATAGACCTAGTTCAAACTTAAAACATTACATTACGCAGTCAAATAAATCTTCTTCCTTTGATAAATCAAACTATTATTATTGAACTGTAAGAGTTTATCCTAACGACCTGACAAACTCACCTTTGATGGTCTCCGACAAACTCACCTTTAGATGGTCCTTATACTCATGACTCATAATCTCTCCACATACGTCTGTCGCCCACCCAACTCTTCATGATTTTGTCTCTGTGATGGCCAGAGAGAGTTGAGTTGGATATAATCATCTCAATTTCGGTCCCTATCCTCACTAAGCTGATAGCACACACCATCGTCGAGCTAAAGAGAGGATAGAAGATCCAAAACTCAGAGACGCACGCAATGGCTGGAGGTATACATTATTTTTGTTACGCTTCTATTGATATATATATATATATGCATGTGTTTTACGTGAATTTTATCATCTATAAAATACATGCTTAAGTTGCTGGTTTATTATGTCTTGATCACATTTGGTATCAGAGACAGCTACTGCCTCTGCCTTGCTTATGAACTGTTGGTGATAAATTCCCTCTGTTTTACTCTGTTTGCCATTTTTCTGCCGAAAACATGAGTTGAGAGTGTTGAATTTTTTCGACTCATTTTTGACAAGCTATGGACGTTAGAGTCGTGTTTTGGTCATCCTTGGAGCACTCGACGTCGTCTGGACTGTGAAGAAGGAGGAGGGACGACCACCGAAGGTGACGGCTTTGGACGTCGCCATCCATGAAGCACTGCATGGCTAGCTCTCCGACGTCCCATACAAGTCGTGTGGTCGACGTCGTCCCAACACCGGCCTTCATACGCACGCCAGCGTCCTCTGCTAATCTGAAGTGTCAGGGCTCCGACTGGTTCCAGTCAGGTCACGCCCGACCGGGCTAGAGGTTGAAGACAACTGCACCTTTTTTTTAATTTAAATTTTTATTAATATTGATTATGTTAATATTAATTATTAATTGGGTTAATTAGGACCTAACCCATTATTTTATGATTTTAATTATAAAATCATTTTGGGTATTAATATTTTGTGACAATATTAATTTTTAAATTATGATATTTATTTTATAATTATTTCTTGTTTGCACATATTACATGCAAATTAAATGAAATATTTTGTATGTATAAATTTGTGATTATTATACATGCAAAAATTAATTTCAATAAATTATTTGTGAAATATTTTATATGTATAAATTTGTGATTATTATACATGCAAAAATTAATTTCAATAAATTATTTGTGCAATATTTTTGTATGTATAAATTTATGATTATTATACATGCAACGTAATTGAAATAATTTGTGCATTATTTTGTACGTATAAATTTGTGATTATTATACATGCAAAATTAAGTTAAATAATTTGTGCATTATTATGTGCTTATTTGCATTATTTATTAATTGATGCAAATATTAGAGCTTTGATTTAATAACATAAGATAATTTTAGTGATCACATAATTTTAATTAATTGAGAGTAGCCACAGCATCTCAAATTAATTAAGATTATATATATATATTTAGTTTTCAGATCACATTAATAAATTAATTGTAATTAATCGTAAGTGATATGATAAAATCTACCCACAGGAATTTTATTATATTAGTATGATTAATTAGGATAAAATATTGGATTATAATTCTTAATTTACCCACATGAATTAAGAAAAGGAACATAATTTTATAGTTTTATCATAACGTTTCTGATGAATCTAATTGAGTAACACTTTAGCCCATAGGCAAGTCTTATGTGACTAGATTCAGCTATTAAATGCATGATTTACATTGGTAAATCATGAATTATTATTGGTCTCGAAATATAACGAGTATATATTTTTATTTCTCAATTTGCAGTTACTCAAACAATTAATATTTCTGATCTTAAGTGTGATATTCCCGAATTGAGAGGTGACAACTATAAGGTTTGAAAGGAGAGAATTCTGCTTCATTTAGGCTGGATAGATATAGACTATGCGATTAGGAAGAACGAACCACCGAGTACGGCTGAGACCAGCACTCCAGAAGCTATTGCTCTTTGTGAAAGGTGGGAGAGATCTAATTGTCTCTCCGTGACATTCATAAAGACCAAAATATCTGTTGGCATTCGTAGTTCTGTTGAACAGCATAGTAATGTGAAAGATCTATTAAAGGCCATTGATAAGCAATTCGCTATATCCGATAAGGCCCTTTCTAACACTTTAATTATGTAGTTATCATCCTTAAGGCTCATTGAAATAAAGGGCGTACGTGATCATATCATACGTATGAGGGACATAGCGGCTCAGCTGAAAGTTCTGGAAGTTACAATATCGGAATCTTTCCTAATGCATTACATTCTGTGCACTTTGCCTCAACAATACGGTCCTTTCAGGATCTCCTATAACACACATAAGGACAAGTGGTCGATCAACAAACTGTTGACCATGTGTGTGCAAGAGGAGGAGAGGTTGTTAATGGAAGATGGTGAAAGGGTCAATTTGACCGTTTCAGGAAAGAAGAGGTAGGACGATGCCAAGAATAAGGGAAAAGGCAAAATTACTCTTCAATCCGATATAAAGAAGCTGTCAAAGTGTTTCTTCTGCAAGGAGAGGGGACACATGAAGAAAGATTGTGCTAAATTTAAGGACTGGCTCGAGAAGAAAAGTACTCAAATTTTATTTGTTTGTTACGAGTCTAATATGGTTAATGTTAATCATAACACATGGTGGATTGATTCTGGTTCTACAATTCATGTTTCGAATACTTTATAGGGTATGCAAAACCTAAGAAAGCCGGTGGGAAGTGAACAAGTCATCTATTCAGGAAGCAAGACAAGTTCACATGTAGAAGCCATCGGCACTTACAGTTTGATTTTGAGTAGTGGTTTTGTTTTGTGCTTGGAAAAGACCTTTTATGTTCCAAATTTCTCTAGAAATTTGATTTCTGTATCAAGACTTGTACCATTTGATTTTTCCTTTAACTTTTCATATTCTGGTTTCAATTTATATAATGAATCTAAAGTTATTAGATACGGTACATTATATGATGGTCTTTATTCCATTCAATTGCAAAATGAGGATCCCTATAGTTCAATGCATGTCACTGTTGGATTAAAACGATGTGTTGTGAATGAAGAATCCTTTATGTTGTGATATCATAGATTAGGACACATCTCTATTGAGAGAATTAAGAGATTAGTAAATGAAGGAGTACTTAGTACTTTGGATTTTGCTGACTTTAAGACTTGCGTGAATTGCATTAAGGGTAAGCAAATTAACAAGTCTAAAAGGGGTGCCAAAAGGAGTACAAACCTATTAGAAATCATACGTACAGATATTTGTTGTCCAGATATGGAGGCAAATAGTTCGAAATTCTTTATCACCTTCATAGATGACTATTTGCGATATATGTATCTATACTTACTTCGTTCTAAGGACAAAGCTTTGGATGCCTTTAAAATGTTTAAGGATGAAGTGGAGAATCAATATGGAAAGCTGATTAAAATCGTAAGGTCAGATAGAGGTAGAGAGTACTATGGTAGATATACTGAAAGCGGACAATCACCTGGTTCTTCAGAAATATAGGATTGTTGCCCAATACACCATGCCTGGTTCTCCGGATCAGAATGGTGTGGCAGAAAGAAGAAACCAAACCTTAATGGACATGGTAAGAAGTATGAGGAGTAACATAAAACTTCCTCAATTCTTATGGACAGAAGCTCTAAAGACGGCTGTATATATATTAAATCGAGTTCCAACCAAGGCTGTCTCGAAGACACCTTTTGAGTTGTTTAAGGGTTAGAAACCGAGTCTGAGGCATATACACATTTGGGATGCCCGTCTAAAGTGAGAATTTACAACCCATAGGAGAAGAAGCTAGACCCAAGGACCATTGGTGAGTATTTCATTGGATATGCTGAAAGATCTAAGGGTTATAGATTCTATTGTCCATCTCATAGCATTAGAATTGTGGAATCAAGAAATGCCAAATTTCTTGAGAATGACTTGATTAGTGGGAGTGGTCATTTTCTAGAGATTTTTTCTAAAAGCAGCCATTATAAAGCTCAATCCTCTAGTTCAAGTGATAGATTAATTTCCATTCACACCCCTCAAGGTCAAACGGGTACGGGATAACTAATTACTGAAGTTCCGCAAGCTGTTACCGCTAATCCAGTAGATCAAGTTGTAAATAAGGAATAACCAGAAATTGTTGAGCAACCAGTTGAACAACAGGTTGAGCAACAAGTTCCTAATGAGGATGATAATACAACATTAAAGATATCTGCTAGGGTTAGAAGGTCAGCAATACCTAGTGATTACATATTGTATCTACAAGAGTCAGAGTACAACGTTGGAGTTGAAAATGATCCTGAAACGTTTTCACGGTCCATGAGTTATAAGGAATCAGATTTGTGGTACAATACTATGAAGAATGAGGTGGATTCTATACCATCTAATCAAGTCTGGGATCTCATAGAGTTGCCAAATGGTGTTAAGGCCATTAGGTGTAGATGGGATTTTAAGACAAAGAAAGACTCACGAGGCAACATCGAGAGACATAAGGCAAGACTTGTTGCCAAAGGGTTCACTCAAAGTGAAGGAATTGACTACACAGAGACATTTTCTCCTGTATCTAAGAAAGATTCTCTTCGTGTAATCATGGAATTAGTAGCTTATTTTGATCTTGAGTTACATCAAATGGATGTGAAAATGACATTCCTCAATGGTGAACTAGAGGAAGAAGTTTACATGAAACAATCTGAAGGATTCTCCTCGCGTGATAGTGAGTGTTTAGTCTGTAAGCTTAATAAATCCATATATGGGTTAAAACAAGCCTCCCGATAGTGGTATTTAAAATTTCATGAGGTTATCACTTCATTCAGTTTCGAAGAGAATATAATGAACCAGTGTTTATACCAGAAGGTCAGTGGGATTAAGACTTGTTTTCTTATGTTATACGTGGATGACATTTTGCTTGCGACTAATGATAAGGGTTTGCTATATGAGGTGAAACAATCTCTCTCAAAGAATTTTGATATGAAAGATATGGGTAGAAAAAGATCTCGAGGCATTTTGGGTTTGTCTCAAGAGACCTAAATCAACAAAATTTTAGAGAGATTTCAGATGAAAGATTGTGCACCAAGTGCAGCACCCAAGTCAAGGGTGATAAATTCAATTTGAATCAGTGCCCGAAGAATGACTTTGAACGGGAACACATGAAGAACATTCCATATGCTTCAGTTGTAGGAAGCCTTATGTATGCTCAGGTCTGCACCCGACTTGACATTGCATATGCTGTTGGAATGCTAGGAAGATATCAGAGTAATCCAAGTATTGATCACTAGAAAGTTACAAAGAAGGTTATGAGATATCTTCAGGGCACAAAGGACTACATGCTTTTCTACAGACGAATTGAGAAGATGGAAGTAGTTGGATACTCTAATTCAAACTTTACTGGCTACATTGATTCTAGGAAATCAACATCTGGTTATATTTTTATGCTAGCTTGTGGGGCTGTATCGTGGCGAAGTGCCAAACAGACCCTGATTGCTACTTCCACTATGGATGCTGAGTTCGTCTCATGTTTTGAGGCCACTTCATATGGTGTATGGTTGAACTGTTTCATATCTGGGCTTAGAGTTGTTGATTCAATTGCTAAGTTGTCAAAATTGTATTGTGGCAACTCCGCTAAGGTCTTTATGGCTAAAAATAACAAGAGTGGAAGTCGAAGTAAGCATATCGACATTAAGTATTTAGCTATAAGAGAACATGTTAAGGAAAAGAAAGTTGTCATCGAGCTCATTATCACTGATTTGATGATAGTGGATCCTTTAACTAAAGGCATGCCACCTAAGCAGTTTAAGGATCATATAGTGCAAATGGGACTTAGTTCCTCAATGTGATTTTGTTATACTTTTAATGCTTTATTGAAACTCTTAATTCATTTGATATTTTCTCATCTGTTGTGTACACATATTTTGATTGGTTTTGAGAAATGTTGTTTAAGTTGGACCTAGAATAAACATATGGTTTATTCATTAAGTTGAAGGGCAATAATGAGAAATTTTGTATATGTAATACATGGAAGATAATACTCACTATAAGAGGACCTACCGCCATGATTCATATATTTGATTTCTTATTATATATGGTGGTTTTGGGGTAAATGGACCAAGTGGGAGAATGTAAGATGACCTCACTCACCTTTATATGGTCCACCCCACCTAATGCACATATCTTTGTCACCCATCATACCCGACACCCATGATTTTGTCTATGTGATGGCCAGAGCATAGTAGGTGAAGTGGGTTTAAATGATAGAATCTTTGGTCCCTATCCTCACCAAGTTAAAGAACACACCATCGGTTGAGCTCAAGGAGAGGATAGAAGCTTCAAACTTCTCATATATTTGCAGGTCTGCTGGTGATCAGGAAATGGCTGGAGGTATACCGTAATTTTATTACACTTCCGTTGATGTATATACATGTGTTTTACGTGAATATTGTCATGTATAAAATGCATGCATGAGTTGCTATCTTCATAAAGATTATTATACCGAGAAGACTCCAGGAATGGAGGAAGAAGATTTGCGTATTGGAGGAGTCGGTTCACGCGGTCGATTGGTTGAGAAATAGACTGAAACTCGGTGATCAACTGGTTCAGCTTGCTGGGCACAAGCTCGTTAGTCTGTAATGGAGAGAACCTGATGGCTGAGCATGAAAATGGAGATAGGTACGAGTTCGAAATGGGTTTTGACTCAGGTGGAGGGAAGTTCATGCATTTGATGGATTTTAATGAGAAAGATGCGAAAGATTGGATCTTTTTACAGGGAAAAGCATGGGTTTGGGATCATTAGAATTAAGGTAGGGGCGGAGAGTGAAACCTGAACTACACAAACAAAAAGAAGAAGCTTTCACGGAGACAGCTGCAGAGGAGTCCATTGAAAAGGAAAGAGAGATTGTGTGTAGGGGTTTAAGAAATGGTCTTAAAGTGTGTTTCTTTGAGTGGAAGGGTCCTGTGGGAAGGGAAATGGTGTGAATGGATATGGGAAGCAGGGGAAAACGGAACCCTTTATTAACAGGAAGCTAGAAAACAGAGAAAGAAGCAGTCGAGTCAACCACCAAAGCAAACAACAGTTGTTGAGCAACAGCAAGTTCGCCATCATTCAGTTCCAGCCACTCTTGACTTCGTAACATCCTGTGAGTTTTGAGAAGCTTCCACTTCCCTTATCGAAGCACGCCAATGCTAAACGCATTTCTTTGATTTTGGTTCTTATTTTAGGGTCAGTTTATTTTTCCTTGCATCACGTGGCCTATTCTATGCTCGGTTTCGAGCATAAATAAAAAGTTTGACGGCCCAAATTGGCCTAACGTTTGTTAGTTTGATCAATTTAAATCGATTTAAATTTTTAACTTATTTAATGAAGGTTTAAATTTTTACAAATTTACTCAATTTAAAGATTTTTTTGGACAAAAATTAAGAGGCGTCATATATGTGTCATTTTTATATATAAAAAGTCTATATAAAGAGGTCAGGTAGATTTTAAAAGCCATGTAGATTTTTAGAAAAAAGAAAATAATTTAAAATTTTCATACTAAACTTGCTAGACTCTCATTCGTCATCAAAACTTCCCATCTTAACCCGAACTATACAGACCCTTTCAAAAATTGGAGCTTTTGCTTTAATGGCTGATGACTTGAAGTTTGTTGCTTCCCAATTCCGACGGCTCTACAGTAAACAACTCCGTCACATATCAGGGTTTGCTCGCAGCAATAGAGGGCATGGGCAGTACAGAGGTCATCAATCCAAAGGATCCAAAACCTACAAAAATATAGCAACTGAAAAACTGTACGGGTTAAATATTTCGTAAACATTCCAATTTATTCCTTGCAAATAAATAAAATCATAAAAATTAAAAGAACCAATAAATCAACACCAAGATTTGTTAACGTAGTTCGACACACCTTGCCTACGTCTGTGGGGCCATTAACCAACTTAATAACTTTCACCAAAATACAATAGATTTACCCAAGGCTTTACTGAGCCGACACCACTCAACTCTTGACACTATCTCTCAACCTCAATTTCCGTGAAAGATTTTCACACCCAATAACACAACTGACTCGTGTTAACCTCAATAGAGGATTTTCTAAACAACTTTTAATGAAAGAACAATTAATCAAATAATTAATGAACAACTTAAGTGATTAAAATAACTAGAAACAAAAACGAAAACACTTGAGACAAAAGAAAAGAACAACTTCCCAAATTTTTTGGCTCTTCTTAAGACTAATTTGATAGTCGTTCACCAATGACACTAACTAACCAATCTATTGCTGCCATGAATTTTTTTGCACTCTACTACCACATGATTTGATTCATGGAAAAGTCAAAAAACAACCACAACTATACCAACAAAATCATCAACAACATTTCAGCACAAAAAGCAATCTCGGCAGTCACAAGAAAAACATCAACAACGATGGCTCAAGGAAGATGCACAGCTTCAGCTGTATTTCAAAAATCCAAATAAGCATACTGCACAGTTAACACCGAGCCTACATATTTTCTTTTTTTGGCTAGAAGAGACTTACCCAATTGCTACCCTGAAGATCCACATACATGTACATCAAAACTAATTCACGTAATCCACATCCCAAAAATATTATCTAATTAGTGTTAGAATCCAAGATGATAAAAAAATATGCCAATTTAAAAATATGTAAAAATAAAATAAAGTAGATATATTTAACATATATCGAAAAACAACAATTCTTATCTTAGGAGACCTTTCAAAGAACTGTTCCTTGATCCAAACAGAGTAGCCATGAGAGAAGAGCAAGTTAACGAGGGCAAGTCCCAGAAAGGAAACGCCACTGGTGACACAAACAAGCTTATCTCCATAATCATTGACCTCTATAAACAAAGTTGGCATTAAGACACCAAACTCTTCCCCGTTTTTTCTCCTGTTATGCCCTGCATAAGTCACCAACACCCTCTCTAGAGCACAGTCCTCTCTAAAGCAAGATGCAAGAGTAGACCTCCTGATGCGATAGCAGAGCAAGTCCATTAGCAACTCTTCAGCGAGTGGGTCGCTGCTTTCTCTTCAGATCTGAAGGATGGGGTCGCTGCTTTCATCCCACTCCCATTATTGCTATCGCTATTGCTGCCCATGTTCATGAACCGCAAGTGTACGGTTGTTGAAGTGAGTAATAAATTGGCAAGAATCGAGTCGTGTCTACAAGGATTATGAGAAAATTTAAATCTATACTAGCTAACAGTGTTTGAAATCGGGTTGGATAAAATTTTGGAAAATTAAAAACAATGTAAAGAATTATAAAATAAAAAATGAAAAAACACAACTGAATTTCTAACCAACTACCCAATTCAATGCGACCAAAATAACTATAAATGTGACAAATCTATGTAATAACTAATTTCAGAAAAGATTGCAACAATTGACTAATTAAAAGTATCAACATCAATGGGGAATGACTTTCTCTTAGGTAATGATATTTTAGCGAACCTTAATATTGAAATAGCTATCCTCTACAAATGAAAAATCCTAACCTTGTAAGTAAATTTTAAGAGTAATTAATCCCCTTCTTCCAAAGGTGAATTAATCTATCCACTCTAGATATCACTCAGTAATCCCCTATTTAAGTTCTTCCTAGAGTTTCTTAAGTCCAAATTCAAACCTTTTATTTTCACCTCCTAAGTTTCTTGGGTCTCCCAACTCACAAGAAAATCCTAGATGAAATTCCTTCAATCTTCTAGTAAGAACAATTAAACTTAAGAAAAATCAAAAAGTGTATGATTTTTCAGTCATGAATTCTAGCAATGTTGAATGTTAAAGCATCACAAAAACATCAAATCCCTAAGATAAATTAAGATTCTAGCCATAAATCATCATGCCAAGCAATCCACAAGCATAAAACCTAGACAAATTCATAGAGGAAATAATTAAAAACATTCTATTCTTGGCTACAGAAGGCTGTGTTATGCATGAATGAAGGCTGATACATGCTTTCAATGGATGCTCTTTTGATGTGTGGAGGCTGCATGAGAATCGAAGTTACGTTGAAGTGGAATCTGCATTGAAGGCTATGTGAGTTGAGGCGCGGAGGCTTTGTAGCGTGAATATCTGATGGAGGTTGTGTGTAAATCTGAAGGCTGGCATGAGTACTCTCTAGGGGCATGAATGGAGTGCGTGCATGAAGAGGCGGCATTATTGTGGTTATAGGCAACCTTGTAGTGTTTTTCTAGGAGGCAGTGAATGAAGACCTTCTTTTCATTGGAGTGCCGTGAAGGGTTTTTGCGTGAGTGAGTAGAGAGCTGCTACATGGATGGAGGCTTGGAGGCTAATGCGTTCATCAATCAAGTGGACCTGGCTGGAGACATGAATTTCTACTGGATGCAGGCTGCATGCGTGAGTCTCTCTTTCACTCTACTCTATGTTTTTTTGTCTCCTTCTTTTGTTCTCCAGGTTGCATGAGTAGCGTGCATGAGTGAAGGTGGATTTATTGTATGGAGGTTGCGTAAATGTAGGCGTGTCTCTTCCTTGTGAAAGTTAGTTATATGTGCATGAATGGAAGCTTGCTGCATGTATCAATGTAGAGGGAGGCGTGATTTTATGGATGTGAGTGGGAGATGTGTTTCTCTTTTTTTTTAAATGTTGTTTTACTCAATTTTTTCCAAAAACCTCCTAACATTTAAAGATAATATAAAAACAACAATTTAGTATAATAATATCCCAAAATATTGCACAATTCACCTACATTAATACATCAAATAAAAGTCTATCAATATCTCTATCAAATACCCCCACACTTGAACTATTGTTTGTCCTCAAGCAATAAATTTTTTTTTATCAATTCATTTTCAAAGAAGATAGAGTGTGTGCATTCATTCAAACTTCAACAAACTCAAGTTTTGAGTTACTACATATATCATAATTTTTTTCATCAATGCATATAAACAAGGTCAAAGGCAGACATCATTGATCAATGACACATAAAAAATTCAGATGGATTTTCCTCACGTTTTTGCTTGAATCACTCAAGTGTTTAGGGTCAATGTTTCACTCAAGACTACCTCTAAAACACTATAATACCATGGACTTGCATATTCACCCATTCTCTACCACATAAAATACACACCAACATGGATCAAAAGGACTTTTATTTAGGATTGTAATGGGGTTTGGGTTAAGGTAGGATAAAAAGGTCGCAGGTTAACTCACAAGCATTAACAAAGCATTAAGAAAAAGGAACAACTAAATACAAAATAT
Organism: Erythroxylum echinodendron; assembly: GCA_027575705.1. Classification (NCBI taxonomy): domain Eukaryota; kingdom Viridiplantae; phylum Streptophyta; class Magnoliopsida; order Malpighiales; family Erythroxylaceae; genus Erythroxylum; species Erythroxylum echinodendron. The sequence goes on from JANZXR010000001.1 coordinate 4,705,685, forward strand.
GAGATAAACAAATGAATACATGGGACTACTACTACTCTTCACTAACTAATGCCACTATGTTTGATTCTTTTTCTTTTATTCTTTTATTCTTTCTTTTTTTTTTGAAAAACAAAGGCAAACAATAAAAACAAGAGAAAACAAAAGCAACATAAATCAATAAAATATGAGTAGAAGTATCTCTATAAACATCTCAGAATAATAAGTAAGCTCAAGGAAGTACCTCTATAAACATCTCAGAATAATAGGTAAGCTCAAAAGTCCCAAACTATAGATCAAATGATCACTTAGCACTTCATTATAATTGTGATTGGGTAAGACTAGCGAAATTTTGAGTTTTTTTTTGTTTATTTTGCAATCAAAAAGGGTAAAGGTTCAAAAGGGGTTACAAGGGATAATGTATAAGGTGGGCCATTTAAGCTAATGGGTTTAAAAAAAGAATGGCTTAATCATTTTATAAAGCATGCATTTCGTAGTTTCAAACTGATTCAACGCAAGTTCTAGAGGTAATCTTCCTAGGGGAGCATCACACATAATAAAAAACAATGAAATGAATATAAAATGCATTCAGGTAGGCTTAAAACGTCACATGTGCTTATGTGAAAATCTATCAAAATTTTACACATTACCTAATCACTCAAGTGTCAAATTATTGACAGAGTTTATGTAACTAACGACTTCAATCAATCCATATGATTCACCGTCCACCCAAGTTGCCTAATTCAAATTCAAGTACACAACTCAATCCTCAGTCCAACTACTATGACAAAATGGTATGATTTAACCTTCATCACAGTTCAACTGCAATATTGCAAAAATTTTAAAATTGGTCCCACCCCCACACTTAAATGGGACATTGTCCCCAATGACCTAAAAATATAAAGAGATGAAAACATTGGGACTCCCTGGATCAAAGAGGGATCAACGACTTGAAATTAGAATTCACAACTCCAATCTTGCATTCCTAAAAAAAACAAAACAGATAAAAGGCAAATAAGGTGCTCAAATGAAAGAAATAAAAAGAATCTGGAACAACAAAGAACTAAAATGAAAGGACAAGATTGAGGTGCCTCCTAACAGGTGCTATGTTTAACGTCAATAGCTCGACGTAGCTATTTGATCACTAGTCCTTGAGTGAAATGCTTGCAATGTTTCTCAACTCTTGACGATAATAATGCTTCAATCTTTGCCCATTCACTTTGAAAGTTCCTTCAACTTTAATTGCTCCATAGGAGGTAACATTTTTCACAATAAAGGGCCCTGACCATCTAGAGTGCAATTTACCTGGAAAAAGCTTCAATCTCGAGTTGAAAAGTAAAACTTTTTCTCTTGGAGCAAATATTTCCTCATGATGTGTTGGTCATGCCATTTCTTAGTTTTCTCCTTGTAGATTTTGGAGTTCTCATATGGTTCATTTCGAAATTCTTCCAATTCACACAACTAAAGAGATCGATTTTTAACCGATTTTTTCCAATCAAGATTCAACTTCCTAACTGCCCAATAAGCTTTGTATTCTAACTCCACTAGAAGATGACAAGCTTTTCCAAAAACCAAACGATATGGAGACATGCCAATTGGAGTCTTGAAAGCTGTCCTATATGCCCAAAGGGCATCATCAAGCTTGAGAGCCCAATCTTTCTAATTAAGGTTTGCCGTCTTCTAAATAATATCCTTGATCTCTCAATTTGATATTTCAGCTTGGCCATTTGACTGTGGGTGGTAGGGTAAAGCAACCTTGTGATATTTGGTCAAAAGATTTCCCAGAAGTTTGTTGCAAACGTGGGTACCTTCATCACTAATAATAGCTGGCCCTTAGAGTGTCAAATCTTGTGAAAATGTTTTTTTTTAAGAAATATGAGAACAACCTTGGCATCATTTGTTGGTAAAGCTATGACTTCAACCCATTTTGATACATAGTTCACTGTCAAAAGGATATAGGATTGTCCACAAGATTTGGGAAATGGTCCCATGAAATTGATGCCCCACAAATCGAAGAGTTCTACCTTTAAAATGTTGGTTAAAGGAAGCTTATGACGTCGTGAGATATTATCCATTTGTTGATAACGATCACATATCTTAGTAAAAGCATAACAGTCCTTATAAAGTGTAGGCCAATAGAAACTAGATTGGAGAACTTTTGCTGCTATTCTTGTTGGGCCAAATTGACCTCCATATGGTGATGAATGACAATGCTCCAAAATTGCTTATACTTCATCTTCCAGGATACATCTTCGAATCACTTGATCGGGGCCTCTCTTGAACAGTAAAGGCTTATCCTAAAGATAACTTTTTGCATCAAATACGAACTTTTTCTCTTGGGATGGGTTTAAAGCCAGAGGAATCAAACCTATAGCTAAATAATTCACCATATCAGTAAACTATGGAAGCTTTTCACTAACTCTGAATAACTGTTCATCTACGAAAGTCTCATGGATAGGTATTGATGGCTTTGACTCCTCAAGCTCTAATTGAGATAGATGGTATGCAACTGCATTTTCTATCCCCTTTTTGTCTTTGATCTCCACATCAAACTCTTGCAAAAGCAACCCCCATCGAATGAGTAGTGGCTTGGCATCTTTCTTTACAAACAAATATCAGATTGCCGTATGATCTATGAAAACTACAACCTTAGACCTAATGATATATGATCGAAACTTGTCCAAAGCAAACACAACTGCTAACATTTCCTTTTCTGTAGTATTATAATTTTGCTGGGCATCATCTAAAGTCCGGTTACAGTAGTAGATAACCCTAAACACTTTCTCTCTCCTTTGGCATAAAGCTGCTTCCATTGCGAAGTCACCCGCATCATACATGATTTCAACGGTTGTTGCCAATCAGGTGTGATCATCACAGGAGCTGAAATTAATTTTTTCTTGATTAATTCAAAGGTTTTCAAGAATTTCTCATTAAATTCAAAATTCCCATCCTTTTCTAAGAGATTGCAAAGGGGTTTAGCGATCTTGGAGAATTCTTTGATGAATCTCAGGTAAAACCCCGCATGTCTAAGGAAACTACAGATAGGCTTTACATTTTTTGGTGGAGGAAGCTTTTCAATAGTTGTTATTTTAGCTTCGTCCACTTCAATGCCCTGGGCAGATACTTTATGACCCAACACAATTCCTTCCCTCACCATAAAATGACATTTCTCCCAATTGAGCACCAAGTTGGTATCCAGACATCTTTTCAACACTAGAGACAAATTATGTAAGCACTTATCAAATGAATCACCAAATATAGAAAAATCATCCATAAAGACTTCCATGAAATTCTCAATCATATAAAAAAAGATAGCCATTATGTAGCGTTGAAATGTAGCAGGAGCATTGCAAAGACCAAAAGGCATGCATCTAAATGCAAATGTGACAAAAGGACAAGTGAATGTGGTTGGTCTTTTCTTGATCTTCAGGTGCTATGGCTATTTGGTTATATCCTGAGTACCCATCTAAAAAACAATAAAATGCATATCCAGCAAGTCTATCTAACTTCTGATCTATGAATGGAAAAGGAAAATAGTCCTTCCTAGAGGCTTTATTCAACTTCCTCTAATCCATGCAAATCCTCCATCTAGTGATTGTCCTAATGAAAATAGTCTCATTGTTATCATCTTTAACTACGGTGAATCTACCTCTTTTAGGAACAACTTGAGTAGGGCTAACCTATGAACTATCAAAAATTGGGTAAATGATTCTAGCCTTAAGCCACTTTTGAATTTCATTCCTAACCACTTCCTTCATTGCTAGGTTCAATCTTCTTTGGGGTTCAATGCTAGGGGTGAATGACTTCTCTATAAGAATTTTATGCATTAAAACAGAAGGACTAATTTGTTTAATGTCTGAAATTGACCAACCCAATGCATTTTTTAACTCCCTTAACACCCTAAGCAATTTTTCTTCTTCTAAAGGAGTCAATGAAGATAAAATAATGACAGGAAAAGTTTCATTAGCACCTAAGAATGCATATTTCAAATTTTTAGGCAAGGGTTTCAAATCAAGCATTCAAAAGGATCCAATAACATCATAAAACAAGTATCCTCATCTTCCATAGCATCTTTTGTAAACAGACCTTCCAAACATGTCAATAACGGATCTTTAGATATAAGGGAAGGAAAAGTGTTACCACACAAGAAGATATGACATCCACTTGCAATTCAGTGTATCACTTGGATGTTTGAGTGATCTGTATAGGTTGAACCTCACCTTCTCGCCATTTACATGCAAGGTTAGTTCCCTTTATTACACATCAATCACTGCACCTCCTATAGCCAAGAATAGTTACACAAGTATGATCGAGATCTCCGTGTCTTTTTTCATGTCAAGCACCACAAAATCTGCAAGGAGAATAAATTTGTCAACACGAATAATAACATCTTCTACAATACCTCTACGATAAGTGAGAGAACAGTCAGCTAATTGGAGGCAAATTATCGATGGCTTGACTTCTCCCAATCTCAGCTTTTGGAGGATAGAAAGAGGCATGATATTTATGCTTGCCCCTAAATCACAAAGCACTTTACCAAAGTATGTGTTGCCGATCTCACACTGAATTGTGAAACTTTTTGGATCTTTCAATTTCTACAGTAACTTTCTTTGCAAGACTACACTACACTCCTCAGTTATCAATACCGTCTCATAATCTCCAAATCTCCCCTTTTTGGTAACAATGTCCTTGATGAATTTTGCATAATTTAGTACTGATCAATAGTTTCAATCGAGGGAATGTTGATCTCAAGTTTCTTAAAGATTTCAAGGAATTTTGCGAATTGATCATTCATTTTCTTCAGTTGAAATGTTTAAGGATATGGCAGCTTAGGGATGATTTTTGTTTGCAATTCCCTTTCTAGTTTCTTCTCCGAATCTACTTCCTTCTTAACTTGTGTAGGCGCACTTGCTTCTTCACAAATATTCTTTCCTTTGTTATCCTAGTATTGAGTGGAGGTTTGTTCTTTAGGTTTCACCTCTTCCAATTCTTTTCCACTTAGAAGAGTTATGACCTTGCAATGCTCTCTCGAGTTAGTTTCAATATTACTCAGGAATGTCATCTATGTTAAATTCCTAATAACATTTGTAAGTTGTCCCATTTGAACTTCCAAACCCTTCAATGAAGTCCCAATATTGGTTACTTGCATCTTTAACTCATACATCTCCTTCTTGTTCTTGTGGAAACGGTTCCTTGTCTCAGTTACAAAAGTGACAATTATTTCTTCCAAGGAGGGTCTCCGTTTTGTAGGTGGAGGTCCATATCTAGATGGTTGAGGCATGTTTCTTTGAATACCATAGTTATATTGCTCCTTAGAGTTGTAGCCTTGACCATATTGATTTCCCATTAGTTGTGACTTGAATCCCAAGTTCCTTTGGTTAAAAAACTAGACTTGTTCCACCCCCTCATCATTTGTTTAGAATGATTGACTAGTAGCTGCCATTTGCTCATTTTGGCTTTCCTTTGACATAAATTTTGATAGGGCTGCCAATTGAGTCGATAAATAAGTTACTTGGTCCACTTCTAAAATTCCTCTTTTTCCATTAGTTCTCTCGAAGGGCCACTAATAGCTGTTCGAAGCCATATCTTCTAACAATGCACATGCTTCTTAGGATGTTTTTCTCATCAGAGTACCACCTATCGCTGCATCTACAATGGTTCGAGTTTGGCCATTCAATCCATTGTAGAACATTTCCACTTGTACCCACTCTTGATATCTATGATGTGGACACTTTCTCAAAAGGTCTTTGTACCTCTCCTAAGCTTCATGTAATGGTTCCTAGTCATACTGTCTAAACGTACTAATCTCAGATCTTAACTTCGCAGCTTTACCAAGTAGGAAAATTTCAATCAAGAACTATTGTGCCACCTCCTGCCAAGTTCGCATTCTATCAGCAGAAATTGAATGAAGCCGATTCTTTGCCTTGTCCTGAAGAGAAAATGGGAACAAAGTTAGCCTAATGCCATCTTGTATTGCCCCTTCAGTCTTGATAGTGTCATATAATTTTTGGAAGCTTGCAAGATGATCATTTGGGTCATCCATTGGTGCCCCTCCAAACTGATTTGTTTAAACTAAATTGATAAGCCCAGGCGAAATATGAAAATTCTGAGCATGAACATTAGGTTTTGAATACCGTGATAATTGTCTACTACTGTGGGCTGGAAATAATCTCTGACAGGATGTTGGAGTAATTGTTCCTGTTCATTTTCATTTTCTCCTCTTCCATTTCCTCCATTCAAATTAGCTACACCAAATTTGGCTTCTAACTGAGCTAATCTTTGAGCCATTTCATCTCTCTCTCTTTGAATTCTCTAAAGTTTTCTGCTTGATTTTCCATCTTTTCTTGTCGAAGAATTGACTTTACTGTTCTTTCTAACTTTAGGCCAAAATGTCTTTCTTACTCTCTAGTGGTTCGGGCATACAAAATTTTTTTCACAAGCTGCGCAAGAAAACAAGAATGCAAAAAGAAAAAGAAACAAATAAGTTACTATAGGGATAAAAAGAAAACCAACAAATAAATATCAAACTAGCTATAGAAACCAAAAATTCAAACATTAATCCCTGACAACAGAGCCAAAAAATTGTTCGTGAACTGCAAGTGCACGGTTGTCAAAGTGAGTAATAAATCGGTAAGAACCAAGTCGTGTCCACAAGAATTATGAGAAATTTTAAATCTATGCTAGTTAACGACGTTTGGAATCAGGTTGGGTTAAATTTTGAAAATTTAAAAAGCAATGTAAAGAATTAAAAAAACTTAAATAAATTTTTAAGCCTACCTAATTCAATGCAACCAAAATAACTATGAATATGACAAATCTCGGCAATAACTAATTAATAAAAGAATGCAACAATTGACTGATTAAAGGTATTAACGTCAATGGGGAATGACTTTCTCTTAGAGAATGATATTTTTGCCAACCTTAATATTGAAATAGCTATCCTCAACAAGTGAAAAATCCTAACCTTGTAAGCAAATTTTAAGAGTAATTAATCCCCTTCTTCTAAAGGTGAATTAATCTATCCACTCTAGATATCACTTAGTAATCCCTTACTTAAGTTCTTCCAAAAGTTTCTTAAGTCTAAATTCAAACCTTCTATTTTCACCTCCTAAGTTTCTTAAGTCGCCTATCTCACAAGAAAATCCTAGATGAAATTCCTTTAATCTTCTAATAATAATCCCTTTTTCAAAAGTTGAATTTATACCAAGCAAACTTCCAATGATCCAAAGTAAGAACAATTAAACATAAGGAAAATCAAAAAGTGTATGAATATTCAGTCATGAATTCCAGCAGTGTTCAATGTTAAAGCATCACAAAAGCATTTAATCCCTAAGAGAAATTAAGATTCTAGCCACAAATCATCATGCCAAGCAATCCACAGGCATAAACCCTAGAAAAATTCATGGAGGAAATAATTAAAAACATGCTATTCTTAGCTACTGAAGGCTATGTTGTGCATGAATGAAGGATGCTGCATGCTTTCAATGGATGCTCTTTTGATGTTTGGAGGCTGTGTGAGAATCAAAGCTATATTGAAGTGAAATCTACGTCGAAGGCCATATGAGTGGAGGCGTGGAGGCTTTGTTGTGTGAATATCTGATGGAGTTTGTGTGAAAATCTGAAGGCTGGCATGAGTACTGGCTACGAGTAAGAATGGAGTGCATACGTGAAGAGGCGGGGTTGTTATGGTTGGAGGCAACCTTGTAGTGTTTTTCGTTAGAGTGGCGCGAAGGGTTTTTGCGTGAGTGAGTAGAGAGTTGCTATATGGATGGAGGTTTGGAGGCTGATGCATTCATCAATTAAGCGGAGCTAGCTGGAGACGTGAATTTTTGCTGGATGGAGACTGCGTGCATGAGTCTCTCTTTCACGCTACTGTACGTTTTTTTGTCTCCTTGTTTTGTTCTCTAGGTTGCATCAGTAGCGTGCATGAGTAGAGGTGGCTTTGTTGTATGGAGGTTGCGTTAATGTAGGCATGTCTTTTGCTTGTGAAGGCTGGATGTATGTGTGTGAATGGAAGCTTGTTGCATGTGTCAATATAGAAGGAGGCACGATTTTCTGGATATGAATGAGAGATGCGTCTCTCTTTTTTTTTTAAATGTCATTTTGCTCAATATTTTTCCAAAAACCCCTTAACATTCAAAGATAATAGAAAAACAACAATTTAGTATAATATATATCCCAAAATACTACACAATTCACCTATATTAATACATCGAATAAAAGCCTATGAATATCTCTATCAGCCCACCATCTCAATATTTAATCTAGAGCGAGCACGAGAGGAGCGAGCACAAGAGTAGCGAGAGCAGACCTCCTGACGTAAAAGCAGAGCAAGTCGACTCCTTGTACCGCTGTCGGGGCCCAACTTGCCTAACCACAGAGAAGCAGTAGCTGGTGCAGATTTCTCCAGTGGATCACCTAATGTTCAGATCTAGGCAGCAGGTTGTAGATCTAGCTTGCTCAGTGGTCTCTAGGATTAGTAGATTTGGGTTGTGTTTGGGTTATAGGAACGACGTGAGAAGGAGGGCTGCAATGTAAGGATAATGATGGATAAAAATTCGATAAGAGGCAGAAGGACAATGACCTAAATCTTATGAAAGGGAATGGGGCACCTTCACCCCTATCCATGAGAGATTTTCCTATGCTCAACTGAGAGGCCAGCCAACAACATGTATCTGGAAAAGTGGTAAACTCAATAGCTTCAGATTCACAGAATCCCTCCCCCAAGATTGGTGCTTGGATAAAGAAAATTCATGTGCATCAGCCTAAGACGCATCTAAAATACTACCCAGACCCTATGAAGGATGGTGTGGTTAGTCCTCCGATTGAATTGCTACAAGCTGGAGCGAGGGCTTGGTCTACTGCCTTGGTTGGATCCTTTTGGAGTAAGAGGCCCGCATTTCCAATCATAAATGTATGGGCAACTTTTTGATGGGGTTAAAAAGGTTTGGAAAAAGCTTTACTCATGGATAATGACATTATTCTGTTTAAATTTACTGATGATAGTAATTTGAATGAAATATTAGAAATGAGACCTTGGCATATAGGGGGCCAACCTATGTTTATTTAAAAGTGGAAAACTTAGATAGTTTTTGGTAGGGAATGTGTATAATTCTTTCCTATATGGGTGCAGTTTCATAATTTGCACTAGAATTTTGGACAATTAAAGGATTAAGTTTTTTAGCAAGCTCTTTAGGAAAGCCTCTTTGTATGGATGCTCAAACATCTATAATGGAGTGAATTGGGTATGCAAAAATTTATGTGGAGGTAAAAAGGAATGCCATATTACCTGATTATTTACCAATACTCAAATTAGGTGAAACAAAGGAGACTGAAAAATCTAAAATTAAGGTGACATATCCCTGGAAGCCTCATAATTCAATCAAGAAATGGGTTCCTATAGGAAAACTTTTTCAAACTTGATGACATGATGAATTATTAAGGGTTGATTATTCTACAATAGAAAATGATGAGGTTAAGAGTGCCCAAATTGATGCTAATGATAACTCAACAATCCCAGATACTAAGGGTGGGAAGGCAAATATAGAATCTAGACGCACCTCTCCCAAGGGTCTAGAAAAGGAAGTGCATCACTTCACCTCGCAATACTTGGAGCATTGTCAGATGGATTGGGCCAACATATTGACTCCTTTAGCAACTTTTGTGAAAAATGAGAATTCTAAGGCTAGGCTGGAGAATGAAGAATAGACAATAATAGTAAACTCCAATAATTATAGAGTGACAAGTAGAGGGACTAGGAAAATCCTCTCTCATAATGCAGAACAAAAACTAGGTTCCCCTCAAGAAAATAGTCTAGATTTGACAGCAGAGGATTGTGATTCTCCATCAACTGCAAACCGAATCCTTGACATTTCATGAGATTTTTATGTGCAGGTAAAAAATGCAAAGAGGTAATCAGCCAAGAAGAAAAAGAAAAAACCCACATACCAATAATAGAGGATTAAATGACCTTTATGGGTTGTCATATTGTCAATATGATGATGGAAGTGAGCGAGCTGGAAGCCTCTGGATTACCTCTATTTTTCTTGCCCTAATTTGGAAGCATTAGTATCTTAGAGTTGCAAATGAGAGGGGTTGAAGTAAATCACACGTTAGTAAAGACTTTATGTTCAAGAAACTAGATACACAAGAAAGGGGGGGTTGAATGGTGTATCCTCCTTTTTGAATATAAAATCTAGAAAAGAAAACTTTTCTTTCTTATTAGAAGAATATCACAACTTATTACGTAGCTAAATCGTAAATTACTTCTCTAAAAGTTTAACAACAAAGTAGACTAAAGTAAAGAGTAGAGAATAGACAATGCGATTTTTATACTGGTTCATCCCAAACCGTGGGCTACGTCCAGTCCTCAGAGTTCGTCTGAGTGTTCCACTATTGTTCAAATGATTACAAGAATTCTTTCTTCCCTTCCAGAGCCTCTTCAAGTCTCTTACAAAGTATTCTTTCACTATCTTAGCCTCTCCGGGCTATCAGCCTTTTCTTTCTCTCACTAGAAAAAGATTGTGAGCTTTTGTTACAGTAATGTTAGCTCTATTCTAAGTAAGTATAGTAAGACTTTTCTCTCAGATTATCTAGCTTTCTAACTTGTCTCAGTTTTTCTCTGTCTCTAACTTTTTTGCATCTTCTACTGAAACTAATATTTATAACCTTCGTCTCTAACTACTTCTTTGTTCTTGATAACGGTTTCTTGATTCTTGATAATCACTTCTAAGTAACCGTCATTTAGTTGAGTTCTGTAACTAACTCTAACTAAATAACTGTATGACATGCTAGTGTATCTTCGTGGTATCGTTTATGTCTTCTTGTCTTCCATTTTGCCTTTACGTTTGCGTATGCGTCTGTATAGTCTTTGCATCTGCGTTTGTATCTGTATAATCTTTGCGTCTGCTTCTGCATCTGTGTCTGAGTCTATATAGTCTTTGCATCTGCGTCTATGTCTGTGTCTGCATAGTCTTTGCATCTGCACCTGCGTCTGCGTCTGCGTTTGCGTATGCGTCTGTATCTATATAGTCTTTGCATCTGCGTCTGCATCTACGTCTATACAGTCTTTGCCTTTGCATATGCGTCTTTATAATCTTTGCGTCTGCGCACTTAACACACTTGTCAAAGACATTCTTTTGTTTCTAACATTATTATTATTTGATTGTCATCAAAATTAGTCACCGTAAAGTCTTCTTGACTTAACAATCTCCCCCTTTTTTATGATAACAAATAATCATAATTTTAGACAGATCAAAGTGAATGAATTTTTATTCATTTGATGAACAACAAAAGAATAACATGACAACAAATAAGAAATAAGAAGACAACAACAATCAAAGAATAACAAAGAAATACACATATATACATGCTATCTTTATCTTTTCTTCAGTTTTTCTTCTCTTCTATTCTTCTTTTTCTTGTCTCCCCCGGTCTCCCCTTTTTTTGTTCTCTCTTCTCTTCTTCCCCTACTTGTTATAACACAAAAATGTTACCTCAGATGCTTCATTATTTCAGAAAACATATGCTGCATCTCTGTTCTAACCAACTTGAGGTCTGCTTCTGTTGTAACTCATATATAAGCTGATTCCTCATGTAGATCACCAACGGAGCTGCGTAGATCATTTACTGAGCTTTGAAGAAAATCCACTGTATCTTGTAGATCATTAACCTTAGTATTAATTTCTGCAATTTCCTTCACTAAGGCTTCCTTGCTCCACTGCTCAGAATGTCTTTCTTCTCCCATTCCAATAGTTTTGACTTTTTGAATTTGACTTGATGGAGAGAAGGTTGCATCTTTTTATGTTTCTGATGGTAAGATATCGAGTTCTATTATTTTCAGGGTAGGAGGTTTGAAGAGTTGCTTTCTTTCTGGGATATTAAGGTCATCAGGTCTAGGTAGTTTAGGAATGGTTTTTCCAAGCAGGTGAAGGACATCTTTAAGTGAAGGTATGAAACTTAAAGGTCGAAAGTGCATAAGTACGTGCAGAAAAGTCTCTAAGTTGACAAAAATACCTCCAACCTTTATAGATCTATACTGTCCTTCAGTGACCCTGCCAACTACCTGAGAACTGGCATTTGTGGTGAAGCGTCCACAGTTACTCCCTGATGCTTTCGAGATGTGATGGGAAACATAGAGTTCTTTTGATTGTACTGCATGACATGCGTCGTCTATGTTCCTCACTGCTTCATGAATCTGTTCTTCTGTTAGGTCACCTGTAGTTTTGTCAGGGTACATCTTTGGTTTCCCTTTTTCAGCATGGCGTACAATGTGTGAAGCTCTTGATTGTAAGTCAGGTACAATTTTGATCAAGGTTCTACTCATAACTGGGTAGATAGTATACCAATCTTTGGTCATTTTCTGTGGATATGGTTCTAACTTCTCATCCCTCAGAATCTCATATAATCTCCTTTCTTCATGATTAAGATGATGAATAGACCGATTATTGATCAAAATAGATTTCATATGTACCTTAACCAACCTTTTTACAGGTTCTCTGATTATTATTGAGCTTCTACTTCTTACAGGTACCTCTTCTTCAATCACTTTTGTTTTCAAGTCCTCTTTTCTAATAGGACTAAGAGATTCCACTCTATCTTCAAATGATTTTTCTTTTTGTTGGCTCCTAGTTGAAGTGGTTTCTTTCTGACTAGTCTTTAACTTTTTACTTTCTCCAGCCAGTCCAAAAGGTGGTTGGGGTTGAGTTTGCTTTCTTTCAAACTCTAGTTTGTTATTAATTCCAGTCTCCTTGTTTGGCTCCGTCTGTACTTGTTGCAAAATTGAGACTAGAGATCTTGTGACATGTTGTGTTATTTCTATATGTTGAGATTGTACACCAAGAGTCATTCGACTTCCTCTCTTCTGTTCTTCTTTTCAGAGAGTTAATACTCTTGGTGATCTCTTTGATTTTTTGACTTGCTCAAAGTCAAGTGCCTCTGCCTTTCTTTTTACTGACACTTGTTTTCCAGATAGACACACTTGGCTTTCTTTCGTTTGCCTCATCGTCTTAACTTCAGCTGCTACTTTAGACAATTTTTTCATTTCTTCTGTAGCCATTCTCTCAGAAGATTGAGGTTTCTTTCTCTCTTTAAGAGTAATATTCCCACTCATGCTACATCTGAGTATCTGCTTCCCCTCAATTATTGCTTTTAGTGTAGAAGTTGTACTCAATCCCATTTTGCCAATGTTTGCTGCATTAATAACACTCTTCTTCACCCTATTTCCTCTATCTAGGAAAATTTCAAAATCTCTAAAGATTCTTGTCAGTAGTATGCCATACGGATAAGCATTAGAGTCCTTCTTTGTCTTCATCATGTACCTGAGAATCAGGTGTGGAAGATTGATAGCCTTATGGTTAAGAAGATAGAACAGGCATTGCTCATCAATCGTTGTGACAACGTTCCTTGATTATGTTCTTGGTAGAATGCAATGAAATAATATGTTATGTAGAACCCTATCCTTTAGAACAAGGTTCGACACCTTCTTATCCTTCGGGTCATTACACCCATAGAGTTGTCGATTT
>JANZXR010000001.1:4719283-4730909 GCA_027575705.1 Erythroxylum echinodendron
ACCATCGTCGAGCTAAAGAGAGGATAGAAGATCCAAAACTCAGAGACGCACGCAATGGCTGGAGGTATACATTATTTCGTTACGCTTCCGTTAATATATATATATATATATATGCATGTGTTTTATGTGAATTTTATCATGTATAAAATGCATGTTTGAGTTGCTGGTTTATTATGTCTTGATCACATGAACTCCTACAATTAGTATATCTACTTTTATGTCAATAAAGTAGTATTGGTTTCAGTTTATGCTTATTCCAAAAAATCTACTATTTTGTGGTTAAGAGTATGGAGTTAAGGATAGGCGTCGTGCATTAACATATAATTAGACATTGATCATAAAGTTGTGCAATTCGCTCTGCTTTGTCCGTTATCCTTATGTGTTAATCTAGTCAAAGGATATGAATATTTCTCTGAAACCAATGATTAAAAAATTCAACTCTGATTTAATCATAAAATTTTAAATTGTTTACTTTTTTGATTCAGTTTTTAACTTTTCAGTTTAATTTATTTTAATAATTTCTATTATTAAAAACTGACCGGTTTATTAATTAATCGATCATTTTGTAAATTAATAACTTCTTATAAACTAAAATAAATCGACTAAAATATTTTTTTATGAAACTTCACATTTTGCAATAGACAAGGACAGTTTGTTTCAATCATATTTAAAATTCTTTAATTTTATTCAATCTTTGATCAATTTTATAACTTTCATTCTAGGTCATATCTGGATATGTGTTTTAGTTCGACTTTTATAAAAACTTTTGTTGGATTGCAGTTTCTTCTATTTTTGTAATTTTTAAAAATTATAAAATTAATTTTATTTTTATTCCTTTTTATCATAATTTGTTTAACTATAATCAAATATAAATTATTTAGTTATCTTATATTAATGTAACAATACTTATGGCCACTGTGAAACTTTACATTAGCAATATTTCATACATTTATGCTATTATGATTGTGATAGTTATAGCATCTCAAATGTTCCGGCCTACTATTACGAATCAAGTTCTATTAAATGTTTTGACTGATTTTATTATAATCATCATTAAAATTTAGGGTCTTATCACATAATTTATACACTATAAATTATTATGACCCACTATTTATATTTTTTTTGTCAAAAATAATGTCAACTATGTCTTATAAAATAAAATCAAAATTTAATATTTGGAAATTGCTTTAAAAAGGTATAGTCAAGACCACAAATAAAATATAAATCATTATAAAATTATAACAAAGAAAGATTCAACAAGGGGCGAATGCGACACAGACAACATGCCATTACCCGACCACGTAACGTCCTAGTTGGCAATAATGGATAAGGTCAAGATAAACGAAACATCGTTTTACTTGATTACCCTTTTAAATGTTCACGTGTATTTGTATTTCACCTATTTACACTGATATCCTTTCAGTTTTAAACGCCCTTGATTGTGACCTTTTAAATTCCTTCACCAAGAACCAAGCAACAAATTCAACAATGGATTTGTAAATTATTCATTCTGATTATAAAAAAACAAATTTATTGTTTCGGTGAAAGGAATAAATAACGTTGAAAATATTTTTTATTGTTTAATAAAATTTTTTAAAATATGTTTATTGAAAATATAAGCATATTTATAAGTTGGAGTAAGGCATGTATTATCAAACTTTTATAAATCTTGCATTTGTGTGAGATTTAACTGAGTGTTAACGGTGATGATATTGCGTATATATAATGTATGATTTTGAGTTTATATATATAAAAAAAATATAATACTCTCTTTTTTAATTGAAAGTAAGACTATATATAATGGGACATTTCCAAACTTTATGCTGTTAATGTATATTATATTCATTTGAGTGGTGGAAGTTTTAGGATGGCTTATTATATTAGATAAGCTTGGGATAATGACATTGAATATAATATTAATTTGCTCGTGTAAGCTACTTATTTTTTTTTCTATAATTAATTTTAGGCTTGCTTCGAGGGGCACTGCATGTGCACATCCAATTTTATCCGCAACTTAAATATGTTTAATTTTGTATGGTGGCGTGGAAGGTTAATTTTTGAAAAATGGAGGGTTTATTTAATTGGAGATATAATATAATAATACTGGGGCCTTTCCCTTCCTAGTTCCTTCCTAAATCCTAATCCACCCAACGTACGGACGGCCCCCAATGCCTATGACTTAGAAAACTACCCCAGTTGGGACCCATCCACCAACCTCAAAAACCAGTGCCAGTGATCCTTAGCCTCGGCACGTGATGGCCACGTGACTGTCTCATTTGGGCCCCACCTCCAGTTTTATCCGCTAGCCGCTTTTCTCGGAATGGTAGGGCCCACTCCATCTGAAAAAGGAATGTTCCGAACGTATATTTGGCGTGCTAAACGACAAGCTTCTTCATTACCTTGATAAAGTCTCCGTTCTTACGGTATTGTTAGTTGAAGAAGAAAGATGGCTTATTGGTAGATTTGTGTCCTGAATCTGATGCCATACATTAAACTAGTAGATCTTTTAACATATAAAAGTCATCACATAGAATAATAGAAGAAGAAGAAGAAGACGAAGAAGAAGAAGAAATAATCTCCACCTTACGAGAGCAATTACAGGTTATCTGCTTGTCCTTTTACACATATGTAGATTCTCAAGTTCAAATGGACTACGTACTGTACTCACTCCTCAAAGAAGAAGATAAAAGGTGAAAGGAAAAGCAAAGCAAATCTCTCAGAGAATGCATGCGTCCCAAATGTTTTTACCTTGGAGAGGAGATTGGAGAACCCCAATGCCTTTGTCCAGGGAGATGGTCGGTAGCAGATCACGACATTTACTCTCAAGAGTACGATTTTGAAAATTAAAAAATAAAGGACTAGTTCTGTACAGTGAAAGGACTGATCATGGTTGTTGGTTCAGGATAAGGCCGAACATTTCAACGGATCGCATTCAATGCAACAATAAGTTGGTAAGTGGGACCTGTTTCGTGTAAGCAACAAAGGTCCAACCCCATGCTTCAAGCATAACCGACAAGATATATAAAAGCATTAAACCCCTTCTTTGACTAATGGAATACGGTAATATAATCCAATATTATAAAGTCGTAAGATGTTAATTCAAGTGAAGTTGAATTATTTTTAAATCACTTAGTTAGAACTTTGAACCCATTTATGCAGTTTACTCCAATGGACTAAGTGAAAGGGCCCATAGTGTTTTTCTCATCTTCCACTCTGGATTAATGTATACAAGTCCTGGCTTAGATCTCTTAATGAGTTTACTCTTAAAGGAAGGCCTAGTGTTTTAGGCGAATGGACATACTCGTTCAATACTAGTATACAAATACTGTTGGAAAGTGGGTATACCACCGAATTAACTCAGCAGTGAAAGATATCTTTGTTCTAAACAACTAGAGTCCTAACCTTCCCACGAAGAACTCATCGCTCAAGAAATTCCTAACAAAACTCTTAAACATTATAGACCATTCCCACCTCTATGCTCGATGCATGAGGTACAGTTAGTCCAAGGGTTGGTACCCCACTGTTCCTCCTCAGGAACTCATATCCATAATTAATTACAAGCTTCTTTATCATGCTAGATCCTTTCTTGGCTCTCACGTATGAGTGGCCAAGTATGTATACAATCCCAGCTTCCCGAGCTTCCATAAGCTCCTGCAGCTCCTCCCTTGCAAACCTGCCCATGTTTGGCCTCTCTGGCAGTGTAAACCTTACTCTTTTCCTAGGTTTAGTGTCTCTCGGTGACCTTATTTCTTGCAACTCTGACGTGCCAACCAAGTGTGTGTCCTGCACAACGTTGTCTTCTTCGCTCACTTGGACGCCATTACAACATGTTCCAACCACTGTCATTTTGTCATCTGGTTTCCCACCCTCTTCATTTGCTCCATTTGATTCAATGCTCACAGATCGTATGTATTCTGCTATGCTGCACACAAGGTCCTTTTCAAACTCCATATCATCTTTTTGGACATCCCGATAACCGTATCTTACAATGCACCTATAGAGCCTGTATTCTCTGGGACCTATATGACCTATTAGAAATCGTTCCTCATGTTTGACATGTGGAACTGGAACAGATTTAATGCACAGAAAGACTACGACTTGGTGGAATGCCGGAAGATTGGTCACAAAGTGGGAAAAAATAGCCGGGATTCCAGCCACAAGCTCAGTGTGTATGATTCCAATACCTCGGACGCGGACAATACCTAAGCTGGGGCCGAAGCCAAGTAGCCAGTTGATGGAGACCTTGTTTTGGACATCAAATTCATACTTTTTGAGTGTTCCATAGTGCCAAACACACATTATGACAAGGAAGATGAACGAGAGAGCGATTGGAACCCAGGCCCCTTCCAGAAACTTTATCAAGGATGCCGTAAAGTACAGAGCTTCAATTGTGCCAAAAAATAACACGAAGCCTATTGCAAAGATGACACTTTTATGCCAACATAAGACGATAACCAGAGACATTAGGCACGTAGTAACAAGCATCACAGTTATGACTGCCAAACCTGTCCCACAAAAACACAAATGTCATACATACACTAAAGCAGTGCTAATATTTGGATTTGATAGATATCGATAAATCAACCTATCCATCATGCAGGGGATAATTTTCTAGTTTCCAGTTTCCAGTTTCATGAACTATAGGTCTTCATATTAGTCGGACCATGCCATAGTATCAGTATTAATATATCTAGCATATGTAGTGCCCTTTTCAATAAACTTTTTGCTACTCCTATTAGTATGCCATATAATCCTTCACTTTCCAAATCAGATTCTTGCAAAGCACAGGAACATAATCCAGATAGACGCCATCAAACCTACACTAGACAAAAAAACCCCTTCTTTTAGAGACAAAGATAATCTGAAATATGGTTTAGCCTTCAATTGTGGCAGCTCCATCCTGGAACTACTCTCAGTAGAAACAATTTCAGGAACAAGGCACCTTAAACACTACAGTATATATGAACTGAAACTAACCAATAAAAGACGGTGCATATAGGAAGTTAATATCTCATGTAACAAGAACCTAATCATGTAATTCATACAGTTGGTATTACTAATGGAATAAGATATTATGAAATCGAGCTATATGATTTAGTGTTGGTCCCAACCATTACACACTGATCTGTCTCTAGTCAGTAGTTAGAATTCTCCAAGAGGGCATGCCTCATGTTGGCTAAGATGTATAGCTGCTTTCATGAACAAGAATATATATACTTGGTGCACAAAAGTTCAAGAAATAAACATTTGAGATTTCTCCATATGTTTATTGCAATATATTAATAAGGAACCATAAAATTATAACGTTCATACCTGAGGCATTGCCCATACGCTTTGTGTCTCTGAAACCAACGGTAACAGCTAAGCACAACAACATTAAGGTCCAATTAATCTCTGGAATGTAAATTTGACCATGGATTTTGGATGAGGTGTGGACAATTTTGACCCTTGGGAAGCAACCCAAAGCAGCACATTGTTTGATAATCGAGAAAGTACCAGTGATGATTGCTTGGCTTCCCACAACAGCAGCTAGTATTGCTATGACTAGAACTGGCCATCTCAATTTATCTGGGAGAATATTACAGGAAACTTCTTGTTAGTACAAACTTGCTTATTGTCCAAATCGTGTGACCTTCAAGAGACAACTTGAGGTACCTACCTGGTACAGATACATAAAAACCAACCCTGTTGTTGTGATGCTGAGACAGATAGGCAGCTTGCCCCATGTATGCAAGGACCAATGAGGGATAAACCAAAAATGTGAAAGCAATCTGCAGAAATGCACTCGCCACATCAGACAATGCTTTCAATCCTATAAATGCACACTAAGCAGACAAATATGGTTATTTCTGTTGTAAAAGGAATTATCAATGAAAAGAAGAATTTCTTTTCTTGAATTATGAAGTCAAAGGCTTGATTTACCTATTATAGAAAATAAAAATAAAAATAAAAATGTCAGACAGAGCTATTAGGTCAATAGCTAATATGATAAGAATATTAGCATAAAATATGGATGTTTATATTGTGTATAAAAGTAATAAAAAAAGCATCGTAAAGACCCTAAGATAAACTCAAACATTTTCAATACAACATACAATTTCATTACTCTAAACCACCAAGAGCAGGGCTGACACAATCTACCAAGTGAAATTTACAGAACAAACAAAATTAGATTCAATTCCTTTGATAAGGAACAGAACCCAAAAACGAGCCTCATAGAACATTGGCTGTGCAGGTTCCAACATTGGGTACTTGTTTTCATTTGAGAAGGATAAAGTCTGGAATAACAATATACTAAAACTTACTGGAAAGCTACATAAATGATTATTTGACAGTGAAAGTTCTAGTAAGGTCTTAAAAAGTTCGTAGGTTCAATTGTTATCAACCTGAGAAATGCTCATGATGTACCCCAGACAGAGAATTCTAAGCTCGCCATTGGAACATAAAAATCAAGGACGCCTACTTGATTGAAAAAAGGAGAGCTTCATCATCAGAAGATTGCATTCTGCAAGAGCTTACCTTAATTGACAATTGTGAAAAGTGTCCAAGATCAGCAAACATGGCTTCTGATCCTGAATGAATTAAGGGTCAATTAGAATAATGGACTTATATCTTCACTTGAAATGCAGTAAGAAAATCGATGACAATATTCACCTGTTATGCACAACAAAATGCCACCCAAGGACATCAAACCTCCCCTTTGAGTTTTCCTTAAAAACTTGAACATGTGATATGGAGATAGAGCTTTATACACATGAAGATTCCAGTGGACTATGTTATATAGCCCAATAGCACTGATGCACAGAAGCCATGTTAGGACCACAGGGGCAAACAAGAATCCAACCCTGTGCGTGCCATAATGTTGAAGGGCAAACAAGCTTATCAGTATGATGCATGCAACTGGAACTTCTATATCTGCAAAAATTATTGGGTTTTCAGGAGGTAATATACCAAGAAATACGAGTTTTTTTAAGAGATATGAAAAGAAGTAAATTGTAATTACAAATAATATCAAGAAATCAGGAGGCTAGAAGCAACTTAAACAAATGCAAAAAATAATAGCAAGAGGGAAAAAATAGAGTAAAAAGAAGAGGTCTGTTTTCCAAAGGGGACTTCAGTTTAGAATTGCTATGTTTTATGACTTGCGAATTGGTGTGTGACACCTACTCAGCAAGAATAGAAAAGGTTGCTTGTTTCTTCATACTAAAAGTTCTTGCACTATTTTGTGAGCTCCATTTCATGCCAAGCATACGTGAACTGTCCAGTAGATTTTAGATTGTAGGAGCAAACATCAGGATATTGACTAGCTGTGTGGGATGTTGTTAACCAATGTTCTACTTGCCCACCGACGTATCCTCCAAACTTATAATTAATTTATTGGGAGACAAATCAAGGAAAAGTTATTTAATGACTTCATTCTTTACCCTCTTCCAAAACCAAGGTCCATTTGCTCGGTAGGAATGATCTAAAGCAGGCATAAGATATAAATTTGAAGGTAAAGCTTTTATAGAGTACAAGTTTTTCAAGTCTTTGATTAGTTCAGCTCCTCTTAGGATTTGCAACTAATCCACCAGCAAACTTTGTCATTAGCTTCTTATGCAGGCTAAGCTCGAGCAACCATCATTAACCAAAGAAAGAGTTCGATTAAGAATAAATGACTGTGTCCACTAGACTAAACCAAAAACCTTTTCTTTATAGGTTTAATGAGCAAGGAAACGCTTCTCAGGCTTTAGATATTTTACTGAGCAGCTCTTCTATAAACTTTGACAATAACCCAATCAATTTCTCAACACATTGCAACGAAAACTACTTTGTTTTCCTGGAAATCAAAGAGTGCTGATTAGCTAAAGAGTATCTATGCTTTAAGCTCTCAGCATTCTATCCAGTTACCCATCTTAAGTTACACCCCCATCTGAGCACTGGTTCACTTAACGGAGAACAAAGGTGGCAAGTCACAATTGGAAACAGAAAGAGGAAAAAGGTTTCACTACACTCAGCTTTTTGCAAAATTTGTAGCCCGTCAATAGCAGGTCAACGGCAGGTGAGAACGTATTATTGCAGGGTTAACAGGACACCCTAAATACTTTTTAGGGGTATACGTCACACAGCAGAAAATTTGCTAAAACAAATATCAAAAATTCAGGTACCAAGTTGGGAACTTTGGGGAATTGAAGCTCGAACATGAACTCATAAGGTGTGAGCAGATGATTGAAATTAAAAGATGCCAAATGAAATGCATAGAAGCACTGTTCCAAATAAACATATGGAGAAGTGAATCAAGAAATGTCCATACCAATAAACAAGTCAATCAAGAATAATCCACAATCTTCAAGGTAAAAGGAAAACTGCAAATATCAAATTATAGGTACAAAAAGAGATGTGAATCTCACATTTATGATGATCTTTTGCCATTGAGAGCTCAAGCCCCGAAACCGCAGAAAATACTGCAGAAATACCACGGAACAATTAGTCTTCGAAGAGTTAATAACTCCATACCATGAGTAAACCAGACATCGGAAAAGGAATCTCCTAGCACAAGAACCGACGTTAAAGCATACCCGAGATAGCAGGTGTAAGGACGCCATCACCTATCACCATACAAGTTCCAATCAAAGCCAATACAAGCAAAAATCTCTGTAACACCCGATACTTCTCCAGAATAGACTTCAATCGGGAACCGAAACTTGTTTGTGGGGACAAACTAACGTTATCTTTCTTGTACTCATATAGTTCCTCATCTGCGAGCTGACAATTTGGCAGTGAGTTGACTCGGGCGTGTCGGCACAGCAACGAGTATAAAGCAAAAGTGCCACCTTCGCCATTGTCATCGGCTTTCAGCACTATGAACACGTATTTTAACAAGGGAACCAAAGTGAGAGTCCAGAAGACGAAGGAAAGAACGCCATAAATTTCTTCATTAGTCTCAGAGTGGTGAATATCTTCTGCGAACGTGCTCTTGTATACGTATAATGGCGAAGTGCTTAAATCACCATAAACAACTCCAAGACTTTGATACGCGAGAGTCAACACTGTCCTCCACGATTCTCTCTGCAACAAAAGCATCTACTGGATTGGATTATATAAGTCACCAAGCTAGATAATTGAATCAGCAACCAAATAATTACCACATCAAACAACTTATTCTCCCGCATGACGAATTAAGTATATAACTTAAGGCCTAGTCTAGTCAATATATTGACTCTTCTTATTCTATATAAAAGGCAACATCTTGATGACAAAAAATGAATCAAATTCACTTTTTAGCAGGTGCTGCATACAGGTGAAGCACACCAATCTCACCTTCTCCCGGTTTGTATAAAACCCAGTTTCCAGATCCATGACGTGAGTGTTCAAACGTCGCAAAGTTCCAATTTTGCGGAAAAATGAAGCGATTCAAGGACAACCCATTTGCTGAAACACACCATGCTCAGGAAAATCTTATTCGGAGATCGCATACACAGCAATCCAACAGGAAGCCACCGATGTAATTTGATAAATAATAAAGGAAGGTTAAGGTTATATTGAAACTTGTCAAGTTAAGGTGAAAAGTAAGCAGCAGCTGATTAACCAGCAATGCAGACAGAAGAAGAACAAACACGAAACACTAGGACAGCAAGAGCTGGATGTGATGGGAAGTGGAGCTCAGAATCAGAAAACCAAAGAAAGAGTTACCACAATACAAATACAATAATGGGGAGAGTGCGTCTGTAGTCTGTAGTTGGTAATTGTTTTTTTTTTTTAAAAAAAGAGAAACAGCGAGAGAAGAAAATTTATGTTCGCTGAAGAAGACAACGTGCTCTGCAATTGAGCAGACAAAATCGGGACTTTGGCATCTAATGCTAATGCCGACACCGTAACCATGTGTCCTCCTCTCCTCTCTCACTCTCTCTATTAAGATTTTGAAACCGGTTATAAAAAGTTCAAGAGTGGTGGTGATGAAACCGAAAAGTAGTGGGATCCCTTTTATATTTTTAGTAGTTTGTTTGATGATAATTATTTAGAATTGAAAAATTAAATTTCAGTTAACTAAATTTTGGATTAAACTTGAATTTTAAAGTCAATCTGAGATAATTAGTAATGGTAATTACTAATTCGCAATTAGAATAAAAGGTATGTGAAACGAAGGGCGGTCATGACTGATAAGAGAGCTGACAGTTCACCAAAATAGATGCTTTTATAAGTCATAATATGATGTACTTATTAGTCAAACACATGCTTTGAGTGCAGTCTGTTGTGTGGTTCGTATCTTATGTCAATAAAGACTGTCTGACTCTCGTAAGTAAAGGGGAGAAAGAAGCACGAGTAGCTTTCGATTCGACCTTCATTACTAAACAGCTTTCAAGCCATGTTTTACACACATTTTGTTGTCTCCATGATGGTATCTAAATCATAAAGGAGAATCATTCCATGCTTGGGAATGGTCTAGATTCTCTTCCTTGTAGATATCACTAGAGGCTTATTCGGCATCTTTTCAGCCTCAATAAAAATAACATCTTTTTAATTATAAGTTTAACCTCAATTTGTTTCTTCTTGCAACTTGAAGAGATTTGTACACTTCAAATTTAAAATAAAATATTGTTTTTGTATCAAGTAATATATAATAGATCAAATTTAATGAAAGTAAGTGATTGAAAGAGCAATTGAATTATTTGAACATGAACAAAATGAATAATAAAGTGAATAACAAATATAATTAATTATTTGAACAATCAAAAGATGAATAAAATGAACAAATATAATTAAAGGAAACTCTAAGAAAATTAAAATCAAGTAGACCAAAAATAAAAAAATATTATTACTTTTATAAATTATTGTCATACTTCTAATAACTTTATTTTGATCATTTCAATGGTGTGGGGGCATAGATTTGTTCAACAACAAGAAAAGTATAAAGAAAACCCCCTAACGCATAAAATACTTTTGGAAAATTTTAAATTAAAATTTGTCAACAAATGTGTTTTGAAAAACTTGTTTTAAGAAATTTTGTCAAACCTATGTTAGCGTTTTGAAGTGCCTTTGTACATTCTAGACATATATTAATTGACTAATGTCTTATATTAGTTGACCAATTTGTTTACAAAATTGTGAGTTTTGTGTTTTTTATATCATGAAACACTAATTAATGACTAAACGAGTAACATTATCTCCAAGATATGATGTTTTGAATACAACGATAGTATTACATCATAGTAGCTGTTTAGAGAAGGGCCGATCATTTAAGTAGTTATATAGATCGACATAGAGGTATTTCTCCAGCTCTTTAGATTCAGGCCTATTGGCTAGTATGAGTTATATATTACTTGCATGTTTTCTATCTCAATTGCCATTGCTGTATTTCATGTTTCTACTTTCACATCTACTAACTAGTATACGTGACTTTGTTTTTCTCTGTAAAGGTTTTGATGAACCTTACTATTGCATACTATTAACTCCACGCTCTAGTAATATTTGGGTGGTAGGACTTGGCTCTCCCATTAATCATTACTTGTTCTTTAACCGAGTTTAAGGTTAGATAAAAGAACTGTTGGGAATTTACACCTCCCAAAATTACACCCAAGGATATTTTATAGTCAAAAATAGCAGAAAATAGAGAAACAATAACAACACAAGAAATTTACGTGGAAAC
>JANZXR010000001.1:4739517-4761077 GCA_027575705.1 Erythroxylum echinodendron
AATACCAATTATCAATCACACAAAGCACTTTTCTATAAAAACACATTTATTCACACTTAAACCGGGATATGTCATGAATGCAGGCACAAATATTTACATGTGGAAAAATTCACTATTTGCCACTTATGTGCATATATGAATGCATGAATATGTCAGTGCACTTTAAACAATCCTAACCCGTTCCAAATAACCAATTTACCCTTCTCATAGGTGAGGGGATGTTACAAGTTCACGATGACCTTAATTCATTCCGTTGGAAGGAATGTGGCAAAATTGTCCCTGCTCAGAAAACCAACGATGAAAAAGAAATCTCCACTATATACACTAATTATAGTATGCCTTCCATAGCTGATCTTCTGCTTCAAGGTGCTTAGTATCATTCGAACAACATCACTTTACTTATTATGTACTTCTCATTTCCTTTTATGAAGCTATTATATATATTCACATTTGATGGTTTATACTATATATTGTTTGAAGCTTCCTTCAGTCTCGAATGTGACATGTATGCCCGTGAAGGCGAGAGCGATGTCACAATAGAACGTAAAGGAAAATCGGTTGATTTGGAAAATTCATTAATTCTGAATACTTCGTCTGCTCCTGCACGTATGCTTTTCACCCCAATTTTAGTTTATTTAATGGTTTACTAATATCATAATATATAACTTTTATACTGATTGTATTTTAGGTACTAAATCTAGGGATCATTTCACTGCATCCTCTTCAAATTTAGAGATGGCAAAAAAGTTGTTGGAATAGGGTGTGAGAAACCCTACACTTGAGGGAAAAGCTATTACTGTTTCAATTGGTGCGTTCGAACATGCAAGGGCCCTTCTAGGGAATCCAGACATCAGGAATTCATTTACCTTTACCGACTCTCATGTTACTTGGAATCTAAATAAATAATTATATCATTGTCAGTTAGCGAGTCAATCAAGCTTTAAAGTTTATTTATTGTTGTATTCGTAATAATTTGACAAACAACATATCTACTACTTAAGGGTCAAGTTGCATACCATTGAATGTTGACTATTATTGCTCTAGTGCTATGAGTGCATAAATTGGGTAACTTCTAATTCAAAGTTCATTTTGTGACGTATATCATATTGTTATATTCATAAATGGATTAAAAATTTTTATAACTTATTTTTGCATTGTTAGTAAATACTAACGATTAATTAATACTACTTTTTAATACCTAAAAATATGTTGTGAGTTCTTTTTAATAATATGTTGTAAACATTCAAAACAAATCTCCAATTAAACTTATGTTAACTATGATAGATTATAAATATGTTAGTTTAATAATTTATGAAAATGTCATTTGGTGACGATTTTTATAAATCGTCACCAAATATAAATATTTAGAGACGAATTCGTCACGGAATGTGCAACATTTGTGACGATTTCTAAAAATCGTCGATGAATGCTTGACATATATTGACGATTAACATACATAGTCGCTGAATGTATAGACTTTTACGTCGAAAAAGAAATTTCGTCACCAAATATTAACCTTTTGGTGGCGCTTCATGGTATCGTCGCAAAATATGTAACATTTATTGACGATTCTGCATGGGTCGTCGCCAAATCTTTCACAAGTTATGGTGACATTTTGAAAATTTGTCGCCATTGCATTGTTTCGCGACGATTCTAAAACATTGTCACCCATTGTGGATGATTCGACGTCGATTTTCTTTATACGTCGCTAAAAGTTTTCCCTTGTGCTACGCTTTCGGGTTTCGTCGCTAAATGGTCTGTTTTAGTGACGAATATTTTTAAATGTCACAATATGTTTTCTTTGGGCGATGAATTGTATTTCGTCGCAAAAAATTTCGTCGGGAAATGATGCCTTTATTGTAGTGCCTTTAGATGCGCAGTCGGTAAACTTGTGGATTGACATAATAGCTTGCAAATTACGCCAATTGGATACTCCGCACTAAGCAAGCCCTGTACGATAGGCTCGATCGAAAGAGTGGAGGTAGGAGAATTCAAACACATGACCTTTTGGTTTTATACCTCTCTACTCTACCAACTTGATCACCCCTAGAGGGCAAGACTAGCTAGATCGCACCTATCAAACAACTAATTATTTGTTCATGAGTACGGGCTAATTGTAGACATTTTTGGTTGAGCGCATATTGAGAGCATTACTTAAATAATGACAGCTAGGGAGTACATAATTTGTTTTTTATTTTCAATGTCTTACATAAATTTTGTTACATATTATTAGATTTTCTGTACAACTTATTGGAATTAGCTCATAATCCACAAAATTTATAGAGTAATAGTGAGATAGTAAATATTAATCAAGTAATTATTTAAAAGGGATATTATAGCATCTAATACTTGATATTTTCCCTTGTATCACATAACTTACAAATATGTTAAGAAAGAGTAGTTTCGTAGAACTTATATCATTGAATGTAAGCTTTACAACGGAAACATGTAAACCGCATCCAGCGTTTATCATGTCTAATGTTTATCTCTGTCTGTCTCTGAGTCTCTCTCTTTGTTCTTCTCCTTCTACGTTAAGAGTCATGATTCGATCCTTTGATCAGCATATTTCAAATCTTGCTAGTTTTGAGCCAGCTCTAAGTGTAATTTTTAGGGCAAGTGTGTGTGGACATGTACATGCACTTCGAGGCAAGGGATATACAGAACCGAGCTTTAGCAAGCCCGATTTCTATAATTTCTCTGCATTGAAGAAGTCAGGTGTGAGAGTTTCGTTTTCCTTTACATTCTTTCTCCCAAATTCTTTTTGGTTCAGATATGTTCTCAATTCATATGGAAGAACAATCATTAGGTGTCCAACATTATTGGCATTGGTGCGGTAAACTATAGCTCATGACTGAGAGGCTTTTGACGTTTAAAATTTTGTATGTCCAAAGTTGGTTCGAAGATCATTTTAATTCAGCCAAAAACTTGTCGATTGGCCACTATGTATTGTTTATAATATGTCAAAATGGAAGTTAACGTCTTGCATATTAGTGCTTTATAACAATTAGATGTTCAGTGAATTTTAAATCTTCCTTGTTCGTAACTTATTAAAAAGGATTTAGACCTTTCATGTCCACTTATTATCTCCGCTATAAATTACATAAAATGCTTGCTAGTTCCTCTTATTTAAGGAAACATGCAACTGATCCCCATGAATAATGATTCCTGTATATGTTATGAGGTATTGGTTGATTACAAGTTAAGCGGCTAAATTTTAGGTCTATTACGGTTTTATATTTCAAACCGTGATGTATGCCAAAAATAAGTGGTAGTGTTGAGCGTAGGACACCCCGTTAATGTTGATAGCGGGGTGGGAGGATGTGTACCCATCCTGTCATTGTGGATGGCGGGATGGGGCCATCCTGCTATTATAGATGGTGGGGTGGGGCCAAGGTGTCCACCCCGCCGTTTATAATGACGGGGTGGACCTTAAAATAATTTTTTTAAACTATTTTTTTAATTTTTTAACTATTATTAAGGTTTTGTTTTTTAGGGTTTAATTTTGCTTAGGGTTGTCATTTTTTATAGCATAAAAAAATTTTATTTCAGGGTTTAGTTTTATTTATAGTTTAAAATATCTATACAAATTTAATTTAAAGTACAAGTTTTATTTTTTTTATGTTTTTCCTGTATTGAATTTTATTTATAGAATAAAAATAAAACTTGTACTTCAAATTAAATTTGTATAAATATTCTAATCTATAAATAAAACTAAACCATGAAATAAAAAACTTTTTATTCTACAAAAAACGACAACCTTAAGTAAAATTAAACCCTAAAAAAACAAAACCTTAATAATAGTTAAAAAATCAAAAAAATAGTTTCAAAAAAATCATTTTAGGGTCCACCCCGTCATTGTAAATGGCGGGGTGGACACCTTGGCACCATTCCGCCATCCACAATGGCGGGATGGCCCCACCATGCCATCAACATTGGCGGGGTGTCCTACGCTCAACACTACCACTTATTTTTAGCATATGTCATGGTTTGAAACATAAAATCGTAACATACCGAGAATTTAGCCCAAGGTAAGCTCATGGTTTTTTAGATTACTCAAGTGTGCATTATTGGGGAAACATGCTATGCACAAAAAATATTGAAGACAGCACCTCAGACCGAATAGTCCAGAAATTAAGTCAATGTAATTATTATAGTGCCTTCCAAATGAGAAACACCGCAAACTTACGTTGCTCCAAATTGGCGCTAAATTTGATAGCAGCACATCTTGTTGAAATTGCATTAGACAATGTTGAAATTGCATTAGACAATCTTATCCCCTAATCAACTCATCTTAGTTTAGATAACACCATATCTCATGTTATCATTTAGTTTTGATTAAATCATACACAACTTGATTACGTAATTTAAACTATATCAAAGTTAAATTGATTTATCTTATCTCAAAACATATATAAATATAGTGGAGGTAGTAAAGCAACATACACTAAAAAATCAATAAAGTATTCTACTTTCAATTTTTCAACTTTATTTTCTTTTATAGTATTTTGACAAGTAGGAATGGCTCAATGGATTTCAACTCCTCACTTAAGTTTTTCCTTTGTAGGAGATCTTGAGTTCAAGTCATTAAAGGGAAAGAAAGGGGGAATTTTTTTTTGTTGATGATCCTCTAGCCTTCTGGAATGCTCCTTGGTCAGATCAACTACGGCCGTCTTGCTTCCAGCGGCAGTGTAGGAGTTTAAAAATACTGAAAACCTAGGGCTGATAGGAACCTGATGCTAATTAGGGAGCAGTAATCAATTAGCAACCGATCAATCAGTATATGAAGACTCCTTGTATGCAAAAGTGTACAGACTACATAAGAATCTGATAGATTTTGAAGTTTCAGATTTATCTTTTCTAAAACTTTAGAAGTGGGGTCTTAGGATTAATCTAGTAAAGTTGAGATACCTAATGTCTATATAAAAAAGAGAGAGCAGTAGTGCCATAGATTGATTCATGATGCTTAGATGGTGTAGTGATGGATTTGTCAATATACTCGATTAAGTCACAGGTAAGTATAATATGACTTTGGTTTAGTATGATTTTGATTTGATTTCGTCAGATAGATAGTTATTGTTGTCTGATCAAATTGTGCATGATTTAATTTAAATTAAATGATAAGATGGAATATGATGTTATCTAAACTAGGATAAGGTTATTTAATGTAATTACAACCGAAAAGATTTAAACTTTATGAAATTTATTTCCATCCTGTAGCCCTGTGTCATCATCTCTAATTAGGCAATAATTTACTCGAAATGCATTTACCTCCACCGCATTGATGACCTTTGGCTTCTGCCTTTAAAGTAATAAAAATATTTGGTTTGGCTGAATAAGAATTCCATTAAGTTAATAGAAAACCAAATTATTCGCTTCCTTTCTTAATTAGCAATGTTACTAAAGCATTTTTTGACTTTTGGTTTGATTAAAGCATCTTTTGCTTCTAATAGGCAATAAACTATGCAAAGTAATCGATACGCAAACAAATCCGTGAACAAGTCTCCATGCACGCACTTCAATGTCAAAATCCATCAAAACGTTAAACAAAAACAATAAAACCTTAAGAGCCCGAGTTTCCATACGCGGAGCTTATCCTCTTGTATGCGAAGCAACGCGCACTAAATGATTGGTACGTGTGCTCGTTATTGTATTCGTTCTTTCAACATAGAAGTAGAAAGAGAGGCTGCTTGATTGAATTTCTGAAGTAATTAAATGGGTTTACGTGCAATAAGCCAACAAGACTCTTCTTGATCCTTTACCTAATTTCTAGGAGTGCAGTCAACTTGGCCACTCTCATGACCTAAAAATAGATACAGCTGTGGAGTGGAGTCGACTAGTTGATGACGCAAAGGCTTGTGTTGCCTTTTGACCTTCTGAATACGAGGCCAGCACACCCCCAACAAATTTCTATTCACTTTTACATCACCCTAAAAACCTAAAGGAACGCCAGTCCACCTGATATGTCAAGGTCCAGTCTAACCATCTTCTTTGCTCATCTTATAGTGATGACAATTACGGCAAGCAAATAAAATTAGAATCGAGTAGAAATGTAGAATTAGTAATTAGGATAAGTTTGACCTAATTAGAAATTAAATAATTAATAAATAAAATTTGAATTAATTATATTCTTGAATGGATTCAAGTTTAAATTTAAAAATCAAAAATTTAAATTTAAAAGCCTAAAATTTAAATTGAGTAGAAGTAATAATTAAGACAAGTATGAGATAATTGGAAAATAAAAATCAAAATTTGAATTGATTAATTTTTTGAACGAATTTGAATTAAAAATAAAATTTAATCTCAAAAACTTAATTTAATTTGATTTAAACTCAACATAAATCTAATTTGAAAAATATTGAAAATTAAATAAAAATTCAAATTTTTGTTTTAGGCTTAACCTCAAGATTTGAACCTTTTATTTTAATATTATGATTTAAACTTTTTATTTTAATTTGAATTCAATTTAAACCTAAATTCAGATCTCAATTTGAATTAAGCCTATTAAAAAAATTTTGAGTTATACTCGGCCCATTCCCTCACTCTCTCTCATTTATACTCATCTAGGAGTTTGCATTGGCTTAATGTGTTAGCCATCCCTCATTTACCAAGTAGTATTGTCCAAATTTATAAGGGATAAAAGATTATAAAGTGATTCACTTTTTCAAAATTTTTAATTCAGTGTTTGCATTTTTAAAATTTTTAATTAAGTGACTAATTTTTTATAAAATTAATAATTCAATTCAAATCTTTAATTTTGTTAAAATCTAACGAAATCTTTTTTACTCGTGACATGTAGGCATTCATGCGAAAAATTAATGATCAACTACAATACCTACCCATACCCAATAACCCAAATATCTACAGCCCAACAACCCAAATACTCGTACCC
The DNA here is from genome assembly GCA_027575705.1 of Erythroxylum echinodendron. NCBI lineage: Eukaryota > Viridiplantae > Streptophyta > Magnoliopsida > Malpighiales > Erythroxylaceae > Erythroxylum > Erythroxylum echinodendron. Next base: position 4,746,407 of record JANZXR010000001.1, read on the forward strand.
AAAAGCCGAATAGACCTGCGTACAACAGCGAAATAGTGGATGTCTCTACTCTCTATGTATAGGTTGAAGATGGCATATGCAAAGGAAGCAACTTTTCAACTTATAAATAACGAGATGATGCTTGATGAGAATCCGACGCTCAACTTTGCTTCTTTCATAGCTACTTGGATGGAATCAGAGTTGGCTTCGCTTAACAAGAATTACATTGACATGGATGAGTACTCTTATTACCACTGACTAAAATTTTTATAGACATCAACACACTTTTTGTGAAATGTTGGTCAAGAATCCAGTTAATTTATTCTCAAAATGACGTTTGTTGGGAGAAGTTTGCAAGGTACTTTGAGGTTGAGCTGAAAGAGGTGAAATTGACTGAGGATGGCTATGTGATGGATCCGGTGGAAGCAATGGAAATGGTAGATGAGAACGTTATATCTGTCGCTATAATTCTCAGATCAACTCTTAGTGGAGAGTTCAAGGATGTGAAACTTCTTAATGAATTGTGACAAAGAAGAACGCGGAGACTGGCTGAAATACCCTAATTCACATTGATGCTGCATTGAGTTTTGGGTATGGGTATATAGGCTACGCGTATGAGTTATGGGAATAATGTTTAGTAAAACATTAATAGAACTAACATTTTAAACTGAATCGTTATGATAATAAAATGCTGGTTAATTGAAAAATATATTATCCTCTCTTGAAAACAAATGAAGCCTACTCTCATCTCTTTCCTTTTCAGTTACTAAATGATGTAGGACTAATTAGGGCAACTAATAAGCCCTCCTGTAAGCACCTGAACGATGACCATTCCACTCTGATCACAATCTTTAGATAAGATAATGGGTAATATATTTTTTTAATCTTATGTGCCAGCTTAACCAAAATAGAAAAGGGTTTATTGAAGGATAATCATAATCTCCAGCCTCCAGGCTATTGTCAGTATTGTCACAAAAACGTTCCTTAGATCGCCCGAGCTGTTTTAATTAAATGCATTTTAGAGGCTCACTTCAGGTTGTCAATTTACTGCTCCTTATTTTATCAGGCAAAATATCCCATACTTCCCCAACTTGAACTCGACAGTTCGTCCTGATGATAAATTTAATGATTTTGTTGATAGTTAGAAACCAGTGTAAATTGAAGCAATTACTATATAGACTATCCGTACTGGGCGTGGAAGCGAGAGAATGGGGATGCAATGGATACACTAAAGGCTTGCTTGAGTAGAGGATTAATAATAGAACGAAATTGAATATAACACACTTCTATCGTTTGATTGAGAGTTTTATAATGGAATGGAACGGAATGAGATAGAAGCGGAGGGTTTCATATTACGTTTCATTCCATCCTAAACGGTGAAAATAAGAAATTTCTAATTTAAGAGGTTTATGATGGAACGTAAACTAATAAATACATATTATTTAATATACTCTCAATAATTTTTTTAATACCAATTATTTCTTCTACCACTTTTTCTTTTTCTTAATAGTAACCACAAAGTCTGTTTATTTTTCTTTTTCTTAATAGTAACCACGAAATCTGTCTATTGTTACTCATTTCTTGGAGTTCTGGTGAACATAGAAATACCACAAATCACTAAAATCAAATTCTTTATATTGGTATTTATTGTCAAAATAAAGATGAATACGAAATAAGGAATCAAAGAACCATGAGTAGGGTTAAATAAAGACTTTTATTTATTTAGAAAATAGAGTCAAAAAAACATTCCAATGACTCATCTGTAAATAAAAATATAAATAAAATATAATAGAATAAAATTTATTAAATAATTAATAATAATATTTTTATATAATTAATAACAAAATAATAAAAATTTTATTATTTTAAAATAGAAAATATATAAAAATTATTTGTTTCGGTTGTACGTGATTTTTTTAATTGGACATAATTTTTGTTTTAAAATTATCGTGTTAAACCTCTTGCAACAACCATTTTAGCATCAGGGGTATAATAATCATTTATTATGCATTACATTCCATTCCATCCATCTTCCAAACAATATTTCACTGCATTACATTATAAACCTTCCACCCCTCGAAACAAATTTTTACTATATTACATTCCATTTCATTATAAACCGTCCCCTTTCGTTTCGTTTCGTTTCGTTTCGTTCCATTAATTAACATCCAATTAAACAAGCCCTAAGTTCATGGTCTTACTAGTTGGTGTTCTCCTATTGGCAATCACCTCTTCTTTTAATTCCCAACTAGATACTAACTTTCCACTAGAGATGTCAATAGGCCGGGCCGTGTAACATCTCATTTCCCATAATAAGGGTTAGAACCCCAGATCAATTATAAATGGCAAATAACAATAAAAGATTAGGAAATACATTTCATGGTTATGCATAACAGAAGTATACACACGCATGTGAATTTGATTTTTTTACACATTACAATGAATATTCATGCACTTATATGACATTTTCTGGGTATAAATGATCGTTTTATAGTGATTATATGCAAATAGTGAATAATTTGTTCCAAAAATTAATCTGGTGAATTAAATTATTGATTTAGAATTTTTGGTAAAATTTGAAAATTTTATGAGATTTTGGATATTTATGGACTAAAAAAAATGTCAAGTGGCAAGACAATTGGTAAATGGTAGTAGAATTAAGTGTCAAATGATAGTGAAAATTTTTAATAAGTGATATTAAGATTTAATGACATATGTCATTGAAAATTGGGAGACAAAGGGATTAGAAATTGGAAATAAATGGACTAGTTAATAAAGAGGGCCAAAAGAAAACCCATAGAAAATGGACATGTGCCAAGTGACAAGTGTCACTTGCCATACCATGTCTTAAGCCCCGATATTTTGTTTCAATAATGAAAGACCATCATCCTTATCTTTCACTTCTACTTTTTATCACTTGCTCTCATCTTCTTCATTTTCTCTCTTCTCCATTTACGGCCATTTCACTCTCTTCTCACCCTCTCAACGTGAGCTTTGCTATCATCCTCCACCTTACCACTCCAAAACCCTTGTTGTCTTCATTATTTGTTACAAAAGACCTAACCTCTTCCACCTTGGAAGATTGATGATCGCGTAAGGTTTGGAAGCTAGTGTTAAATGGTTATTTGAAGAGCTTGGAGTTAAACAAGTAAGTGTAAAGCATTGTTCTTCATGGTTTGTTAAATAGCAACTTTTATGATGATAGTTAGTGGTTAAATGAGCATAAAATGGTGAGGTATATATGGGTTTTATGTTTTTGGTGTTTATGATCAACTACAGATCATGATTTGTTTATGAATGATATTAACCTGAAATAAAGGTGAGAATGAAGAGCAAATAATGAGGAATTAAGCTAGAAATGATAGACTAAGTATAACATGTGGTAGAGGTAACTTGTAGGACTTCTAGAAAACAAGGAAGACTATAGCTGGAAGTTTTGGATTTTGATAACCTACGATCGTGGTAAGTGATATAAGTGATGGAATATGTTAGATGGAGTGTTTTTACTGAATATACATCTGTAATTTGACCATATATTGCTCTATATACATCAAAATGGGATGAATTTTAATTTAGACTAAAATAGAGACAAATGGCCACAATAGTTATGAAGGAATTTAATTTGAATTCTGTCCTTACGGGTCTTGAAATTTGGCTTGAAGTTGAGAACTGAGTGCTGTCATGGTATGAGAACAGCCTGTAGTAATTTAGGTATAACTTGCAGAATATTGAACTAATCTGCATGAAATTGATGTCATTAGAACCTTAAGACATATAAGAACATTTGTTTAGAGAAAGTGTTGCCTAAATACCTCATTTTATAGGTCATAATGATGATACAAAACTGATATGAAAATCTACCCTGAGAAAAATTAGAAAATTACAGGAAAAAATGGGAGATTAGTTTCTATCACGATCGTGGCAAGGACCACCATGATTGTGGGCAGTGATTTTTCAGGGTAATGTTTTTAATGTGCAATAGTTGAACCAATTAAGGATAAGGTACTTAACTATGATACATTTGGACTTAATTAGGCTTGAATTAAACTTATAATGATGGTTGAATTAAGTGACTAAATGTGTGATATGTATGAGGTGATAATTGAGGTTATAACTTAGTGAATGAATTTTTGATATGAAAGTAACAAAAGCATGAGTATAATGGGAATGAAGATGTTCATATCATTGTAGTTGTGATTCAAAGGAGTTGTGTAATATGTACTACGTAAAAGTGAATAAGAATTGGGTGAATGTATAAGTAAATGTTGCTGGAATAATTTGGTGAATGTATAAATTTAGCTTACTGAAATTTCAGATTTAAAGTACCAATTGTGTATGTGTATTATAAGAAGCTTTGTATGATGCCATATAAGTGATTATAATTACTCTAACATGCCATTGTCATAGGTTATGTACTTGAATGTCCTCTTGATATTCGAGTATATGCTCTATGGTATAGTCCCTGGCTCGGCTCGTGGCCAGGCGGGCCAGGAGGGCCTGTGGCTCAGGCTATGACCCTTTTTTTAAAATAGAAACTTCCAAACCGACGTCAAAATGACATCATTTTAGACAAAATGACATCATTTTAGAGGTAATGGTAAGGCCATAGGTCGAGTTGGGTCGGCCCTTGGTCTGGTCAACTAGGGCCAAAAACAGACGGGTGGGCTGGGTCACTTTTGACATTCCTCTTCCCACAAGCTATTCCCAGGATCTCCCATGACATACCTCTCTGAAGTATTCAATTAGATATTTTGTTTTCGCTTGAATTTGATATGCTAATAATGAAATTACCACGACTCTTGCAATGAAAATTAGTTTTTAATAATTGTTACAATTTCCCATCTTCTCCAAGAATTAATAACTAGAATTAAGTAAAACATTTAAAATTAATCAAATTAAGGGCCTTGAACTCAGGTTGGTGTAAATGAGGTAGAGAAATAAACATCAATGAAGTTAAACAAGCAAATTCCATTTGATTACTACTCTAACTTCAACGTAGTAATCCATGTTTTTGGCTCTTACGCCGTTTCAAACAGGAGGCATCAATTAAATTGTTTCAGATATGTGCTAGTTATGTTAATGTTTTGTAGCAAACCGCACATATCGATTCCGATGATTCAAGGATGAGTGTTGAGAGATAAGCAAGTTGGAAATTACTTCAAGCTTTTTCAATTGTTTTGAATATCTATTTTTTCAATTGTTTAAATATATGTTGCAATTAAGATTTAGGATTTTTTAGTTGATTTATTTGTTTTAAAAATCAGGTTGAATTATTACGCCTACCAGCTATTTATGATTATGTGTCAAAGAGTTAGTTAGCAAGTTAAGGAAGAATTGCCACATATGAGAATATTTAGATGGATGAGGTCTATTTAAGTTGTTCATTTCTATCATTTTTTTATTGTAGAAAGAAATCAAAGTCAATATAAACTTCTTTTCATTCAAATTCAATTTATATGTTACTTCTTTAAGTAGATTCCACATTATTTGCTAACAAGTGTATTATCAGAGCAGGTTTATGGTATGGCTTTTACTATTGCCTTGGCAAACTCATCTCAAAATACACCTTTCTTTAGTGGTATTAATTACCAATTTCGATGCATCAAGATGAGGACCTTATTCTTGTTGTACAAGTTATGGGACATTGTTACAAATGGTCTTGGTGAGCTTACAGAAACAGAAGAATGCCAAAAACTTACAACAGCTTAACACAATGAGTTGAGAGAAAAGCAAAGGAAGGATTCAAGAGCACTGTTGTTGATTCAACAAGAACTAGATGATGCCATTTTTCCACTAATCATGGAAGTTTGATCATCAAAGGAAGCACGTGACATGCTTAAAGAAGAGTATCATGGAACAAACAAAGTTATTTGAGTGAAGTTACAGACCCTATGCTAAGAATTTGAAAACTTTGAAATAAAACCCTCTGAATTTGTGCAAGAAATTTTATCAAGAGTCCAGTCGGTGGTAAACCAAATCAGATCAATTAGAGAAGAATTGACTAACTAAAAAGTTGTTGATAAGGTTTTGCGAAGCCTTTCAACCAAATTTGATCATGTTATTCATGCAATAGAAGAATCAAAGGATTTGACAAGAGACTGTCTCTCTATGAGTTGATGGGCTCTTTTTTATCTCATGAGTGGTAGATAAACAGGACAAATAAGACACCTCTCCATCTAGCCTTTCATTTAAAGTTTGAGTCGAGAAAGATCTCATATGACATGGGTCATGCAAGCAGCTAAGGACAAGACCGTGATCATGGCAGATCATTCTGCGGAAGAGGTAAGGGTAGAGCAAGACATTATGGACATCCTAGAAACAATTCAAGTGGAGGTACACTTTTTAATTCTTGCTCACGTTATGGAAGGTCAAACCACGAAGATAAAGAAATATAACAACTCTCCTCAATGTTATTATTGCAAAGTTTATGGCCATATTAAGAAAATTTGTTTTAAAAAGATGTGGATCATGAAAATTTTGAAGAAAAAGATGTTACTGAAAAGAATTTATTTGTTGCTTGCTTACTTTCTCATGAAGACAAGTTTGAAGATGATTGGTATCTTTATAGCGGTTGTAGTAATCATATGATTGGCAACAAAAGGTTATTTGTAGAGCTTGATGAGTTAATTAAGACGGAAGTAAGAATGGACAACAAAAACCAGGTTCATAGAATGGACAACAAAAACCAGGTTCATCTATGTGGAATGGCAACATTGCTATTTTTACAGAATTTGGAATGCAGTTACTACGTGATGTGATATTTATGCCTAGGATAATTGATAATTTGATTAATGTAGGTCAGTTGATGAAGAATGGTTATTATTTTGTGTTTGATGATGGTAAGTGCATGATTTATGATAAGAAGAACTTGCATTTAATTCATTCTATGAAAATGACAGCTGATAAGATGTTTCTGTTTGTATTTTTTGAAGCTCTGGCCAAGGCTTTCAATATAACTAGTGATGATAGTTTTCTTTTCCACCAAAGATTCGGTCATCTTCGTTTTAGTGGACTAACCTTATTGTACAAAAGGGATATGGTGCATGGTCTTCCTATGATTAATGGAGAAAAACAACATTATGAAGCTTGTATTTTTGGGAAGCACCATCGAGATAAGTTTCTTAAAGGAGGATCATGGAGAACTTCCAAGCCATTAATGTTGGTGCATGCTGATATATATAGACCAATGCAGACATCATCCTTAAGTAGAAGTAAGTATTTCATGATTTTTATTGATGATTTTTCCAAGAAAGAGTTGGGTGTACTTTTTGAAAGAACAAGCAAAAGCTTTTGAAAGTTTCAAACAATTCAAAGCTATGGTGGAAAAGGAAAGTGGTTGTCCTATTTTGACACTACAAACTGATCGTGGTGGTGAGTTTCTTTATACATAATTTAGCACTTTTTGGAGTAATGGTGGTATTCAAATACAACTTACGACAAGTTACATGTCCCAACAAAATGGAAGAAAATAGCGATTGTTGAAGCAGCTAGAAGTATGTTGAAAGACAAAGGCTTACCTAAGGAGTTTTGGGTTGAAGTAGTAGGGGTAGCTATTTATCTTCTCAATTGGTTTCCAACTTAAGTTGTTAAAGGTATAACTTAAGTTGTTAAAGGTATGACTCCATATAAAGCAGGCATGGTATATGGTAGCAAACCCAATGTAAGTCATTTGAAAGTATTTGGTTCCATTGCCTATGTTTTCATACCTACTGAATTGAGAAGCAAGTTGGATGATAAAAGTGTGAAATGCATCTTTGTTGGGTATAATAAATAAACTAAAGGTTATAGATTGTATGATGCTAATTTGGAAAAATTAATTATTAGCCATGATGTTGTTTTTAATGAAAATGATGCTTGGAATTGGAAGAAAGTTGATATGTAGCCAACTCATTTGGGGTAGAATGTCGATTCAAGTAAATCCATCTGTTTTTCATCACCTGGATCGTCACCAAAGAGAATGAGGAGCCTTATTGACATATACCAATCATGTGAGATTGCTCATTCTTCCATGGATCCCAGTTGTTTCGAAGATGCAATAGAGAAAGAAGAATGGTGTTTTGCAATAGGTGAAGAGATTAAAGCAATTGAGAAGAATAAGACATGGACATTGGTTGACTTATTGATAGAAAAGAAAGCAATTGACTTGAAGTGGATTTATAAGTCAAAGCTCAACTCTGATGGTTCTTTACAAAGATACAAAGCGAGGTTGGTTGCTAAGGGATACACACAAATCCCAGGTATTGACTTCATTAAAACTTATGCTCTAGTTTCTCGTTTTGACATTATTAGAACATTTTTGGCTGCAGCAGCCTACTATGGATGGGTAGCGTTTCAAATGGACATTAAATCTATTTTTCTTAATGGTGGATTGTTGGAAGATGTGTATGTTGAGCAATCTCAAGGCTTTATATTGAAGGGGTAGGAACATAAGGTGTAAAAATTAGACAAGGCACTCTATAGACTCAAGCAAGCACTAAAAACCCGGTATAACAAAGTTGATTCTTATTTTGCTCAAAATAATTTCCAAAAGAGTGCTAATGAACTTACCCTTTATGTGAAAATTCATTATGATGGTTTCTTGGCTGTATGTATATATATTGATGACATGGTTTATATGGGAAATTCTTCTGAAATGGTTGAAATATTTAAAATATTCATGATGCAAACATTTGAAATGTCAAACTTGGGTGTTTGTTGTATTTTCTGGGAATTGAAGTTATGTAGGATTCATATAGAATTTTCATCTGTCCAAGAAAACATGCAACTGATCTTTTGAAGAGAGTTGAAATAGGAAGTTGTAAGGCTACAATAACAATAACACCATTAAATTCTATTAAGAAGTTGTCTTTGAATGATGGAGCTGAGAAGATTTATACACTGCCTAAGCAAAAATCATTTGGGGGCAGTCAAGAGAATTCTTCGTTATGTAAAAGGCACTGCAAATTTTGGCATCAGGTATTAAAAGGGCAAATCGAATAAACTTATTGCTTTTACTGATAGTGATTAGGCCTTTTGTGTAGATGACAGAAAAAGCACTATAGATTATGTTCGTACACTTAACTTGTAAGCAATTTCATGGTCTTTAAAGAAGCAGCAGAGTCTAGCTTTGTTAAGTACTAAAGCTGAATACTTAGTAGCCACAACATCAACATGTCAAGTTATTTAGGTGAGGAGAATACTTAAAGAGTTGAAGCAAATGCAAGATGAAGCAACCTTGATTTTTTATGACAACAATTCCAACATTATTATATCTAATGACCCAATTCATCAAGGGAAAGTGAAACATGTAGAGATAAATTATCATGTCATTCAAGATTTGGTTGCAAAGGGAATTGTGGAGTTGCAATATATCAACACTGAAAATCAGCCTATAGATATGCTTACAAATGCAATAGTTGAAGTCAAGTTCAAGGAATTTCGCTTATTGATAGGAATTGAAGCCTCCTAGAATTAAGGGGGAATATTAAAAATTAAGTCAAGATTTTTTCTATTTTTTTGAATATATGTTACAATTAAGATTTATGATTTTTTAGTTAATTTTTCAGTTTTAGAAAATAGGTTGAATAAGTACGCCTACTAGGTGTTTGTGATTATGTATCAAAGAGTCTATTAGCAAGTTAAGGGGGAATTGCTAGGTATGAGAATAATTAGGTGGCTAAGGTTTATTTAAGTAGTTCATTTATGTCATTTTTTTGTTGTAGAGAAGAAATCAAAGTTAATACAAACTTCTCTTCATTCAAATTCAATTTCTTTTTTATTTCTTCTTTAAGCATATTCCAATTTTTTTCCTAACAAAACAACAGTGTTAGTGCTGTGCAATTTGTCTATTTTTTCCAATATCCAACAACTATGAATTGACTTTGTGGACTTACCCATGTTCCCAAATACATGAGTGCATTCATGGTAGATCCCACTATTGTAGGAAGATAAGTAGGAAGGTGCCACAAAACAAGAAAATATGATAAGTACAGTTGTTTTGTCTAGACAAAATTATATTATTGAGATTTTTGGTCCTTTGAATGGTGTTTATATGGATGCTAGAGTGACCAAACTTGGCTTTGGATTTCACATACCCCTTATATCACCTATTCCAAGACTCTACAAAAGTAGGTAGAAGGTTAAATGTGAAATTTCAATCAGAATGTTTTATAAATAATGAAGTAAAAATTTACTGTCATCTTTATATCACTTTACACTGTAATATTATTGAAACAATACTTATTGCACTTTAAATAAGGTATAAAAGTGGTAACAGAGATAACGATAAAAATTTATTTAAATTTTGTGAAAAGTTGAGGTGAACATCACACATTTAGACAATATTTTTAAAAAATTAATTTTAAGATCGCTTTAGCTTTTAATGAGTCTAAAAGATACCATATAAGCTAATTGATATTTCATATATTAAGAAATGACAAAAACCTAATTTTGTTAGAGTTTAAAATGTTAATAGTATCATTTTGAAAATGTTAAGATCTAATGTGATATCATAGATTACAACAAGGGCTTGTTTAGACCTTTTAGAAAATGTTAGGGTGCAATCTAGACCTTTGGCCTAGGTAGCACATGTATGTTTGGCCTAAAATGATCCATCTATTTTATAATATATAACGATGATTGTTAAAAAATAGATAACAAGAATAGGGAATAGTGAAAGAAATAAACAAGAGCATATGAATATTTTTAACAAGGTTTAGCTAATTAGGTGTGCCTATATTCTTGGGAGAAAAAAGGTATTTGTGTCATTATTGTTTCCTAGATTGTTTTCACCTAAATACTTTTGAGAAATGTCCGTTTCCTTGTTAAAAACTCTAATATTAGATGCCTGTGTATCTAAGGAATATACAATAATCTTCACCTTGGAGAATAAAACCTTTATAGGTTGGTTTATATTCATGCCTAACATCCTGAGACATTAATCAAGTCCAAGCAATGTTTGAGCTTCCCTATAGTAACCAAATTTGTTAATATGTCAGTTGCATTCTCCAAAGTGTGAATCTTTTCTCTTAAGATTTGTCTAAACTGAATCAACCATATGTCTATATATATATATATATATATATATGTATGTAAGTCGATCTAAGTAAGAGTTCAAATCTATTATGACATAGCTATGAGGCGCTTAACGGACCTTTTCGGACTTCGAATTGATGCAAAAATCATTTTTTTGTGCATTCTAATGTATGGCTATCTTAATTCAAAGTTCCTATCTATCAATATTTCTAATTTCAAATTTTCTTTATTCTCATCTAGATAAATAGTTCAATAAATAGGTCTATTCTGATAATATGTCTCTTTAAAGTGAAAATGGAATTCATCCTTTGTTTTTTCCTTTCCATTCATTCAGATCTCTTCCGTTTCGTCAATTTTGTCTGGAATATTCTTAGTCCTTGCATAATAAACTTGATTATTTACTAAGTAAATGGAATATTTACTACCAAAATTTATTCAAACTCCACTTTGATCTATGCCCACTAGTGCTGTAATTCATAATACTTTCTTATCAGCCTCAACCACTACTATATGCTTTTCTTCAGTTGTAGACAACACAATCATAGACTCAATTTGATTTTTAATAAATAGGTCCTTAAAAAATATTAAAGACATACCCCATAGTAGATCTCTTATTATCCAAATATCCTATATAGTTTACATCCATATATCCCATAATCAAATGATCACTTTGCTTATTATAAAACATAATCTCACGCTTTGATGTATCCCTCAAGTACCTAAATATTTACTAGGCTACTTCTTAATATTATCTTATAAGTTTCAATATGTACTTACTAACCTCACTAATAATATGAACCAAATATACCCTTATATAAACCATTACATATATTAAACATCCAACTACACTAAGATATAGTACCCTTGATTTGCATGAACCAAGCCAATCAGTTGATTATAAATTTTTTGACGTGATTAATTAAATGTACTATTTATCTTTATGTATTTTATTAATCATATATGATGTTTTAATGCTAAAGGTAAAATTCCTAGAATAATCACCGTACAATTGAAATTATTATGAGATCATAATTATAAGAATCAATTTGCATTTATATGTTATTGCTATATTGTTCCTAGTTATTAGGATAAGATATTAATGAAACAGTAAAACTAGAACATGTTTAATTTCTTTCTTATGAAGAATAATTGATCTTATAAATTAAATTATGTAGATACTTAAACAAATGTGTCGGTACTTATTAGATAATAAGTTCAGTGAACTAACCTATTTATGAGGACCTTAAATGGAATATTACTTATATGTATATATATTTTCTCATTATGATGTTTGTATAAGTGATTCTTAAACTTTGAATTATCAAAGTATCTCATATGAGAATTACTATATTTTGATGCTACTTATGACCAATTCTATTTAGAGTGGCTCAGCCAGTAGCACCTATATATAGAGATAGTTGTGTAATTCAATAAAGGATTCATCATTCTAAAGTAATTAAGGAGAGTGTTTCACTATTCTTAATTAGTAATTATTTAAGGAATTCTCTGGCAAGAGTGAATCGAGATTTGAAAAGGTATTTCTAAAAATCAATTATAAATTAATTACTAATTATCAAGAATGAACATAATTGGATTTAAATAAAGTAGACACTAATTTCATATTCTATGTCCAATTCAAATATTAGATAATGAAATGATTAAATTATACAATATAGCCGTATGCACGGATAGGTTGAGTCATGTCATTTTAATATTTCTAATATTTAGATGGTCGTGACATATTGCTAGACATTAATTTTGAGCTATGGTTATACAATATTTAATTGAAAAATTAAAGGTAAATTAAAAGAAATTTTAATTTATATAAATTTAATGATAAATTAGAATTATAATTTATAATCATTACCAACCTAATAAGAATCTATTGAATCACACATAAAGAATAATTTAAAAAATCAATTTAAATTAAGTTATAATTAATTGTTAAGTTTAGGAAACTTGAGGTACGAGACATTTAATCTTATTAAAATTAAATTATAATTATAATTACAATTAGACATTAATTATAATTAGTAAGTTTAATTTTAATAAGAAAGAAATCCCCGTGTCTTTTATTATAAATAGGAAAATGCATAAGGGAGCTAGTATTTGTACCTCTTTCCTCCTAAGAGTTGAGTTCTTTTTCCCCTGCTTTGTATATACTGATAGAGAGTGGATATATGGACAACTTGTGATTAATAATTGAAGAAAAAATTATGTAAGCATACAAATTAGGTACATTAAAACCCTCTTTTTAATGATTAATATTTTCCAAATTATTTAATTAAAGAGATCAGATCAACAAATTGTAAAATTTATTTTTTGCTGCGTCCGTGATTCTGTTATGATTAGTTTCTCAACAATGGTATCAAAATCTCCTTCAATTGTTTAATTTGATTAAAGTTGCTTATTTTTATTAATTTGATTAGTTTAAGGTTTATATTTTTTATGAATTTTCCTAATATTAATTAGGGTACAATTAATTTAGGTATTGTGTTTATTTATTGAAACTCAAACATGCCTCCCACCTATATTAATTGCTTTTGGAAAACACAAAGTGTATGTCCCTAGAGCTTTAGGAATTTGGAAAGACTTGGTTATAAGAAAACTTATGTTTTGGATTTATTTTTCTTAGAGATTTGTTGAAGCACGTGTGTTTGGATGAGTATGTTTTGGTTCTGGATTGTGAGTGTTTGTGGGTGCATTTTTGTCTCTTGTGATAACCCTTCATTATTAACGTTGTTTGTCGTTATCAAAAAAGTAAGCTAATGGTGATAATCGCCACTGGCAAGGGCAGAAAAAATCTCCACTAAGAAATTAGTTGCAATGAAGACGTTAAGATGGAGAAGCATCAGTGCTAGAAGGAGATGATAGAGACAAACTAGAAATAGTTGGATGAGGCAACGAAATATAGAGATGACAACGGGCTTGGGCCAGAGGGAGGAAGGAACCTTGGGCCAGGCCAGGCCGGCCAGCCTGAAAATTTTAATAAATTGTTTTTATATTTTTATTTTAACATCATTTTAAAATTGTAGTTACATTTGTTTAAATTCTTAAATTATTTCATTAAAATTATAATACATTTTATAAATACTTTTGATAATTTGATAAGTTTTTATAAATTATTATGTTATATTAAATAAGTTATAAACATATACAAATACATATATGTTTTTATAAACATACACATATATATGATTGAATTCTTAAATTATTGTTAATCCTAAATATAATTTTCAAAAGAATATAAAAGTAATTCAGTTATAAAAACATATATTGATATAGCTATTAGACTAAAATAGCTATTATTTTATTAAAGCTATAATACATTTCATAAATACTTTTGATAATTTGATAAGTTTTCATAAATTATTATATTTATTAAATAAGTTATAAACATGTACAAATACATATATGTTTTTATAAATATATACATATATGATTGAATTATTAAATTATTGTTAATTCTAAATATCATTTTCAAAAGAATATAAAAGTAATTGAGTTATAAAAACAGATATTGATATAGCTATTATTTTATTAAAACTATAATACATTTCATAGATACTTTTGATAATTTGATAAGTTTTTATAAATTATTTTATTTATTAAATAAGTTATAAACATATACAAATACATATATGTTTCTATAAATATATACATATATGATTGAATTCTT
>JANZXR010000001.1:4779176-4792399 GCA_027575705.1 Erythroxylum echinodendron
AACTTTCTGTTCTTTATGTTTGTGGTTTAAAAAAAATGTATACCGAAGTTTAAGTGTTAAGTGATGTGACACGCCACTCTCGCAGAAAACGGATTCGGATATCACTATCGATATCGGGTTTAGGTCCAGCAGGAGTGGGGTGTTACATTTAAAACCCAGCCAGATGGGTCCTCATCATTGAACTTTGGATAGTATAGCTTAAGGTAATGGCGACAGTGGTCATTTGGGTCGTTAGATTGCATAATGTTTGGAACTTTTGAAGATTCTTCAGGAAAGAATGCGTTGATTTCAGGATGGGTATTTTGTGTGTTTTGCGAGACTTGTAAAGCTTGTAGCTCGATTAACACTCGTTCTAGGATGGCATTAACTTGGTCAAA
This sequence comes from Erythroxylum echinodendron, assembly GCA_027575705.1. Lineage (NCBI taxonomy): Eukaryota > Viridiplantae > Streptophyta > Magnoliopsida > Malpighiales > Erythroxylaceae > Erythroxylum > Erythroxylum echinodendron. The sequence continues at coordinate 4,779,554 of JANZXR010000001.1, forward strand.
GCTAAATCTATGTCGAGCTAAGATTTTGCTAACCTTGTTGTGAAATTCTGCATTAGTTTTGCTGCAAGTATTTATGGTCGTAGCCGATTTTGATACCATTGATACAAGTAGAAATTTAAGAGAGAGAGAGAGGTGAAGCGAACAAGAAGATTTTGAAAAGTTATTATTCACTGCCCTTTCATTTGAAGATAGTACAATTTATAATGCTAAAACATAATAGCTAAGGCTAAAAAACATGAAAAAAGAATATTTCATTCAATGTAACAACCCACGTAACTAGCAGCTAATTCTTTCTTATCCAACTTAGCTAAAGACTAGTGCTACTAACTTGTTAAATGGAATAACAAAGCAATAATCTATGATTAAGTCCATCTCTAAATCTTCAATAACTTATGTAAAATGTGTAATTAAAAAAAGTTATATACAATTGAAATGCCATATATAATTTACAATGCATTACGAATTTTAATGATATAAACATACTCGTTCCTAAGTTCTTATACCATGCATGGAACGTAGAAAATCCTAAAAGTACGAACAATCAAAAGAAATTTGACAAGAAAGCTTCGTTCCAAATGTTAGTGAGTTGGGGCAGAGAATTTACGGTTATGTGGTCCAGAGTACAAATGCTTGACTGTTACGTTTGAGGCGTTGGTGCATGCATTCTTGGGGACCTGTTACGTCAGTCTGTCTTCCAAGTCCTAGGATGTGACTTCTCACGATTCAAAGTAAATAGGAACGACGCAAGATGCCAAGTTCACTGGATTTTACCGGCAACGTAGTCAAAATGTCAAACGCACTAAAATCCGAAGGCTGTAGACGACGAGGGCTGGGGTGAATGGATTAAATTAGTAGTCAATGCGATGAGGACATATGACAGGGGAGAAGTTTATGAGTTTCAAAATTGTACAGCAACAAATGTCTGAGGTGTTAATTTGCATTTAAAAGTTATTTTTTAATAACGAAAATTTTATATTGATTATTTTTCTTGTGCATGTTTTGATAAATTCTCAAAGTAGTAATTCAGTGATTATTTTTTAATAAATCAATAAATTGAAGATCTAGTTCGATTTTTAATTTTTCGATTTGATTTACTTTAATAACTTTTATTATTAAAAGATAATTAATTTATTAGTTAATAATTTAGTTTCATAAATTAATTAACTTTATAAATAAAATAATTTTCGTTTAATAGTCTTCAAATTTTTTGATAAATAACGAAAGTCTTCTTTAATTATATTTTAAAATATTTAATTTTAGTTAATTTTTAATAAATTTTATGAAAATTTAATACCAATTAAACTTTAAAAATTTTGTATTACCGGTTTAAATTTTGGATCAAATTTTCAAATATTGATAAATAATATTAAATTCTAATATCAGGATGTCAGAGATAAGGAATGGTGTCATAACGTGGCAATGAATGATTCCTTGTAAACTTTTAAGCCGGTTTAAATTAAAACAGAATGAAAGAATTTGAATTATAAATTTTTGACTAGCGGATAAAACGTTCAAGAAGAATAATTGTGAATTTCACATAAAAATAAATACTGGAATTTAATATTTAAAGAGAAAATAGGTATAAATTTACATAAAAAATTTATTTGTCAATTCTAAATTAACTATTTTAATATATATTTTCTTAACATATATAATTTTTAATTATATATTATTTAATTTAATTTAATTTATTAATTTCGTTTGACTTTAATTAAAATTGTCATCTTTAACAATAATAATGTGTATATTCAAATAGTCAAAATACAAAAACAGGTTGGTTCCTATAATCAGTGATTTTTAGAATAGGAGTTAGCGATAATTATTAACTTAAATTCGAAAACCAAAAATAATAGTTTTCAAAATATGGTAAATACAAGCTTAACTGTGTATTATCGATCCTTTTAAGATCTTGCGTTTAAGCGAAACTTTAAATTGAGTATTAAGGGCGATGACATTCCAATTAAATATAAATTTAATTAAAAATATCTCCAAATTTTACTGTCTCAGAAGCATGACTTTTAAAGCTAACAACTGTTTCCACAATGTTCTCACGTGAGGAAGGGTGGGAAATTATCGGTCATTATTTTTTGAAAAGGACATGAGATCTTTTTTCTTTTTCTTAGGAATGGCAGGATGGCAATGAGCTGACCATAAGCCACCCGTCCCAATTTTTCAAATAATTTTTAAAAAAACTAAAAATATAGAATAACGTGATTTTTTAAAATTGAGTCCAGGATTAAGATACTTGAATATAGGCTTATTCGATGACTAACTCTTTTAAGTAAAATAATATTATTTTGCTTAAAATAATTGAATATCGAGTTAGTTTAAACCTGAGTCTGACCTATAGACTTACCTATTAAAGACAACTAAATTTAAATCTATAGGCCAAAAATTGTCATTCCTACTTTTGCTTTGTTGCTAAATGATAAGGAAAAGTGACACTTGACATTTTATATCATTATTCAAATATCATTTCAATTACTGGACCCCTATAATTTAATATATTATTAATATATTTCTAACTGTAAAAAATTATTAATTATTTCATATATTTTTAATTTTATAAAACTTATTTTAAAATTATCAATTTCTATTATAAATTATAATTGTGAACTTTATAATGTTATGATAGAACCGTAGTGGTATATTAGTTTCGTAAACTCTTCAAATTACAATAATCGTTTATAGCATAATCAAAAATCAGAAGAATTAAAATGCAACAAAATAAATAAAACCAATATTTGTAAACGTAGTTCAGCATACTTTGCCTACTTCTGTGGGGTCCTCATCTAGCATAGTACTTTCATTAAAGGACAACAATAGTTTTACACAGGGCTTTAATAAGCTGACTCCACTTAACCCTTTACACTACCACTTGTTTTCACTACTCGTGAAAGTGATTCACACCTAATATCACGATCGATTCGTTTTAACCTCAATAGAGAATTTTTCTTAACAATTTTTTTGAAACAATAATAATAAATAAATCACTCAGGTGATTAAATAAATAACTCAACACTCAAGAAGACACTTGAAAAAAAAAAACAAGGAATAATTTCCTGCATAATCACAAAACTATGAGCAGTTGAATAATCACGCAGGTATCATCACTAGACCTCCAGTTCACGCACATTATCCTTCAGCCCACAATAATGCTTTTCAAATACGAAGGTTCAAGCACATAATAATTTATCTCCAGCTATACCCTAATTTTCTGAACACTAAAAGCCATGTGATCTGTCCATTCACCAACGATAAAGTGCACCAAGACACAGATCAAGAACGACTCACAAGCCAAGTGACTCACGTGTATATTTAGCAGAAACAAGATCACGCACAATACACCAAATAAACACCCAGCAAGACCTTCACCAAGTCAACCACAATTCAAAAGTAGGAGCTGGGTCGTGCATGCATCAACACACCTATGGCTGTCTCCAATTTTCTTCACACTTGGCAACGTCATACACACATGCCTTCCTCAAAATAGTAAGAATCTTCATATCAAAAACCACGCACTTTTTGTTCTTTCATTCAACATAAACATTCACTAAAAAGAACCTCACCAGATCACTTACGTAATTGTTGCCAAGAAACAAACACCCAGTTGCCCATGTAGTAAGACAAAAACTAGAAAAATTCACGTCAACATCAACCAAGAAAAAAAATCACCAGATCACTCACATATCTTCCATACAGAACAGAGTCACATAGTAATAAAAAATTCAAGATATGGAAACCTTCACCCCACCTTCACACACGTCATTTTGCATTGTCCATATTTCAAAAAGAAACATAATCCACTCCAATTTTCATTCAAGATGGACTTATATTTGTGCAACAACACTTATTCAAGAATCCAATTCAAGTAAGACTTCTTGATTTATATTTGCAATCGTTATTTGAATATCTAATAATAAAAAATGTCAGAATTAAAATAGTAAGGTATAGTAAATATCCTCACAATCTCCCCGTTTTTGGCATTTTTTTCACAAACAGAAACTTCCCTTAAATCACATAATCGCATATACAAACTTATAGAAGTTACAATTCTCCCCTCAATCTAATGTCCACATAGATAAAAATAGCCAACATTCATTAGTAGTTTAAAATAGCTAAGTACAAACCCAAAGTCAAGTCATCTCCCCCTTTAGGACAAAGGATGCCAAAAAGAAAAATCAAGGAGCATTGGAGGACCGAAGAAACCGCTGCTTCAGCTGGCGAAGTGCGTTAAGACCCATTTGAAAAATACCTTCAATCCTTTAGTGAACAAAGCTGCATGAGGATTGATGGTGGAGGCTCCCGTGGCATCTGAAGGACCAGGTGTAGTGTATGGCAAATCCAAAACCTGCGGTTGCTTGAAAATTCTAGCCGATATGTTCATTAATGTGACTAATTTAAGTGTACTTCTCTCTAACCGAGGAACACCACTTGCATATAAAAATTGAGAAATTAAGCAAGGAAAGTAAAGTAAAGAATGTGACTTGCCTCCAATAGCCAACATAGCTTCAATTATGAGTTGCCCCAATTTGAAGTTTACCCTGGTGCTGATAGCATACTGCAGTGTAGCCTGTGCTAGGTAGATAGAGACAACATGTGTACTAGGTATCCAATTAGTTAAAACCAACTTATAAAGCATGAAATACTTTTGAATCAACATGGTTGAGCGTAGCCCCGAGCTAGATGGCTAAACAGATAACTTTTCACCAGTTACTACTATTTGATCATTAGAAATAGTCCATTTATCATCAAAAATCTGATCCCTAATTAGATTGTCAAATCTTATGAAGATATTCAACCTGTCAGCATCAAACTGTATCACCCTACCTTGGACATATACCAATTCATAACTCATAGCAGTATTAGATAATAAGTCACCAGATAGATTGCAATAGAAATCTTTTACTAATTCAATATCATAATGTTCATGAAGTAGTGCAACTTGTAGAAATGTTCTCTCAAATAGTAAAATATCCAGTCGGTACTGATGTAATTCATCTAAGTTAATAGGTGATCCAGTACTAACCCAATGTCAGTGAATGTCTCCCATTTTTGCTCCACTTCGGGTGAATAGAATTTGAATGAAACTACAGTTTCTATTGTCAACCGAGCAGATGGAACTTACCAAGGTGGGCGAACTATTTTCCTAGCTCACTGTTTTGTCTGTTTTTGAGGGACCGAAGGAGGAGCAGTTGGTGGAGTAACAGCAGTAGGAACTTTGTCGAAATCAGATAACGACTCTGCAATCATTGAACGCAACACGCCCATGGCGCCATCACTTTCTGGTGGATAATCCAAAACTAAGGTGGCGTCGAGAATTTTAATAGGAGTAGTTGAGGATGACCCAGGCCCGAAAACTTTCCTCCCAAGTGTTGGGTTCAGCAGCAAACGGTTGGACCGACGTGTGGGAGCAACAATCAGTTGTTTTCACACCGGAGGAGAGGGATTTGTTTTCATTCTTGGCCATTTTGTTAAAGAACAATAGAGACCCATAAAAAATCAACAAATGGCGCCACCATTGAGTGAAAGAGAGCAGTACCGTAGAGAGAAGTCTGACTTGCAGAGTTGGAATCCACACGGTTGAGAAGAGATGAGTCTTCGATGGAGTCCCAAGAATCTCGCATAGATGCTACTTCCACGATGGAGAAGTCATCAATGCAATCATGTGGGTGCTTAGGAGCTTGAAGGTCGACATAGATGAGAAAGGGATGAGGGGTGCAGGCGGTGAAAGGAAGAGGACTTGGGGATTTTTAATCCCTTGATGAAAACGCAACGTTTCATTTTTTTACTTTTCAAAATAATACATCAATAATGTAAAAGAAAAAGTCCCAAAGCCCTTTAAAGAAGTTCAAACCTAATTGCATCAAGAGGTTTCGTAAAGATAGCTACAAGTTGCTTTTCCGTAGACATATATGAGAAGGTGGCTACGTTGTTCTCTACAAGCTTAGGAATAAAATGATACTTCAAATCAATGTGCTTCGTCTGTGAATGCTGAATTGGATTCTTCGAGATATCTATAGCACCCTTGTTATCACATAGGATTGTCATTACAGTCTGATCAATTCCATTATCTTCCAACATTTGTTTCATCCAGAGAAGTTGCGAACAACAACTTCCTGCAACAATATATTCTGCTTATGTAGTTGACAATGAAATTGAATTCTGCTTTTTACTGTACCAAGGAATTAAATTGTTATCAAGAAAGAAACAACCTTTTGAAGTGCTTTTTCTACCATCTAGATTTTCAGCCCAATCCGCATCACCGTACCCAGCTAGAGAAGACGTTGAGTCACATGTATACTAAATTCCAAATTCAGATATACCGCTTATATACCTGATGATCCTCTTTACTACTGTCAAGTGTGTATCTCTTGGATTGGCTTGGTAGCGAACACATACTCTGACGTTGTAGCATATAACTGGTCTACTTGGTGTTAAATACAATAGGTTCCCAATAATGCTCCGATAAACTTTGACATCAACACTTTTCTCGTTCTTATCTTTACTTAACTTCGTAGAAACACTCTTTGGTGTTCTCACATATCTAGCATTCTCAAGTTTAAACTTCTTTATTAAGTTCTTTGCATATTTGGTTTTAGATACAAAGATGCCATCTTTTACTTGTTTAACTTGCAAACCTAGAAAGAAGTTCAACTCACCGACTATACTCATCTCAAATTCATACGTCATTAACTCAACAAAGTCATCTGCCATATTAGGATGAATGGAGCCAAATACAATATCATCAACATAAATCTGAGTAATCATCAATTTAGATCTAATTTTCTTTATAAGTAGAGTTTTGTCAACACTACCTCGTTCTTAGCCTTTCTTAATGAGATATTGTGTGAGTCTTTCATACAAACCCTTGGCGCTTGTTTAAGATTGGAAAGTGCTTTCTTCAACTTAAACACATGATCTGCATGAACTGAATTAATAAATCCTTTCAGTTATTCAACATATAACGTTTCCTGTATAAACCCATTCAAAAAGGCACTCTTCACATCCATCTGATAAAACTTGAAGCCCTTCACACATGCTATACCCAACAACAGTTTGATAGACTCAAGTCGTGCTACTGGTGCAAATTTTTCATCGAAGTCTATTCCTTCAATCTATGAATATCCTTAAGCCAATAACCTTGCTTTATTTCTGGTTACATTGCCCTTTTCATCTGTTTTATTGCGAAAGACCCATTTTGTTCCCATCATTCACATCCAATAGTCTTGGCACTAATTCCCGTACACCATTTTGTGCAAAATGAGTTAATTCTTCTTGCATAGCTGCTGTCTAGAACTCATCTTGTAGGGCTTCTTTAACATTTTTAGGCTCGACTGAAGAAGTGTAGCACAAATATCCTGCAAGTTCTCGATAATTAACTTTTTTTCTTTCTCTTATTTTTCTTCTTTCTTTGACATCATTAATAATATTTTCTACTGGATGACTTCTTTTGATTCGTGATGGAGGATCTCGGTTCGAATCAATTTCTCTCAAGTTTTGAGTATTTAGTGGGACTATTTCTGCATCAAGTTCTTGGAAGATCCGTCATTCGAAGTAACTGCCAATTCTTCAGTTTGAGCGATTACTTCTTTAAGAACAACTAACTGCAAATTTGGGCAATTTTTTGTTGTAATATTGTTGCTTGTTTGAGCTGGTTCGCAAGACCGATTTTGTATGTTTTCTTCTGCACTTGTAACATACAATTGAAATACATCATCTATCCCCACATTTACAGTTTCTAACACTTTATTGGTTCTTTGATTAAATCCTTGATATGCTTTACTGTGAGTTGAATAACCAACGAAGATCCCTTCATTGCTTTTGCTCTCGAAATTTTTGAGTTATTCCTGATCTCTAAGAATGTAGCATATACTGCCAAACATATGAAAGTACCTCACATTTGATTTCTTTTCTTTCCAAAGTTCATAAGATGTCTTGTTCAAGATGTTTCTAAGATAAACTCTGTTACATATGTAGCCTGTTGTGTTGACTGGTTTAGCTCAAAATCGCATATACATCTTTCTACCATTCAACATGGATCTGGCCATTTCATGAAGGGTTCTATTTTTCCTTTCGACTACTCCATTTTGCTATGGAGTTTAGGCACTGAAAATTCTTGTATGATGCTACATTCATCACAAAACTCATTGAAGCTTACATTCTTAAATTTCTTTCTATGTTTTGACCGAATTGTCAACACTGCCATATTTTTCAGATTTATAACCTACACATATAGGCTTCTAAAGGCCTTGAAACCATATGATTTTTCTCTCAAAAATGATTCCCAAGTGTATCTAGAGTAGTCATCAACACATTTTAGAAACTATCTCATCCCACCAACGCTATTGTGTTATGTTGGACTAACCAAATCTATATGAATTAACTCAAGTATACGTGAGGAAGTAACATATCTAACCTTTTTTTGAGACACTCTAATTTGTTTACCCATTTGACACGGACTACACAAAGATTTGTCTTATTTGTTTATTGAGGGCAAAACTTTCACCGCTTCCAATTTCTTCAACATGCTAATGAACTTATAGTTGATATGTCCAAACGTTTGATGTCATAGCTCTATATTATTGTCGTGAGAGGCTGAATTGTAGGTATTGGTGACCTGTAGCACATAGAAATTGTTTGCTGATTGTTACTCACAATGCATTCTCCTTGCTCAGTTAGTACTCTGCATTCATCACTTGTAAATTTAACCACTAAACCATCATCACAAAGTTGGCTTATACTTACCAAATTGGCGATTAGTCCATCGACATGGAGTATGTTTTTGAGATGTGGCAGTCGATCCACGTTTAACGATCCTCTGCCAACTACCGAAGCCTTCTTTCCATCTTCAAATGTCACATGTCCATCCATACAGCTTTGATAATTGGATAAGTAACTCTTCTCTCCTGTCATATAGCGTGAACATCTACTGTCAAAATAACAACCATTCTGTGAAGTCACCTTTATAGATTTACGGGCTATGAGAGCTTACAATTGACTCTTTTTAACCTATGTGTGCTTCAAAATTATGGACTGCTACTGGAAATTGTGTGAGCAATGAATGCTAATTCGGTTTTGGTAGTAACATGTAACACATTAATCTTATATGTCTGATAACTCTGAAAAATGACACGTAGGAACAAATCTCTATTTTTCTTTGAAATTTTGTCTTGGACAAATCTGGAAGCATTAATTTTCTCATCATTCACCTTAAAACATTCACCTTTATAGCCAATACCTTGAAAACCCCCCTTTATCTTACCGATTTCTAATGATTTTTCTAACTTCTTCGTGCCACCATTTAACATCCTCAATCCCTTTTCAGTACTGACCAATTTCAGTTTTTCTTCATCAAATTCAACTAATGTCAATACCAGTTTCTTCTCTAAGCAATGAACAATGTTCTTCATAGACAAGTTTGCTTCATTCAACTTTTTATTCTTTTTACATGTTTGCACCCATTTTGCATACATTAATTTGTAAGCTTTGTAAATGTTCTCCTTTTCATTATCTGAACCACTTTCATCACTATCATAATCTAAGATTGATCTTTAAGCTAATTTGCCTGCATTTTTCTCAAAATTTTCAGATTTGCTCACTTTTTCATCATCAGTTACTTCTTTATTAAATACTATTAAGCAAATAACTAGATTTTTGTTATACAAAGAAACTAACACAGCAATGTTCACAATATATTCTTCATTACCATACATACTTTCAGATTCATTCTCGCTCCAAGTGCTCGCAAAGGATTTCCCTTTTCTCTTCTTCAGGGTATTAACACATTCTGCTTGCACATGTCTGAAACCTTGACACTCATGACATTGAACTCTCCTTGCTTTTCTTTCACTCTTTTGAGTTTTAACTTACTGTTTGAAGTTGTTGTTTGATGAACTCCCACTGTTTTACCTAAATTCGAGTCTATCATTTTTCACTCTTTTCAACCACTTACTAAAATTTCGTGTTAACAAACCAGATGCTCATTCTTATCGGAATCATCTTCTATATCATTTATTCCCTTTCTAGTTTCGACTTGTAGTGCCAATCCTTTCTCTTTTCATGTTTACCCCTCGACAAATTCATTTCTAAATTTGTAAGAATCCCAGTTACCTTATCCAACAACAAGTCATTAATGTCATGAGCCTCCTCGACTGCTACAATTTTCGAAATAAATCTTAGAGATAGTGATCTTAGCGTCTTCTTTTCTGATTTCAGGTTAGAGTATTTCTTCCTCAGTTGATATACTTGATTTGCTATTTCACGCAATCTCTCATGGAAATCTCCAATTGTCTCACTGTCATCCATCTTCAGTTCTTCAAACCTTACAGCTACCATCTAAAGTTTTGAGACCATCACAGATTTTGATCCCTCATAGTATCCCATACTTCTTTAGCTGATTAATAGGCTGATATCATTAAGAAACGATCTTCATCCACAGCACTAAAAAAGGCGTGGCTTGAGAATTTCCAAGGGTTCTCTCTTTTTCAACTCTTGTCCACTCAGATGGATCTTTCAGTACTATTTCTCCCTTATCATCAGTCATCACTGGATGTGTCCAGCCATGGAGCACTGAATTCCATGCCTTTATTCCCTATGCTTGAATAAGAACTCTCATACATGCCTTCCATGCAGGATAAGTAGAACCATCCAATAACGATAGCTTGTAATTGATGAACCTTCTCTTATAGCCATGTTTACGAAATGCGGATCTGCACTAACTTGTTGTACCAAGTTCTGATTAGGTGACCTTGCTCTGATACCAATTGATAGAACCGTAGGGGTGTATTAATTTTGCAAACTTTTCGATATACGACAATCATTTCTAGCACAATTAAAAACTAGAAGAATTAAAACAGAACAAAATAAATAAACACCAATATTTGTTAACGCAGTTCGACATACCTTGCCTACTGAGCTCTCACCCAGCTTAATACTTTCATCAAAGGACAACGATAGTTTTATACAAGGCTTTAATAAATCGACTCCACTTAACCCTTGACAATACCACTTGTCCTCACTACGTATGAAAGTGATTCATACCCAACAATACGACTGACTCGTGTTAACCTCAACAGAGGATTTTTCTCAACAATCTTTTGAAACAAGAATAGTGAATATATCACTCAAGTGATTAAACAAACAACTCAACACTCATGAAGAAACTTGAAAAAAAAACAAGGAATAATTTCCTGCAAATCACGAGACCATGAGCAGTTGAATAATCATGCAGATATCATTACTAGCCTTCCAGATCACGCACACTATCCTTCAGCCCACAATAATGCTTTTCAAACTCGAAGGTTCAATCACACAACAATATATCTCTAGCTATGCCCTAATTTTTTTAACACTAAAAGCCATGTGATCTGTCCATTCACCAATGACATAATGCATGAAGACACAGATCAACAACGACTCACAAGCCAAGTGACTCACGTGCATATGTAGCAAAAACAAGATCACGCACGATACACTAAATAAATATCCGACAAGGACTTCACCAAGTCAACCACCATTTAAAAGCAGGCTCTGGGTCATGCATGCATCAACACACCTACGGTTGTCTCCAATTTTCTTCATACTTGGCAATGTCACACACACATGCCTTCCTCGAAACAGTAAGAATCTTTAGATCAAAGATCACACACTTTTTGTTCTTTCATTCAACATAAACATTCATCAGAAAGAACCTCACCAGATCACTGACGTAATTATTGCCAAGAAACAAACACCCAGTTACCCATGCAGTAAGATAAAAACTAGAAAAATTCATGCCAACATTAACCAAACAATAGACTCTTATTTGTGCAACAACACAACACTTATCCAAGAATCCAATTCAAGTAAGACTTCTTGGTTTATATTTTTAATCATTATCTGAATATCCAATACTTAGAAATGCCAAAATTAAAATAATAAGACATAGTAAATATCTAAACATGTTATTATTATTATGTGTATTACAATAAAAATGATGTTGTTTTAAAGTTTATGGTTAGATCTTTTCAATAAAAATTAATTGTAGAAGCGATAGACATTGTAAAAATAAAATTATAAAAATATTGATAATTTTTAAAAGTCAAACATTATTATAAAGTCAACGTATTCAATGCACAAAGCTCCTTATTTTGTGGGAGTCTAAGGAGGGTCATATTGTACACAAACTTTCCTTTATATTTCTACAAAATGCTGCTTGAACCAATGACCTTATAGTTATAATGTTGGTAATGTTGCTCATTTGTTACCATAAAATCACAAGTTTAAGTCACATAAATAATCTCTTTGTAAAAAAAAGGAACGTTGTGTATATTATGACCCTCTTCAGATTCTCACAAAGTGGGGAGCCTTGTGTCTTGAGTACTAACTTTCAAATGATATTATAAGAGGGGCTAGACAAATTTAATCTTATAAATTTATTAAAAAAATGTGGCTCTCCCACCCAAATAAGCATGGTTGTGTAGTTTAATCAAGAAATTTTATTATATCAACTATCATATTACACATGTATAATTAACTAATGACACGGCTTAATAAATTAATATTACCATACAAATTAATAACAAAATATTATGTTTTAAATCTGAGTTCAAATTTTGTTTATTAATAGAAATTACATTTTTATTGGTTTATCTCACGATAAGTATGCTGATGCAGTCGGGCAATGTATCCTAATCCAATAATTAGTCCAGAGAAGTCTCATTTTGCTATAAAACTTAGAGTGCGTTTGGTTTAGCTTTTGGTAGGTAAAAAAGTACTTTTTTCCACCGCAAAAGCTATTTTAAGGAAAAAATGAGTGTTTGGCTGTAAACTTCAAAAGTACTTTTGGAGTAGAAATAGCTTTTT
>JANZXR010000001.1:4792499-4809640 GCA_027575705.1 Erythroxylum echinodendron
AGAGAGAGGGTTTTGCAAAAGAAATTGATTAAAATGTAATATGTTTCGTTTTCGATTTAAGCTAATCGAAATTCTGATATAAAACAAAATCTTGGCGATTCTTGTAAACAAAATATTTCTGAATAAAAGTGGGCCCAAATTTTGTGATTATTGATTTTCGCGTATTCAAAAAAAATTATACCGACTTTTGATTGTTTAGAGATGTGGTACACCACTCTCGCGGGGCACGGACTCGGATATCACTATCGATATCGGGTTCTGGTCCAGCGGGAGTGGGGTGTTACAAGAATTCTCTGATTAGAGTGAATTGAGATTTAGAAAACTATTAAATATTAATTATAAATCAATTACTAATTAATAAAATTGAATATGATTGGATTTAAATTAAGTGTACACCAATTCCATATTCTATGTCCAATTGGAATATTAGATGAAATGATTAAATTATAGATCATAACCATATATAGATATAATGAATTAAGCTATTTTTATATTTTTAATATTTAGGTGGTTATGACATATTGCTAGATGTTGGTTATGACATATTGCTAGATGTTAGTCTTAATATATAATTATAAAATATTTAATTGGAGAATTAAAGATAAGTTAAAAGGAATTTTAATTTATTTAATTTTGATTATTAATCAGAATTATAATTTACAATTATTCTCAAACATATTAGGAATTTATCGCATCACACATAAGAAGCATTTGAAAATAGAAAATTTTAATTTAGGTGAACTTGATTATGAAGTTTGTTATAAATTGTAAACGTAATTAAGAGTTAGACTTTAAATATAATTAGGAAGTTTAATCTTAATAAGAAAGATGCCATATTGTATTTTTAAGAAATAGGAAAAAGACATAAGGAAGCTAGCATTCCTGTCTTTTTTTTGTTAAGTGTTGAGCTTTTTTTCTCTACTTTATTGATATTGTTAGAAGTTGGACACATGAATAATTTATAATTGACAGTTTCAAAAGAAATTTATATATGAATACAAATTAGGTATGTCTCAACCCATTTATTTATGATTCATATGTTTTCAAGCTATTCACTTAAAAGAGATGCTACTAGAAAATTATAAATTTTATTTTTCTGCTGTGTACGTGTGATTCGGTCGCAGCTAGTTTTCTAACATTTATTTCAACACTACTCATAAAATATTATATCTTAACTAGTCAACATCTTCTTAGATGTTGGGTCCTAAAACTTGTATTCATTTACTACTTTAAGATAGCTAATGAAGGACTTCATATCAAGTTTTAACCTCTCATCACCGTAAACATGCAAGTAAGTAAGATAAACACAGGTTTTTTATCTACAAATATATCTTACTTCCTGTCCGTACTTTATCTAAAACTCTCCTATATATGGTGATTTGTGATGAGGTAAATTATCATACCCATTGCATTTAGGAAGCCCCGTATTCAGCCTTAAACACCCCTTTCAATTATGGATCATTTCATCCTCTCTGAAATGTCATTCTGTTATGGTATTATTAAACTATGTAATATTTATGAATTTCAAGCTCCTAAAAGAATATCTGGAATTGTGAGTTAGTGTACTCAATTTCATTGTTTAGTGTGAAATTATTATTATTTTTACTTGTTTAATTCTCCACCTCAACCTTCTGTGCCATGTATTTTTAAGGACCTTGAATTTTTGGTTTATGAAATATATGTGGCATTTCCTTAAAAAATCGTTAAGGAATGTCATAAAATAATAAGACCCACTAGCGACTACTCTCTAATAATTCCCTATTGATGGATAAAATAATAGATTTATTTTGATTCCGACAATGAAATTCTAATGTAGAATATAATAGGTGTAAGAAAAGACTTTTATTTCGAGTTTTCTAATATTGTATTGAATAATATTTAGGATTCCTATGATTTCTTCTCGCCATCTTAACTGTCACCATAGATTGCTTACCAAATAAATAAAATTTGTAAAAATCTAACTTACATTATTTGACGTCTTTCAGTAGACTTCTCTTATAAAGTTCTGGCATCCTTTTCTCATTAAGGTGACTCAGTCGTATGTGGCATAATGTAGTACTATCACTATTTGAATCTATTGCAACAAGCTTTCCACCTGCAATTATGCTCTCCATCAATTTATAGATGTTATCAGCCAATTTTGTCCCTCTCATCATAGTAAATGAACCCTCTATCATTTAAGTATTGCTTCGTAAGTTCCATAATCAAAACCATTCGCACGTACTGTGTCCAAAGGAATCAGGTTCTTTCATAAATTTGGTATATGTCAAACATCACATATTATCGTGAAATCACCATCAACCATCTTAATCTAGACCTATCATATTCTAACGATTTATTATAGTTTCTATTGTCAACCGAGCAAATGGAACTTGCCGAGGTGGGCAAATTATTTTCCTAGCTCACTGTTTTGTCTATTTTTTAGGGACTGAAGGAGAAGCAATCGGTGGAGCAGCAGCAGTAGGAACCTTGTCGGAATCAAATAACAAGCTTCGACCATTGAATGCAACACTTGTATGGCGTCATCACTTTCTAGTGGATAATCCCGAATCGATGTAGTGTCAAGAATTTCAATAAGAGTAGTTGAGGACAATCTAGGCCCAGAAACTTTCCTCCCAAGTGTCGAGTTCAGTAGCAAATGGTTGGACCGACGTCTGGGAGAAACAATCAGTTTTTCCACACCTGAGGAGAGGGATTTGTCTTTGTTCTTACCTATTTTGTTACGTTGTGTATTGTTGATGTCTCTGGGGGTGGAGACAGATAACAAAATACAAAAATCTAACGTCTGGCAGTGTTTGGTTGCTGACACTGCCCATTTTTGTTCCATCTCCAGTTCACAAAAATACAAATTTTTTGCGCCTTCCAAAACTGTGGCACAACTTTCTTGTGCCTATCACAGAAACAAAACACGCGGTCTGTTGGACAAAAATACCCCCATATTATTACTATAAATAGCAAAAAAACATTCTTAATAAAATATAAGGCTCGAATGTATCTTTAACCTATTATGTTATTAATTCCATGAATGCTCAGATGTTTTATTAAATTATTATGTACTAGAATTTCTAACTTGTTGGATTTTTTTTATTCAATAACTCATTTCATTAAATTTTTAGGTTTCTCATTTCATTAAATATTTAAGTTCTTCATTTTGTTTCATTGTAATTAAAAAATACAAATACAATTAAAAAATATTGATACAATTATAAAAAATTTACGATATTCATTTTATTGTTAACTTATATGAATTTTTTGCTATTTAATAGCTTATTTTATTAAATTTGTAGGTTCCTCATTTTTTTAATTCTGCATTTATAGATGTAATTAAAAAAATACTGATACAAATAATTCGTTTTAAAATAATCAATGAATTACATATTTTTAATCATATTATACTGCAAGGGTACTTTGGTCATTGACATTGTTTTCTATGTTCTGTCAACTACAACCAAACACATTTCTATCCTCAAGACACACAGTTTTATTTGTTTTGTCCATTACAACTAAACACCTCACTGTCTCCAATTTTTGATCTATTCTGTCTTTAAATTTTGTTTCGTTCCGTCTTAGTATATAGATCACAATAACCATACACATCGTTAAAGAGCAATAGAGACCCAAACAAAATCAACATGGTGCAACCGTTGAGTGAAAAAGAGCAATACTGTAGAGAGAAGTCTAAGTTGCAGAGCTGGAAACCATACGGATGAGAAGAGATGAGTCTTCAGTGGAGTTCCAAAAATCCCATACAGATGCTAATTTCGGTGGAGAAGTCTTTAATGCAATCACGTGGGTGCTTGGAAGCTTGAAGGTCAACAGAGATGAGAAGGGGATGAGAGGCACGGGCGGCGACAGGAAGAAGACTTAGGGATTTTTAATCCTTTTGGATTAAAACACAATGTTTCGTTTTTCTCTTTTTATAACTTTTTAATAATTTTTAAAAGGAAAATAATACAACAATAATGTAAAACACAAAGTCCCAAAGCCCCTCGAAGAAGTTTAAACCTGATTGCGTCAAGAGGTTTCGTAAAGATGTCCGCCAATTACTTTTCTATAGACACATATGAGAGGGTGGCTACTTTGTTCTCCACAAGCTCTTGAATAAAATGATACTTCAAATTAATGTGCTTCATCTGTTAATGCTGAACCAGATTCTTTGAGATATCTATAGCAGTCTTGTTATCACATAGGATTGTCAGTACAACCTGATCAACTCCATAATCTTCCAACATTAATTTCATCCAAAGAAGTTGCGCACAACTTCCTATAGCAATAAATTCTGCTTTTACGGTTGATAATGAAATTGAATTTTACTTTTTACTGTACTAGGAAATTAGATTATTACCAAGGATAGATAATTTCTATTGTCTAGATTTTCAGCCCAATCTGCATCATTATACCTGGCTAAGTAGGACGTATAGTCACATGTATACCAAATTCCAAATTCAGATGTACTGCTTATGTACTTGATCATCCTCTTTACTGCTATCAAGTGTGTATCTTTTAGATTGGCTTGGTAGCCAGCATATACTCTGACGCTATAGAATATATCTGGTCTACTTGCTATTAAATACAATAGGCTCCCAATAATGCTCCAATAGAGTCTGACATCAACACTTTTCGTGTTCTCTTCTTTACTTAAGTTTGTAAAAACACTCATAGGTGTTCTCGCATGTATAACATTAAGTCCAAACTTCTTTATTAAGTTCTTTGCATATTTGGTTTGAGATACGAAGATGCCATCTTTTACTTGTTTAATTTACAAACCCAAAAAGCAGTTCAACTCATCGACCATACTTATCTCAAATTCATGCGTCATTAACTCAATAAAGTCATCTAACATTTTAGGATGAGTGGAGCCAAATGCAATATCATCAACATAAATCTAAGCAATCATCAATTCAGATCTAATTTTCTTTATGAATGGAGTTTTTTCAACACTACCTCATTTGTAGCCTTTCTTGATGAGATATTGTGTGAGTCTTTCATACCAAGACCTTAGCGTTTGTTTAAGACCATAAAGTGCTTTCTTTAACTTAAACATATGATCTGTATGACTTGAATCAATAAATCCTTTCGGTTGTTCAACATATACCTCTTCCTATATAAACCCATTTAAGAAGGCACTCGCACACCCATCTGATAGCTTGAAGCCCTTCACATATGCTATACCCAACAATAGTCTGATAGACTCAAGTTGTGCTACTAGTGCAAAGGTTTCGACAAAGTCTATTATTTCAATATGAGAATATCCTTGAGTCATTAACCTTGCTTTATTTCTGGTTACGTTGCGCTTTTTGTCTGTTTTATTGAGAAATACTCATTTCATTCTAATTACATTCACATCTGATTTCTTTCTCTTATTTTTCTTCTTTCGCTAACATCACCAATAACATTTTCTACGAGATGACTTCTTCTAATTCGTGATGGGTTCAGATCAGTTTCTCTCAAGTTTTGACTATTTAAAAGGACTATTTCTGCATCAAATGTCTTGGAAGATCCCTCATTCGAAGTAACTGCCAATTCTTCAGTTTACGTGGTTACTTCCTCAACAGCAACTAACTGCAGATCTGGACAACTTTTGGTTGTAACATCATTACTTGTTTGAGCTGGTTTACAAGACTAGTTTTGCATGTTTTCTCCTGCCCCTATAGCATACACTTGAGATACATCATCTATCACCACATTTACAGATTCTAACACTTTATTGGATTTTTGATTAAACAATCGATATGCTTTGCTATGAGTTAAATAACCAATAAAGATCCCTTCATCGATTTTGCTCTCGAATTTTTTGAGTTGTTCCTGATCTTTAAGAATGTAGTATCTACTGCCAAATATGTGAAAGTAACTCACATCTGGTTTCTTTCCTTTCCAAAGTTCATAAGATGTCTTTTTCAAGATGTTTCTAAGATAAACTTTGTTGCATATGTAGCATGCTGTGTTGACTGCTTTGACCCAAAATCATATAGACATCTTTCTACCATTCAACATAGATCTGGCCATTTCTTGAAGAGTTAATATTTTTCCTTTCAGCAACTCCATTTTGCTGTGGAGTTTTAGATGCTTAAAATTCTTGTATGATGTCATATTCATCACAAAACTCATTGAAGCTTTCATACTCAAATTCCCTTCTATGATCTGACCGAATTCTCAACACTATCATATTTTTCAGATTCATAACCTGCACACGTAGGCTTATAAAGGCCTTAAAAGCATTGTATTTTTCTCTCAAAATGATACCCAAGTGTATCTAGATTAATCATCAATACATGTTAGAAAGTATCTCATCCCACCAATGCTATCATGTTGTGTTGGACCAACCAAATCCATATGAATTAACTCAAGTATACGTGAGGAAGTAAAATATTTGACCTTTTTATGTGGCACTCTAATTTGCTTACCCATTTGACATGCACTACATAACGATTTGTCTTCTTTGTTCATTGAGGGTAAACCTTTCAACGCTTCCAATTTCTTCAACTTGCTAATGAGCTTATAGTTGATGTGTCCAAGCTTTTGATGTTATAGCTCTATATTATTGTCATGAGAGGTTGAATTGTAGGTATTGGTGACATGTAGCATATAGCAATTGTCTATTGATCGTTTGCCACTTACAATGCATTCTCCTTGCTCAATTAGCACTCTGCGTTCATTACTTGTAAATTTAACTAATAAACCATCATCATAAAGTTGGCTTATACTTACTAAATTGACTTTTAGTCTATCGACATCGAGTACATTTTGAGATATGGCAGTCTATCCACGTTTAACGTCCCTCTACTAACTATCGAAGCCTTCTTTCCATCTCTAATGTCACATATCCATCTATACAGCTTTGATAATTGGATAAGTAACTCTTCTCTCCTGTCATATGACGTGAACATCCACTGTTAAAATAACAACCATTCCACGAAGTCACCTTGATAGATTTAAGGGATATGAGAGCTTGCAATTGACTCTTTTTAACCTAAGTGTGCTTTGAAATTATAAACTGCTACTAGAAATTGTGGGAGGAATGAATGCTCCTTAGGTATAGGTTTCTTTGAAATTGCATCTGTAGTAACTTATAACACCTTGGTCTTATGTGTTCGATAACTTTACAAAAATGACACGTAGGAACAAATCTTTAGTTTTTCATCAAAATTTCTTCTTAGATAAATCTGGACACAATAATTTCTCATCATTTACCTTTGTAGCCAATATTTTGAAGATCTCCTTGTATCTTACCGATTTCTAATAATTTCTCTAACTTCTCTATACCACCATTTAACATCCTCAATCTCTTTTTGGTACTGACCAATTTCAGTTTTGCTTGATCAAGTTCAGCTAGTTTCGACATCAGTTTCTTCTCTAATCCACAAATAACATTCTTCATAGATAAGCTTTCTTTATTCAACTTTTCATTCTTTTTATATGTTTGCACCCATTTGCATACATTAATTTGTAAGCTTCGTAAATATTCTCTTTTTCATCATCTGAACTACTGTCATCACTCTCATAATCTGAGATCGACCTTTGATCTGATTCGTCTGTATTTTTCTCAAAATTTTCAGATTTGCTCACTTTTTCATCATCAGTTACTTCCTTTTTGGTTATTGTTAAGCATGCAATTAAACTTTTGTTGTACAATGAAACTAACGCAACATTGTTCACAATATCTTCTTCACTACCATACTCACTTTCGGATTCATTCTTGTTCAAAGTGCTCGTAAAGGATTTCTCTTTTCTCTTCTTCAGGGTATTAACACATTTCACTTGCATATGTCTAAAGCTTTGACACTCATGACATTGAATTTTCTTTGCCGTTCTTTCACCCTTTTGAGTTTTGACTTGTTGTTTGAAGTTGTTATTTGATGAACTCCAATTGTTTTGCCTGAATTCGGGTTTATCCTTTTTCACTCTTTTCAGCCACTTACTCAAATTTCGTGTTAGCAAAACCAAATCCTCGTTCTCGTCAGAATCATCTTCTATATCACATGTCCTTTCTAGTTTCAGCTTGTAGTGTCGATCCTTTGCTCTTTTCTTGTTTACTCCTCAACAAATTCATTTCGAAATTGGTAAGAATCCCAATTACCTTCTGTAACAATAAGCCATTAATGTCATGAGCCTCCTCGATCGTTGCAAATTTTGGAATAAATCTTGAAGGTAGTGATTTTAGCGTCTTCTTTACCAATTTCAGGTTAGAGTATTTCTTCCTAAGCAGATGTGCTTGATTTTCTCCATCATGCAATCTCTCATGGAAATCTCCAATTGTCTCACTATCATCCATCTTCAGTTTTTCAAACCTTACAGCTAACATCTGAAGTTTTGAGACTATCACAAACTTTTATCCCTCATGTATAGCCTACTAAATATTCCATGCTTCTTTAGTTGATTCATAGGTTGATATCATTGAAAAACGGCCTTCATCCACAACACTAAAAATGGCATGCATGATTTGAGAATTTCCAAGGGCTCTCTCTTCTTCAACTCTTGTACATTCAGATGGATCTTTCATTACTATTTCTCCCTTGTCATCAGTAATCACTGGATTTGTCCAGCCATGTAACACTAATTCCACGCCTTTGTTCCCTATGCCCGAATAAAAACTCTTATACGTGCCTTCTATATAGGATAATTAGAACCATCCGATAGTGGTGGCCTGGTAATCGATGCATCTTCTCTTGTAGCCATGTTTGCAAAATGCGGATCTGCACCAACTTGTTGTACTATGTTCTAATTATGTGACCTTTCTCTGATACCAATTAATAGAATCGTAAGGGTCTATTAGTTTCAAAAACTCTTCGAATTACAAAAATTGTTTCTAGCACAGTCAAAAACTAAAAGAATTAAAATGCAACAAAATAAATAAACATCAATATTTGTTAACGCAGTTTGGCACACCTTGCTTACGTTTGTGGGGCCGTCACCCATCTTAATACTTTCATCAAAGGACAATGATAGTTTTACGCAAGGCTTTAATAAGTCGAGTCCACTTAACCCTTGACATTACCACTTGTCTTCACTACCCGTGAAAGTGGTTCACACCCAATAATACGACCGATTCGTGTTAACCTTAACAGAGAATTTTTCTCAACAATCTTTTCAGACAAGAACAGTGAATAAATCGCTTAAGTGATTAAAAAAATAGCTCAACACTTAAGAAGTACTTGATAAAAAGAAAAGGGATAGTTTCCTACACAATCACGAAACCATGAGCAACTGAATAATCACACAGGTATCGTCACCAGACTTCCAGTTCACGCACACTATCCTTTAGCCCACAATAATGCCTTTTAAACACAAAGTTTGGAGCACACGACAATATATCTCCAACTATGCCCCAATTTTCTGAACACTAAAAGCCATATGATCTACCCATTCACCAACGATAAAATGCACCAAGATACAGATCAAGAAGGACTCACAAGCTAAGTGATTCGTGTGTATATTAGCATAAACAAGACCACGTATGATACACCAAATGAACGCCTAGCAAGATCTTTACCAAGTTAACCATGATTCAAGTGCAGGAGCTAGGTCATGCCTACATCAACACACGTTCGGCTGTCTCCAATTTTCTTCACACTTGGCAACGTCACAAACACACCTTCCTCAAAACAGTAAGAATCTTCAGATGAAAGACTACGCACTTTTTGCTCTTTCATTCAACATAAACATTCATAAAAAAGAACCTCACCAAATCACTGACGGAATTGTTGCCGAGAGACAAACACCTAGTTACCCACGCAAATAGGACAAAAACTAGAAAAATTCACGCCAACATCCACCAAGAAAAGAATTCAGATCACTCAAATATCTACTTCAAAGAGCAGAGTCACGCGGCTGTAAAATTCAAGACCTCGAAACTTTCATGCCACCTTCACACACGTCATCTTGCATTATTCATATCTCAAAAGAAGCGTTATCTACTTCAATCTTCATTCAAGATGAACTTCTACTTGTGCAATAACACGTATCCAAAATGCCAATTCAAGTAAGACTTCTTGATTTATATTTTTGATCATTATTTAAATATTCAATAATCAACGACGCCTAAATAAAAATAATAAGATATAGTGAATATCCTAGTAGAGTTCTTCAAGTTAGAAGGAACTCGAATTCTTTTGTATTGTATCTTGATGATTTGATCAATAAAAGATTAGCTTTGTCATAACTTTTATGTTTGTCCCTTTCGATTTTTTGTGCAAACACTTATGAGAGTGAAATGAAAAAGAAAGACTGAATTAAATTTTGTGACATTAATCTGTGTAACAATTAATACAAAGTTCTTAGAATGACGTTGTGAGGTGACCGTGAGTTTTGTTATACCGGTACTTGATGAGAAAGTAGGTGGCTCTCAAACACGTGCTCTATCAGATCGTTTTTTGGAGCTTGTATAATTTCCCTGATATTGGTGCTTTGAACAAGGGAATGGACTCAGCTCAGATTAATTTGCTCGGGTATATCATCAATTAGCCAAGGAGGCGGCTAACTTGGTTTATCTCTCTGAACACAAATGGCAGACGCTGGAAAAGAAAGATAAAGCCAGTACCAAGAGCATTGAGCAGTACACGAGATATTGAAGCTATCTTCGAACAACAATTTCTTGGCTCAAAAATAAAAGCTCCATTGGGAATTTTCTGCAACCTTTTCCCTTTTGGTTTTTTCCAACACTGCAAAATAGGCATGACAATCCGACCAGCACAACTCTAACCGGTACAAAGTCAGTAGATTAGGCTTAGTTTAATTGAGCTCGAGCTAGGCATGGCTAAACTCAAAACCCAATAACTATAAGGAAAACAATAGTACTACTATTTTTTTTTACTTTAAAATTTTAAAAATCAGGCAATTTGAGTCTAACTTCAGGCTGTCCGAGCCCATTCGAGCCTTGAGCTCAGCTTATTGCCACCCCTCCGGCAAAATGCAAAACGAGTTTATCCTCAAATATTTTAGTCGAAATTGCTTCTTTGATTTTCATTTCGCTTCACGTGGTAAGTACGTAATGCAATGTCCTTCGCAGAAATCTTGTCTTAACATCCATAGAAGCTGATTGATTGGATTTTAAAAGCTTGCACAGTTTGAGAGCTAATTACGAGGAATGTCCTAATCAATCCATTGCAATCATAGCACAATTATTCCCGATCAAACCATAAGCAACTAAATTTTTACGACTAGTTATTCGAGGCTGAAATATAGATGGATCATTCCGAGTGGTTGATGCGAGTAGGGTTAGCTACAACACAAACTTCCTGCCTCCTCGTAGTGCTCTTCAAGCTAATTTAACTTGCTTTTTGCATCAATAACCCTCTTTGCAAAAGATGGCAGACAGAAAGATGCTGTGTGGATCTGAAATTAGCAACATCAGATTATCATTTCTTATCAATTTTTGGTTCTCAAGTGGAAGGCAAAAAGATGCAAAATTTGGTAGAAAATAGTTGACAAACCTCTGAGTTGTAGAATTTTAGTGGCCGGCTCTGGTTATCAATATCTTCCATAGGATTGACAGGGTGCTTGAAATCAACTGGAGGTCCATCGGTAGAGCAAAGCATGAAACCAATAACCCCACTGAAACAGACCATCAAATTGTAACATCAGCGGCAAAGAACGTCAAATGTACAATGGATAAAAAAAGGCTGTAAATGGCCAGAAAAAAGGACTCCGTCTTATAATGAGATCCAAATTATGGGAACAAATTGGGCTACAGCAAGGAAGGCGAGGGGAAAAGAAAGTAATAGATGGATGATGTTAAACACAAGCCTTGGATAAGTTGGAACAGTGGTCCATGCATAATTGACAGAGCCTTTAAAGACCCGGCGACAGTTTGCCACAATATCCTCAATGATGTGCATGTGAAGCCATATGCTTTCCGCCTGAGTACATACAACTCCTCCTGGACGAAGTGCCTTTGCTACAGACTCAAAAAAGGGTCTTTCGAAGAGCTCCTGTGCAGGACCTGAGCAAATCGAAACAATGGTACCCACTGAAAAGGATAACTTGGAACTTGTTGATTGATCTCACGAAATTCCATCAACATTTATAAAGAAAGTTGCCACGCACCAATGGGGTCAGATGAATCTACAATAATTGCATCGTAGGTTCCTTCAGGAACAGCCTTTAAAAATGCTACCCCTGAAATGTTAACATCAATCTTTAACAGTGACTACAAGGAAGGTTGAGAAGTATATATAAAATAAGGCAAGGGTCCATTCATACCATCACCAATATGTAGTGATACACGGGGATCCTCAAATCCAGCTGCTACAGAGGGAAAATATTTCTTTGAAACCTGTAAAAACGTAACCAGAATGTTCAAATCATCTAGTCAAGCATATACAAAAACCAATGGCTAATATACACTGTTGAAGTTTTGAAAGAATTCACAGACATTGTTTTCTATCACAAGAAGCCAAAATCATTTGTTTAAGAGGCAAGCCTAACGGTAATTTCAACATGGGAAAGACTAAAACGAAGAAAAACCAACTCACATCAACCACCATCTTATCTATTTCACATATATCAATATGTTCAACAGAAGAATGTCGGGCAACTTCCCGCAAGACCCCTCCATCTCCTCCACCAATTACCAAAACCTGCAAAAACAAATGAAGATATGAGGGAACAAAATGAAGAAACTTTATAGTCAAGTTTTCCAATTGCAAGGTCTTCAGAAAATTGAACCATGTCAGTAAGTTACTTTCAACAAGTTATAATAGAATAATAAATAGGTACTTTCTCTGATGGTAAATTTTTAATACTCCTGACTTCAACTCTTCTCCCATATATTTCATAATCCTCAAGGTCTGATCTTGAAGTGTCAAATTACAATATGATCTCCCTAAAGGAAATCTTCATGCATGCTATTCCCTGGTTCTAAAGTACAAAGTTCTAGGGAGTGGTCATGGTTTGCAATCACGGAATTTAGCAGTTGCAGATCATGTTATGCTATAAACTGCGGGCGTCACAGTCAGGATTTTTCTTCAAAAGCACCATATCCTGTTGGAAATTTTGTAAAACATAAGGTAAGAGCATTGTGGTGGGATGTAGGGGCTGCAGCTGCAACGGGCTGCAGAATAGGCCTCAACATGTGTGTAAGCGGTTGCTGAATGGTAAGGATTACAACCGCAATATTGTAGCTTTAGTTACGGTATGCTACTTCAATCCTTGGACAAAGTATAGTACCTTCTTCGGAATTGGAATTGAGCAAAGTGGAAGGTGAGTAATCATTTCTTGATATGCGCATTCATCTCTCTCTGTTAGTTGAATCACGCCATCCAGTACGAGTACTTTTCCATATGTTGCTGACTGCGTAAAAGATAACAGGAGCCCAGTTTAGCATCCAATTGAATTTAAAAGCTGAAAACTGCAAATGCAGCCAAAAAAACAGTATAGGAACCTTCCAAAACAACCCATTACCTGAAAGACCATAACTTTCTGATAGTCAGACTTCCCTTCAAACAAGACCTTCTCTACCTTAAGGGAATGTGCCTCCCCTGCATTGTTAAACATGAAATTTCAGAAGCAATAGAACTGTAAAACTCTGGCCCTTAGAAACGTAAGGTCTACAAGGACGTGAAAGAAACTGTCATCGGTATCTATCAGGCTTCATCAAACAAGCTATAACTTGAAGAAAAGTAAAATTTAGTGAATTCAAATGATGATGATGGGCAACATGGGTAATGGACTACTAGTAGTTTCATTAAGGATACATTCAGACCCCCGGTCACAGACGACTAGACGAGTATAGGGTAGAATAATATGAAAGAGAAGAAGGTAGGGTCTAATAGGAACATTCAAACAACATCGTTTTAATAGGTGTTTCATGGAGCAACTATATGTAAGCACACCATTGAAGAAAGCATACCCCTCCCTAAGGTCTAACTAACAGACGGCCGAACATCATTCTGAATACAATAAAGAAGATGTGACATCCTCAAATATACTAACATTACCGCGCAAGAGAACTTGCACCAAAGTTATTCAAAACACAAACAGAAAATTGATCAAAAGATAGGACAAGCCAACCGGGAATTATAAACAAACGATGCAGTCTTGAATCCCAAACAAGGTCAAGCTGCGTGAAAAATCCAAACAGAAAAATTCAAGTAGAAAGAGCTCTGCAATGGAAACTCAAAACGTTTCCGGGGTTCACTATTCTCACACAACCAAGCATAAGAAAAGAATACAAAAAATCGGAGACGAAACATACCTGGCCACATTGGGCTAATCTCTGAGAACCACCCAGGAACAACAGTCGATATATATTGTGAGCTGATGCTATTTTCTGTCTCCATACTCTCCGTGGTCGCTGAAACTCCATTTTCTTCATCTTCTCTAGCTCTCTTCATAGGAAATTCACAGGACAAAACACCATCTTCAGCCATGGACACCTTTTTGCTCTCCAAGTCTAACCTCTTTAACGCACCCAAAACCCCTAAAGCTTCAACCTTGAAACACCAACCAAAACTGGGCACCGAGAGCGAGAAAAAACACACTTGTTTTTGGGCCTGCAACTGTAAACTTTACATAAAAGCTGAGGGCAGGTTACGCTATAGACGCCAAATTCCTCATATATAAAATAATGAGTAAAATGAAACAGTAACAACAATAATATGAAAAGTAAGCTATAAAGTGAAAGAGCAAGAGCACAGAGAGAGTTAGCATGGTATTCTTATTTTGTTTCAATTTTTTTTTATTAAATTTTATTTAAATATTTATATAAAATTTACATAAATATATAAATAAAATTTAATAAAATATAAAAAAATACTATAATTGAAGTAAAAGATCTGATTCATAGCACAGAAAGCATCCGCTCGGTAGAAACGTGTTGTCTTTTTCTGTTAATTACCAATACGTCTCTGACACAGGTTATAGTTTAGCGCAGGTTTTTGGTTTTGAATGGTCCACAAATTCAGATGCTCTTGATCGTATTTGCATAATATTAAATGATAAGGTTCTCAAGTAGTAGTACTTTTTCATCTTTACCTTACATTTGTCATATCATATCACCTTTCCGTTCCTCTCTTCTCATGATACGGGTGTGACTAGCGTTAGAGATGGTAATGGACCCATCCGACATTAAACTTTTTTTAAAAGAAAATGAATAAAATGACCTAATTTTGTACCCTTTTTTTATCGAATCACTGGCTGGGTTGGGTGGGACAGTCCCAACCCTAGCATAACTCATGGTCCGAACAGGCTAAATAATCGCAGCCCACGATTTGTTCAATTCAGGCCGAAATAAGATTGTCATCCGTACCTAGTGTATAGACACCCACCTTTGTACTTGGATTCCATAATTAAGTCTTCTGGTTTTGTTTTCAGGGTTTCCTAGTGAGTGGAGTATTCTTGTATGACTTACGAGTTCTCAGTAGTCTCTTATTCTTGAAATTCATGGATTGGCATTCGGCCAACACATCCTACTAAAGTCTACCATTAGTGAGGACTTTTTATTCACTCCTTTGATTGGCGGCCTTCGTAGAAAAGACGAAAGTGTGTTGCCAAATTGGAGTTTGCATTTAGACTTAGTATATGCTTTCAACGGTCAATTGTTGTGTACTTAATAAAAGTCAAAAATAGTATATGCTTTCAACCGTCAATTGTTGTGTACTTAATAAAAGTCAAAACGAGAAATGTTTTCCTTTTCAAGGAGATCATGATGCGATCAAAAGAAGAATAAGAAGAGAAATCAAGATTGAATCATAGGATGAATTAATTGTGTGTCATTGAAAATATGGGAAAATCAAATTTTAATAAAGTAGTATGATAGGGTTAAGGTTTAGACGAGCCAAAGGCTGGCCGACTTATCTTATATATATAAGATTAAATAGTAGGATGTTGTGGGTCACTGGAAATATGAGAAAATCAAAATTTATTATGACAGTATGATAAGATTAAAGTTAGGACGAATCACAGGCGAGCTCGACCTATATTATATATATATTTAAAAAATGTCAAAAATGTTGTTTTTAATAAAATAACATAATTTTTAAAGTAACGATTAGGTGACGAATCGAATTAGACCGGCTACATATATAATATTATCAATTCGGGCTAAAAATCGAATCGAACAAAATAGGTTAAAATAGAATTGACGTCCTCACTTAAGATTTAGGTGAGGAAATGACAAGGATATTGGTCAATATTGTAAGGCGGCGTATAAAATTAGAAGTTGATTAGGACTTCAATGAGAAAGGTCCTAGTTTTATGAACTCTTTACACACGGAGGCTTGGCTTTTATTCTATTCGAGTGTAGGAAAGCAAAAAATCAATTAATAAGACCCCTGAAAACTTCAATGACAATCCTCTATTCAATAGTAAAATCTACAATCTTATTTAATGCCCAAAATAATTTCCGACATTAAACATGATTAAACAATCTCTAAAATGGTTAAAATAATGTCGTTTTAAACATTGAATATGATTGGATAAAGTAACATTATTCCGAGTATCCAAACCAATGTTATGAATACCGTATTAGATTTGAAATCGGATTAGATTTTGAGACGGCACTGTACCGGTACTGATTAATATCAAGTACCGTTTTGGGTAATTTTTTAAATTTATAAAATAGTCCCTAAATTTTTAAAAATTACAAAATAGTTCATTATTATATTGTACAATTGTAGTTTATTTAATTTAACTTTTTTATATCTTATCCATTTTAGTTTATAAATATATTTATTATGTTCTAATTATTTCTATATATAATAATTATCTATATATAATATACATCTATATATAATAATTATCTAAATATAATAATTTATTGTAAAATAATGAAAATAATTCAAATTTTTATATTTTATTAAAATTTTGAATTATTTTTTAGAATTGCCATTTTTCACATTCCATTTCATTTTATATTTAATCAGACATAATCACAATTTCAATTTAATATACCAATTAATTTAATGATTATTAATAAATATAATTAAATTTAAAATATATACATTTCAAATAAATTTTGATTTAATAATAAAAATATATAAAATAAATATTAGTTTATAAATAATAATTTTAAATTATTTATTTTAAAAATAAAATATTTTTATTAATACTTTATTATATAAAATATTTAAATAAATTTAAATAAAATAATTTATTAGTAATAAAAATAAAAATATTTTATTTTTAAGTTTTATTTAATTTATAAT
>JANZXR010000001.1:4847536-4862151 GCA_027575705.1 Erythroxylum echinodendron
TATGTGATGCCATGGGGAGTTCCATAGTGATTGTACGTAGCGTTCCGTTATCTTAGGATATGTGTCGGAATGACCTATGGGCATCCCGGTACGTATCCTAGGATAATGGGGTGTTACACCTCTCGTAGAGAGCATACATTGAAAATTTGTTGCAAAGGTTTAATATGATTAACTGTAAACCTATTATGGCATTAATCTCTTATGATGAGAGATTATCTTTGGCACAGTATCCAAAGAATGAAGTAAAGAAAGAGGCTATGAGGAATGTTCCATATTCTAGTGTTATTAGTAGCCTAATGTATGCCCAGGTATGCACTAAGCTGAACATTGTATTTATTATAGGACTGCTGGCTCGATATTTGGCTAATCTAGGGATAGGCCACTAGAATGCAGTTACAGAGTATTTAATACTTAAAGAGAACTAAGGATTATATATTGATATACAGAAAGGTCAACAATCTAAACCTCATAGAATAAATAGATTCCAATTTTGCTATGTGTCCAGATTATAGAAAATCATATTTCATTTTCATGTTAGCAGATTGTGCAATATCGTGGAAGAGTGTCAAGCAGACACTGGTGACTTCCTCGACTGTGCATGCAGAGTTTATAACATGTTATGGGGCTGCTTCACAGGTAGATTCGCTCAGAAACTTGATTTCTAAGTTGTTTGTGGTTAATTCAGCGACTAGACCCATTCGATTATATTTTGATAATTTTACTGCTATGTTTTGAGTAACAATAATAAGAATATCACAGGGTCTAAGCATTTGGAGGTCAAATACTTCACCGTAAAGGAGATGATATAGAAAGGTGACATTGAGGTGGAGTATTTAGGGACTGAGGAAATGTTAACTAATCCTTTATCTAAAGAACTTTGCCCATTTGTATTTGAAAGACATGTATCTAAGATAGGTGTATTGAAGTCCTTAGACATTATTAGTTAGGTATTGTTATTTTTACTCCTTGTATGTTTAAAAATTTTGATGTATTATGACAGTATGGTTGTTTATTAATAAAGATGATCATCCTTTTGTCCTCAGTAACACGTGTTGTCATACATAGTCATAATATATGTGAAAGTCTTAAGGTCTATATCAATTTTAAGCATTTTAAAGGTCATTGGGTATATGTGCAGATTGACCTTAGGCCTATATAATTAGGACACACATTTTAATGTGAATATATATGGATTTTAACATGACATAGGAGGATATAAGAGTTTAATACCATAAAGGTTTTCTCTAATGCATTTTAGTGTTCAGTAAGAGAAAACAATATTTCTCTAGTGCAGTTTTGTATATGCAATTTAGCATAAAGTTTAGAGAAATCTAAACCTACAAATAGAAAGATAATATATATCAGATCATACAAGTATTATCCTAGTTTGCTACACTCCATTTTCTCATTCATGTTAGTGAGGTATTGGATATCCATGATTGTATTGGATCTGTGGCACACATGATACATGTATTTTATATTTTTTGATATTGAAAGCCTTATGAGACAGAATGATCAACTTTCGTTATCTTTGGATCAATTGTTTTTAGCTTGGTCGACCAATACAGTAGCGCGGCTTAACTATATTTTTGAACTTTTTTTAAAACTTAAATCAATACCCCAATTGATTATTGTCCAAGGGAGAGAATCTTAGAGATTTTCCTATAAAGGTAGACAACAATTAATTGCATTTTATCAGTTTTAATAACTTATTGGTTGAGTTACATAAATTTGATCCGAATAAAGATAACAAAATGGCCTACTAAAGGATCTAGGTTAATGGGTTAAAGTCTAAGAGGAAAATAGATCTTGATTAGTATGGACTGGACCTGTATCGGGCCTGTGATGGAGAAGCCCAATATGGAAGCTATATATATAGGTTAAGGTCTCTTGTAGTTGCTTAAGTAATTTGTGAAAGTAAAGTTACTCTAACCCATTCTGAGGTTCACGTTTTAAGAAAACTACAGAAAAACGTTGATCACGTCTCAATAAATAGATCATATAAAGGCGTCCGAGGATTTGAGCTTGTTTCAGCCTCGAAAAGCTTATTAGAACGTTATGGAACCGAGCTCAAGTATTCCTACATTTCTTTGTTATTTCGCTTTTACGTTCGATTTGGGATATATAATTAAGACTCATGTTACATGATACTGTAAACACTAAATTTAAGAAGCTCTATAAGAATTCAAGCAAATGTCAGTCTTTGCATTAACCCAAATAAGAGCAACTTCCTCATCCCTAAAGGTTCTGAGGGTTTAACTAATAATATCATCATTAATTTTCTCTTCATTGAAGGAGAGTTCTCTTTTAAATACTTAGATATCCCTATTACTACAACGAAAATATATTATAAAGATTCATATCATTAATATAAGCTTTACAAAGGAAGTTGGGAAGCTAGTGCAATCAAGCTCTGTCTTTCTCTAAGAGACTTTAGCTGATTAATGCAGTGCTTAATCAAATGTAAAGTTTATTGGATTTCCTATTTTGAACCTCCTGACTAGTGTCACCAAAACACTAAAAAGATTCATAAGGAATTTTTTATGGATATACATGGATCTATATAACTTAACTAGTGATAAAATCAAATGGACTAGCTTATATTCTCCTAAAAATGAAGGAGGATTGGGAATCAAATCCTTAAGAATAGTGAACAAGGTTATGCTAATTAAAAGTGCTTGGAGACTTGTAGTTGATAAAAAATCAATTTAGATAAGATGGACCTATTATTATTATCTCAGAAATGCTATTTTATAAAATGTACAGTTTAAGTATAACTCCTCTTGGACATTTAAGAAGATGTTGGAGCTGAGGGAAACTATTAGGGAAGCTTTCAAATGTATAATTGAGAACAATAAGAAGACTAAGTTTTGGTTCAAAAAATTTCATAATATGAGGCCATTTTTCCTCTTGCAAAACTATTGCTTACTCAAACTAACTTTCCTTAACTCATATAAAGTATAAGTGGTCATAAATAAGGATACTTAGGATTAGCCTTTTCATGCCTCTAGAAGATTTTCAGGGATAAGAAACCAATTATCAACTTTAGTTCCCAATTGCAATAAGGAAGATCATTGGATTTGGTTTAAGCATCAGTCCACAATTTTCACAAAATAATCATCTATAGAAATTTTTGTTTTACTTATGTAAAAAAATTGCGGAGTTTGAATTAGTATGGAAAGAAATCAATGTCTTAAAGAACATCATTTATCTTTTGGATAGCAATATTGAAGAAGTTAGGCACCAATAACCATATTAAGTTCAATATTTTAGACAAATATATGTCTTCTATAACTTAGAGGATGAATGCATTTATCACCTATTTTTAAGTGCTCTTTCACTGCTAGAGCTAGGCAACAATTGCTGAAACTTTTTAATATGCAATGTGGCATAAATACATGGCAAAAGATAGTATAATAGTTAGCTAGATCTCGAGATGGATAAAGAAGAAACTTAAAATATTCATAATGGCATTCAATTGTTTAATATATGCCATTTAGATTAAAAGAAATAAAAATATTTTCATAGTTATCAAGTTGGAGAATAATGCATTTAAAAAGAGCACAATAACATGAATAAGAGAGTTGATGATGATACATGCCACAAGTGTCAATATATTCAACATATTATCTCAAGATGTTAGCTTAAGGTTTATATTTAGCGATTTTGATGATAACTAGATAATATTTCAATATTCAAATTGGATTTATTTCCTCATATAGATAACGATATTTTTAAAAAGGAAATAAAATCATAGGAAAATTACTTCCTTTCTTACAGGAAGCTTCTTAGTAAACTTTCCTTATTTAACATATAAAAAGATCTTACCTTTTCAAAAAATTAGCTCTGAAAATTTTTGTTCTAGCAGAGATGATATTGAAAATCCAAAATCAAGTCAAAATTAAGATGAAACAATGACTAGTTGAAAAAGTTGACTATTTAAAAAAGAGCAGCAAAACTTGTGAAGAAACGAACATACACAGGCTTTCGAAATATTTGAGTAACATCTATATTCTTCAGAGTCATATCATTTTTATTGTACCTTAGAAAGTGAATTTACTCTATCAAGAGAAAAATTGTTATTCGAGAACTTATTTTGATTTTACATTTTATTTTTTATGAGCTTTTAAAAGCTTGTTATACACTTCGAGTGTGGACGGATGGAGAACCTTGAAAAGTATGTAATTATGAGCTTGATGAGACTCGTCAAATTTAATACTTGAATTCTTATAGTGAAATACTAAAGTTTGATACTTGGAGACTGGATGTAGGCTTGGTTTTTGGCTGAACTAGTATAAATCTATTGTGTCATTCTTTCTCTCTTCCTAACTTTTAAATTTCTGTGTTATAAGTTTGTTTTTTCAATAAGCTCTTTTAGTTTTTCAATAGGCTCCTTCTGTTTCTATAAAGCAAGAGGTTCTTTTCGCTTTAAATGTTAAAAGGCTCCTATCAACTAACAGGCTTATTTCTATTTGAGCTCTAGCAGGCTCCTATCAATTGACAGGCCCCTTTCTTTTTAACGCGAATAGGATCCTTTTTATTAATAAACTTCTTTTGTATTTTAAACAACTGATAGGATCCTTTCTTTTTAAACCTTTATAGGTTCTTAAACCTTTATAGGTTCCTTTCGAAGTTTAATAGGACCTTTCCTTTTATCAACCCATTTTGTTTAAGAAGGATTTTAAAGATTTAAAATACCTTGTAAATTTTTTACACACAATTTACCCCTCTCTTGCGTGTGTTTACTTTGTCATTTGGTATCAGAGTGAGGTTTCACATTTATTGTGTTTTAGCACACATGATAGATCATGGCAAACAACTTAAGAATCCTTGAAGGACAATTTGTCTCAAAGCCTCCTTAATTTAATAGAATCAACTACTTCTATTGAAAAGAGAGAATGACCATCTATGTTCAAGCAGTGGATATTGAAATTTGGAAAACTATCAAAGCTGGAGCTGCACCTTTTGGTACTGATAACATAGAAATGTGGACTGATGCTGATAGAAAAAATGCACAGTTGAATGCCAAAGCAAGACATCATCTGATTTGTGCACCATCTCCAGAAGAGAACGAAAAGATATCTTACTGTTTTACAACAAAAGAAATATGGGACAAGTTTCAAGTTACTTTTGAAGGAACGAATAAGGTAAAGAAACATAGAATAAGTCTTTTAGTGCACCAATATAAGAATATTTTCATGAAACAGGGAGAAATAATAAAAGAATTCTTTAGACATTTTAATAGCGTCATCACTGCCTTGAAAAGCTTGTGCAAGATATATTCAAATGACAAGCTGGTAAAAAATTTTCTAAGATCATTACCAAAGGAATGGAGAACTAAAGTGACAACTTTGGAAACAACAAAATACCTCGATACAATCTCACTTGACTGGTTAAGAGGAAACTTAATGGTTCACAAAGTTGAGCTTAGGTGAGATGAAAAATCCTCATACAGAAGAGGAATGGCACTAAAAGCAGTTGACGAATCAAATCCATCAAGTAATGATAAAAGTGATACGGAGTTACAAATATATGGAGATGACGAGTTCAACTTTATGGTCAGAAATATGTTCGCTTCTACAAAAAGAAGCTCATGAAGAAAAAAGAAGGAAATAAGAAAACTTGAAACAACAGGTTTCTATCAAAAGGTAGCAGTGGCAATAGCAATACGCAAAATAATCAAATCATATGTTATCACTATAAGAAGTCTGAACACACAAGACCAGAACATTTTCTTCTTCAAAAGGAAAAGATAGAAAGTAGAAAACCAAAAAAACATGCTATGATTGTAGCTTGGTCATATGAGAATTTTGATAACTTTGAAAAAGAAGAAGAGCTTGAGGAAGTCAGCAACATTTGCTTTATAGCCAAATCAAGAGATGATGAGGTATATTATTCTAATTCTGATATTGAAATTGATGAATTAAGAGATGTATATCATTACTTATATAATCAGTAAAAAAAATTAACAATGCAGTATTTAAAAAAGGTTGACAAGTTAAAAAATAATGATGAATCTTTAATGAATAAGATTAAATTATTAGAATAAAAAAACCAAGACTTGTTGTTTAAAGTCACTTCTCTTGAAAATGATAATAAATAAGCAATTTCTGGAAAAGAATGCTTGAAACAACAAATAATTCAGTTAGAAAACTCATTACTTGAAAATGACTCTACTAAGATAAAACAATTAGATGAGAAAGTTACTGCTTTAAAAATTGAGAAAGACAAATGTGCTAAGAAAATTGTTTCTCTTGAAAAAGATCTTGCAAAATTTTTAATGGAAGAAACAATCTTGATGAATTACTTGACAGTGGTAAATGTGTTTTTAATAAGGCTGGAATAGGATATAATGAAAATAACAATATTAGGCTATACAAAAACTTCATTATTAAATCTAGATGTAGTTATAACCAAAACAATAGGAACCTGGCAAGTAGCAAAAATTATAACAACTATCATTCATCTATTTTGTGTGATTATTGTGGTAAACATGGTCATATTAGTCACTCTTGTTACTTTATGAAAATGAAAAAACCATCTCAAGTATATGTTTGGAGATAGAAAGGTCAAACTACTAATATAAAAGGACCAAGAAAGATTTAGGTACCTAAAATAGGATAATACATTCTGTAGAGAAGCTTCAAAATGAAGATAAAGGAAAATCAGTGGATAGTTGATAGCGGTTATTCGAGACACATGACAGGTAAAATATCTCATTTCAACTATATTGAAAGGAAAGATGGAGGTAATGTTGTCATTATTGATAAAAACAAGACAAAGGTCATTGGAATTGGCAAAATCGGTGATTCTACCTTTGTTTCTATTGATAATGTTCTTTTGTTGATGGATTAAAGCATAACTTACTTAGTGTAAGTCAATTATGTGATAAAGGTTACATAGTTACTTTCTATGCATCACATTGTGAAATAATTGACAATCTTAACAATAATATTGTATTTGTTGATCCTATAAATTAGAACATATATTGTGCTTAATTGGAAGATATATCTTCTCAAAGTGACAAGTGTTTTGTCTCAATAACAGAGGATTCACTTAGCTGGCACAGAAGACTTAGACATGCTAGTATGAGCTTTTTGTCAAAATTGTCCAAAAATGAGTTAGTAAAAGGAATGTCCAATTTAAAATTTGAGAGCAATCAAGTTGTGAAGCTTGTTTAAAAGAAAAACAAATTAGAAGCAGCTTCTCTACTAAAAATATTGTGACTACTAACTAGCCGCTTGAACTCATGCACATGAATTTATTTGGTCCTACTAGGACTCAAAACTTTGTTGGCAAACATTATGATTTTGTTATAGCAGGTGATTTTTCCAAATTTACATGAGTTTATTTTATATAAAATAAAGATGATAATTTTGAAGTCTTTGAGAAGTTTTGCAGGAAAGTTTAGATTGAAAAAAGGTACTATATTATGTCAATTCGAAGCGATCATAGAAGAGAATTTGATAATATAAATTTGAAGACTTCTGCAACGAAATTGGTATAACTCACAAATTCTCATGCCCAAGGACTCCTCAGCAAAATGGAGTTATTGAGAGAAAGAACAAGACTCTCGTAGATGTGACCAAAACAATGCCATGCGAAAGTGACCTACCTCATAAAAGAGGCCCTTACTGATGAAAAATTTTAGCCATAAAAGACAAACTGAATCAATTTGATTAAAACAAAGTCTAGAATCTAGTACCTTGTCCTCAAAATAAGTCAATCATTAAGACTCGATGGGTATTTCGAAACAAACTTGACGAAAATGATAAGGTGATAAGAAACAAAGCTAGACTTGTAACTTAAGGTTATAGTCAATAGGAGGGTATTGATTTTGATGAAACTTATGCACCTGTTGCTAGATTGGAATCGATTAAAATTTTACTTGCCTTTGCATGCTATAGAAAGTTCAAGTTGTTCCAAATGAAGTCAAAAGTGCATTCTTAAATGGTTACATTAAAGAAGTATTTGTTAAGCAACCCCTAGGTTTTGAAGATGAAAACTATCTAGATTATGTGATGAAGTTAACCAAAAGCTTTGTACGGTTTAAAGTAGGCTCCTCGAGCATAATACAAGAGGATAAGGAACTTTCTGCTTGAGAATAACTTTGAAAGAGGAAAGGTCAATAAAGCCTTATTTATTAAAAGAAAGGAGAATGATTTACTCATAGTGCAAATATATGTTGATGACATAATATTTGATGTTACTAACCCATCCTTTTGTGAAGAATTCTCAGCATTAATGCAGGGCGAGATTGAAATGAGCATGATGGAGAATTATCATTCTTTCTTATATTACAAATAAGACAAACAGAAAAAGGAATCTTCATTAGCCAAGATAAATACGCAAAAGAACTCATCGAGAAATATCATTTTGAGAATGCCAAACTGATGGGTACTCCCATGACTGGAACTAGACTTAATAAAGACAAAGAAGGCAAAGCTACAAATGAGACAAAGTATAGAGGAATTATTGGATCACTATTATATCTTACAAGCTCAAGATCAGACATTATGCTTAATGTATGTCTTTGTGCACACTTTCAATCAAATCCAAAAAAAAGTCACCTTCAAGCAGTAAAAAGAATCATTTGATATCTCCATAGAACTATGAATTTTGGACTATGGTAAACAAAAACTAATTTATTTGACATAGCGGGCTATTATGATGCAGATTATGAAGGTGATAAAGTCGATCGAAAAGGCACAAGTGGTCACTGTCAATTTCTTGGAGAATGTCTAGTATATTGGTCCTACAAGAAGTAAAATTGCATAGTGTTTTCGATGACTGGAGCGGAATACATAGCAACTGTCAATTTTATGTTCAAATCTTATGGATGAAGAATTAACTACAGGATTTTTCTCTAAAATTTTCTCATATTCTTATATTATGTGATAATACTAATGCTATAAATTTTTCTAAAAATCCTGTGCATCATTCTAGGACTAAGCATATAGAAATCAAACATCATTTTCTTATAGATCATGTTTTAGAAGGAACCGTTGATCTTTTGCATGTTAATATTGAGAATCAAGTAGCTAACATTTTCTTTAAACCACTATTTGAAGATAGATTTTGTGTGTTAAGATAAGAGCTTAGTATGTGCAAACTCTATGATATTATTTTTACATGAATATTCTCTACTACTTATCTTTGCATTTCTTTAACAAACTCCTTCTATTTTGATTCCTTAGAAACTCTCTCTTAGTTTAATAGGCTCCTTAGAGTTTAAAAGGCCTTTCTTAGTTAGAAGCCTCCTCTTAGGTTAGTAAGTTTCTTTTATATTAGAAGGCTTCTCTCAGGTTCACATTCTAAATGACACGTGTCCTAAAAACAAAGAGTCATTCTTGGCATCGTTTTAGCCTTTTCAAAAATGCACATGTAGTCTAACAACTCTATGTACACATCTTTCAGAAGATACGCAACCGATTATGCTTCCTCTTTTAGCCTGTACATCTACTCATCCTCTCACGGGATCAACGCTCAGGGATCACTTAGTATACCCTAAGTAAACTACTCTCGTCTTCTCATCTCCGTTATTCTCTCTGTGCCCTAACTCTCTGCATTTTTATTGCCTCTTGTCTTCTCTCTCAAACTTCACTAAGCTCACCTACAATGGAAAGAACAAAATCAAAAGGACAAAAGAATTTTTTGGCTTCAACTTCTAGGAATGTCGAAACACCTCGTCATAAACAAACATTTGCTTCTGATTCCTCATTTTTGTCTCCCATAGTAGGTTTTCTGGACACTAATACCAAACCTGTTTCTATCTCCTTAAAGCTCCCAACTTTAAAAATACCCAGTTAGGAGACTCTAGAATATAGGAAAAAGAAGATTGTTGCCATATTGTCTCTAGATTATCCTAATTCCTCTTTGGATAACAAAGAAGAAACAATTGAAAAGCAATATGCTTCTAACTCAGAAGAAGAAGAAGAAGAAGAAGGAAAAGAAAAGGGAGAATAAGAGAAAGAAGAAAGTGAAGAAGAAGAAGATACTTTCAATAAAGGGGAGCTACTGAAAAATACGAGATTCCATTTACCTATTCTCTCCCTACCCATTCCTACTCCAAAAACTTTCGTAATTCCTAAACCTGGTCCC
The DNA here is from genome assembly GCA_027575705.1 of Erythroxylum echinodendron. Taxonomy (NCBI): domain Eukaryota; kingdom Viridiplantae; phylum Streptophyta; class Magnoliopsida; order Malpighiales; family Erythroxylaceae; genus Erythroxylum; species Erythroxylum echinodendron. The sequence continues at coordinate 4,857,638 of JANZXR010000001.1, forward strand.
AAAGAGAAGAATGCTTGAAATGCACTGGGAAATAAATGACAATGGTTCAGATGAAGAATGGAAAGAAGACCATGAACCAGAGGAAATGTTACAAAACAAGCTCCACAAAAAGAAACTACTGAGGCAGAAGAAAAAAAAAGAATCAAAGAAAAGAAAAAGAGAAGAAATAAGAAAAGGCAAAGAGCCTTTAGCCAAAGAAAATATTGAGGATGTCATTACAAGGAATGAACTATTCCTCGAAGAGGCTTTATTCGAAAAAAATACCTAAAGTCAAAAGAACATAATCAAAGAAACTAACCATTTTTCATAAGGGATAGGCTTCAACACCAGTGAAGTTATTCCAGTCAATGGAGGTTGAAGCAAGATACAAGATGCGCTACAAGAAGAGAAAGGTGGTAACTGGACGCATCCTGCCTCCCTATATATTCGATGGTATAGGAATTCCCATCACTCCCTATTTTCTTGTTGTTGATTGGGAGAATTTCTTAAGCTTGGACGAAACTGTGTGTGATGAACTGTTCAAATGTTTTTACACATATTTGAGAAAGGAAGAAATTAATAGGAAGCTAGCAGTCATCTCTTGGGTATGCGACTGTGAGATTTTGGTTACAGGGGAATCTTAGAAAACATGCTGAGTGTAATTACTGAAGGTAGAACAGACCTTCCTTGTCATAAGTGGGACATTGCTAACATTGATCTAGGTGAAGTAGTGAACTTCATTTGTATGAGTACTAAAAATGCCGATGAAGGGAGACTCTGCGCATACACTTGAACCTTCTGCCAAGATGCCTTGCATCCATTTAGGTACCTCCATTTTTCTAAGAAGTAGCTTAGTAGAGATGTAGTCTTTTAGACATGTATGTGGCTTACAATTTATTAAAGAACAATAAGATGAATCTCCTGGTGATGATCCTGAAGTTCATGGTAGACAAGGGAAGTCATAAGAACAAAACTCATGGTCTTCCTTATGGAATGTTGTTGATTAAGATGTTTGCATATTTTGGAGTGTCATTTGATGACCTAAATTGGCATGAACTATCAAAGTTTCATTCTTCCATTCCTTATTAATTTGGTCACAAGATGAAGGACAACGTGTGGGTTGAAAAGAAGTCAGAAAGAGTTACAAGTATCTAGAGTCCAACCTCACAAAAGTTAGCCTCTGTTCCACTCCAAAGTACAAATGACATGATCTTACAACAACTGAGGGACATTCACTCTAATTAGGATTAAATGCGCGAACAAATTGATAACCTCTAGAACCAATTCTTGAATTTGCAAATTCTCCTAAGGAGAATTTGCAAATTCAAGAATTGGTTCTAGAGGATAATTCTTCACTGACTGTGTCAATTGATTTTTTTTACTTTTTCATCATATTTCAGTCTATTTTATTTCACTTCCTCCCTATACTTTATTATTTTTGATAATAACAAAAAGGGGAGAGTTTATGGGGATTTTTTTGGCATGTTTCTACATATATGATGATATATGTCTCATTGTATATTTCTCAATGTTGTCTCAATTATTTATATGATTAATTCTGCTATTGAACTTGTGAAAATCTGTGATATAAAAAAAATAGGTTTTCTTAAGAGAAAGGTTCCTTCTAAGTATATCTAAACATATAAAAGTCATAGGTATCTTTCAAAATCATCTATTATCTCTTTGAATTTTGAAAATATCTATTATTGCTAGTCATCATCAAAAAGGAAGATATTGTTAGATTAAGTTTTATATTTAATGATTTTGATGATAGCTATATAATATTTCAAATTTTAAATTAGATTTATTTCCTTATATAGATAACGTTATTTTTAAAAAGGAAATAAAATAATAGGAAAATTACTTCCTTTCTTACAGGAACCTTCTTAGTAACTTTCTTTATTAACATCCAGGAGGATCTTACCTCTTCAAATAATTAGCTCTGGAAATTTTTGTTCTAGCAGAGATGATATTGAAAATCCAAAGTCAAATCAGAATTAAGATGAAGCAAAGACTAGTTGAAGAAATTAACTATTTAAAGAAGAGCAACAGAGCTTGTGAAGAAACGAACATACACAGACTTTTGAAACATTTGAGCAACATCTATATTCTTGAGAGTCATATCAATCTTATTATGCATTAGAAAGTGAAATCACTCTATCAAGAGAGAAATTGTTTTTCAAGAACTTATTTTTGATTTTACATTTTATTTTCTGTGAGCTTTTAGAAGCTTTTTATATACTTCGAGTGTGGAAGGTTTAAGAATCTTGAAAAATATGTACTTGTGAGCTTGGAGAGGCTTGTCAAATTTAATATCGGATTCATTTAGTGAAATACTCAAGTTGGATACTTAGGGACTGGACATAAGCTTGGTTATTAGCAGAATCAATATAAATCTACTATGTCATTCTTTTTCTCTTCCTAACTTTTAAATTTTCGCTTTATAAGTTCGTATTTTCAAGAGACTCTTTCAATTTTTCAATAAGCTCATTCTGTTTTTATTAAGCAAGAGGTTCTTTTCACTTTAAGGGTCAACAGACTCCTATCAATTAACAGGCTTATTTCTATTTGAACTTTAGCAGGCTCCTATCGATTAATAGGCCCATTTCTTTGTTAGCGCTAATAGGATCCTTTTGATTAATAGACTTCTTTTGTATTTTAAATAAATAATTGAATCTTTTCTTTTAAAACGTTTACAAGTTCCTTTCGAAGTTTAATAAGATCTTTTCATTTATCAACTCATTTTGTTTAAGAGAGATTTAAAAGATTTAACATACCTTGTAAAATTTTTTTACGCATAATTCACCCCTCATGTGTGTGTTTGCTTTATCACAAGTTTGGAGTTTGTCCTTGAGTAACGCCTGTGGTTTTGCTTGGAACTAGTTAAGAGAGGCTCAGGGGCGGAGGCAGCGAGGGACAAGCCCCCGCTTGAGCCTCAACTTCCGCAATCGCCAGCCAGCTCGCCTGCTGCCACCAGCTGTTACCCAGCCCGCCCAGCGCCCGCATCTCCGATCGACTCCTTGCCTTCTCGGCACTGCTACGACCCCAGAAGGTTTCCGACGAAATGACGAGCGTGATCTCTGTGGAAGAGGAGGGGGAGGAGAAAGATGAAATCTCGGCGTTTGAGTGTGGGTTGATTTGGGGGGCTAATGGGTTGTACGAGGAATGTGAAGTTGAGGGGGGAGAGATAATGGATCGATGAGGCTTTTTGTGGGTGATGGTGTTGGTGGTGCTGGTGGGAAGATCCACAGTAGAGGTGGCAGTGGCAGTGGTAGATCTGACGATGGAGATAATGGTGAGGAAAGTTCCGGGTTTTGGGATCTAAATCACGGGAGTAATAGTACTGATGTTTACTATCAAAAGCTGATTGCTGAGAATCCAGGGAATTCGATTCTTCTTAGCAATTATGCTAAGTTCTTGAAAGAGGTAAACATACATATGCATGTAAAGGTCGTTGCTTTGGTTAAAAGTTTTCCTTGCTAAGTTTTGAACTCCTCAAATATGGGAAGTTGGTATAACGTAATGTGCTATGTCCTAAAATTACTGTAAAATGGGAAACCGTGAGTATATGGCAAATTAAACAGATATGTGTAAATGTTGCTAACACCAAACTTCAGCCCCGGCTCCTGAAAATTTCTGGCTCTGCCATTGGAGAGGCTGATTAACAGTACTGATGAAACTTAACCTTAAATGTGAACTCTGGAATGATCGTTTCTTTCACCATGCAATTATTTTCTTATTACATATTTGATCAGCAGAGGCTGAGAACTTGGCATGTGTTTGTATCTTTCTCTTGCTGAACTCGGTGTTTTCGAATTGGCTTTGTCCCTTATGCATTAATGTATAAAGTTGAGTTATTCATTAGGCATGTTTCCCATATGCAGTACTTCTTTTGGATCTGGCTATTAATATACTTCCATTTCCCAAAAAAAAACAAAGGAATTTGATATATCAAATATGGGGATGGCATTCCCAGACGATCTTAAATACCATTTTACTCGTGATGAGTCGGGATCAAAATAAAAATGATTAGAATATCGTACCAGATTTAGTACCGGATTGAGTTTTGGTATCGTATTGTATCAATACCGATTAATATCGGGCATTGTTTAGGATAATTTTTAATTTTATAAAATAGTCCCTTAATTTTTTAAAAAATTACAAAATAGTTCAATATCATATTGTACATTTGTATTGTATACTTTTAACCATATCTCTAAAAATCATAATAATAAATAATAATCACAATTAATATAAAATAACAATAATTTTTAGATATTTCACATATAAATATCTACCACAATTTATAATTATATGAAAAAAGATAATCATCATTATACAAATATAAAATTAAGAACAATACAAAGTATTTAAAATATTACAATAACAATTTTCATTATATAATAAATAATAATTACATCAAAACATCTAATAAAAATAATAAATATTCTTAACTCTCAAATTATTACAGTTTACAATAAGAGTTTGTGATAAGGAAACAACTAAGTAGAATTGAAACATAAACAAAAACATAT
>JANZXR010000001.1:4862251-4885624 GCA_027575705.1 Erythroxylum echinodendron
TGCCATTATCATAGGATATGTACTTGAATATGCTTGAATGTTTGGGTATGTACCCTATGGTAGTGGGATGTTGCATTGTTACACCATATGAATCGAGAAAGGAAGTTCTCACTGTAACTCCTAGGCTCGTGGAATTTTTCACTGATAAGTCTTATGAGAGCTACATCACGGGTTTCTAACCTATATAGCATCCCAAGGGTTTAATATTCTCCAAATCGTTTTGAATTTTCTGTAACTATACAACCTACTACTTCTTTAATTTTTGGTTCAAGTTAGTACACTAAGTTCGAGTTAAAAGAAACACTAAGGTATGTGGCATTGTTACACCATATGAATTGAGAAAGCAAGTTCTCGTTGTGACTCTTAGGGGTTTATTATGCATTGGATCATCCTTTTCATCTCAAACTCATTCCACTTATAGTAAATACTTATGTAATTCATACATCTACTCATCAATGATTCAAACAAAACCCAAACATAAATACTTAGACTATTAAAGAAGAACATAAAAACTCATCAGTGATTATAAGAATATTCTAAACAACAACACAAAATCAAGACCTCCTTTGTATTCACACAAATACACGTACTATTAAAGCAACAAATATGGTAGACATTAGTTGGAAGACTTGCCTGGATAGACGGACATCCACATACTACAAACAAGAAGGATTATCGATGCTCTTGAACACAAAATAGGGCCTGTAAAAAAAAATATTTCGTATTTAATATAATACACTTATTTAATAGTTTTTATTTATATCTATTACATTCAACGCCAAATTTCACCATAAGCATTAACACTTGAAACTCTTACAATCAATTATTGGTATAATGTCAACAAAAGCATGTGACAAACACCAACACAAGTAGAACACTTCCAATATGTGATATAAACTTTAAAAAGAGATAAACATAATGATTTTATTACTTCTTTTATTGCCTTGGTAATTCTCTTACATAAGTGATTGAATACAAAACTTTATCATTGTATTCCATACTAATGGATAAGTCTTGTTAAAAAAAAATTTAAAATAGAAGAACCTTGTTGAAATGAAAGGAACCTTTAGCAAGATAAAAACAAAAGGAGATTATTATAGAAGTGAAGGAGCCTTTTACTGAAATGAACACTCACATAATATAATGTGAAAATATAAAAGTTAAGAGAAGAGAGATAAGTATGCGGTCGATTTATATCGGTTCTGCTTACAACCAAAGCTTACGTCCAGTCCCTAAGTATCTAACTTGAGTATTTCATTATAAAATCAAGTAGTAATTTGACGAGCCTCTCCAAGCTCATGAGTACGTAGTTTTTAAGGTTCTCTAGCCTTCTATACTAGTAGTATTTAGTTAGCCTCCACATGCTATCAATAGATAAAAATGTCATTTGCTCGATATGAGATACAGTGATCCCTTTCAAAAAGAATTTTCACTTTCTAAAGTATAAGAGATTTGACAATGATACCACTTTCAAGAGAATTGATGCTACAGATGTATTTCAAGAGTCTGATATATGTTCACAAAAGCAGTGACTCTTCCTTAAGTAGGCACTTCTTTCAACTAACCGTTGCTTCATTTCCATTCAAAGTTGACTTTGAATCTTCGATATCATCTCTCCTGGAATCTTCAATATTCAACCATTAAGAGATGAAAATGGCAATGTCTCAGACTGATTGACCCAATATAGGATTGATAGGATCCTTCTGAATATTGTAGACTAAATAAGGTAAGTTTATAAAAGAGAAGGTTCCTATTAGAAGGAAAGCATTTATCCTGTGATTTTATTTCCTTTTTAAAAAATATCATTCCTTACACAAAGAAATAAATCCAATTTGAATTTTGAAATATTATAAGATCATCATCAAAATCATTAAAAACCTTGAGCTAACAATCTCCCACTTTTTGATGATGACAACCAATAATAGGTATAATTTTCAAATTTCAAAAAGATAATAGATGATATCAAAAGATACTTGTGATTTTTATATGTTCAGACATGATTAGAAGGAGCCTGTTTTTCAAGAAAGGAACCTATCGTATATATCATATGAAGTAGTCTCATTTGATAGATCACAAAATTAACATTGCTAAAATTTTAGAATATTCAAGTAAGAATTCTACTATTGATTTTTCATAATTAAACTATTAAAATTAATTCATCGTGGAATGTCGATGTGGCAACTAGTTTCCAATGGTGGAAATGAGTTATGTTAGGAGGAATGTGACAAAATTGTCCAAGATGAAGAACAAATCAATGCAGAACAAATCCCCTAATCAAACACTAATCACCTATTGCCTTTCATGGCCGATCTTCTTCTTTAAGATTTTTAGTATCATCCAAACTACCTCTCTTTCTTTATTATCTGTATCTCATTTTCTATTATGAAACTATTATATGAACATCTGATTGTATATACCATATGTTTTGTTAAGCTTCCTCGAATCTTCAAGAGAACATATATGGCAATGGAGGCGATGGTGATGTCCCGATGGTTTGTACAGGATTAAGGAAATCGATTGTTTTAGAATAGTGGTCGATTGCAAAAACTATGTATGTTCATCATGACAATCATGGAGTTTATCAGTTGGGTATGCATGTGTTCGAATTTGACTAACTAATATCGTTTGATTTAGCTTTGATTGTTCTATTCTATTTACTCATTAGTTGAAATGCCTAGTACATGTGGTTCATCTAATATCATAAAGCATATTGTATCTAGGAAATCGTTCACTGTATCTTCTGCAAATTTAGTTAAAGCAAAGAAGTTGTTGAAAGAGGGTATCAATTTACTAGATCCTAAGGGACACTCTTTAACTATTTCAATTGATGGCTTGGAAACCCTTTTATCTTTTCTACAACTCTAATGTCACTTGGAATCCAGAAAATAATTATTTCTTTTCCTTTTCAATGGAATATTAGGCATGAAATTTATTTATTATTTTTTCTATAAGAATTGTTAAACTTCTAATTAATATCTTGTACCACTTACCATATATATATATATTATATTATATTATATTATATTATATTGCTTACCATATTCCAATATTTATATGTATTATTTTTTATAAATATTAATGATTAAAAATAGTATTCAACTTAAATTTATGATATTTTTATCTTATTAACATTAAAATTTTAATTATGATTATCTTTTTATGTCCAAAAAATATTTACTTTCCAAAATTTAAATTGCCTACCATGCATGTGTTTTTCAACAATATGTTTAAAACTTTGAAAACATTTTACAATTTTTATATTTAAGAATAGCACTCAACTTAAATTTATTATATTTTATCTTATTATTATTAAAATTTTAGGTATATTTACCTATTTATATCCAAAAAGATAATTTTTAGAGTTTTAATGCATCAACTAAATACTTAAACAAATTCATAAAGAAGGTAAATGAAATACTGTGAAAATATATATATATATATATGTCAATTATAATTAACCTTAGGATTATTAAGTACACTTACCATTAAAAAAATATCAAATTAACATTATTAATTTTAAATTCTTTAATATCTACTTTTGGTGACAATTTGCATTTTTTTATCACCAAAAGTCCTACTTTGGTGACAAATTATATATTTCATCGCAAAAAGTAAACTTTTTTGTGACGTTTAAAATTATCATCACCAAATGCTCGATCATTGGCGACAAAATATAGAAACTATCGCAAAAGAATGTGCTTTCCCCTACGATTCATGGAAATTGTTGCTAAAGAAATTCCTTTTGCGACGATACTTTAGAACATAGACAAAACCTCAAATTTTTGCGACGAATGTGTAAATCATCATCAAAAGTTGACATGTCGCCATGATTTCCAAATCATCGCCAAAAGATTCGTAGCTAATAGTATGTTTTATTGTAGTGTTATTTAATTGACTAATGTATAAGATAAAGTACATGCCTTTATATATTTTTAGTTATTTCTTAATCAAGACTGTACATTAATATAATAAAAATCTTAGATCATTTTATATTTCTTCCTTATAAAAAGAGTAGTCGATTCTCATAAACTAAAGTATGGACATATTTAAATAAATTTGTAGGTACTTGTTAGAAAACAAGTTCATTAAACTAACTAAATATGAGAATCATATTTTGAATATTACTTATACGTGTATAGGAATTTTCATTATGATGATTACGTAAGTAATCATTTGATTTTAGATCTCTAAAGTATCTCATATAGGGATTACTATATTTTGATGCAATTTATGACCTATCCTATTCAAAGATAGCTTACTTGATAGTCATTGGATATAAGATAAACTATATTGAGGTGGTTAAGTGATTAATATATTATTTATTTCCCTAAAGTAATTAGGGATAATGTTCCATTTTTCTCTATTAGTATTGATTTAGAAATCCTTGGCCAAAGCAGTATGATATTTTAAAAATAATTTTCAAATATCTTTAAAAGGATCAGTTATTAATGATAGAGAATTAATAAAATTGGATTTAAATAGCGTAGACATTTCATATTTTAGATCTAATCAAAACATTATATGATAAAATAATTAAATTATATAGAAAGTATACAAAAAAGGTTAGTGAAAATTATTTTGGCATTCTTAATACTAAATAAAGGCTATCTTAATCTATAGATATAAATTATTTAGCTAGAGAATTAAAGATAAATTAAAAGAGTTTAATTTATATAATCTTAAATATAATTTAGGGCTGAAATTTATATTGATCGCCAATATATTGAGGGCCCTAATGGATCACACACATAGAATGGTTGAAAAGAAAAAAAAAGGTAAATTAATTAAGTTGGACTTGATTGAAAAGTTTGGAGAAAAATTTAGGATAAAAATATAGGTTATTTGATAAATAAAGACAGTTATTAGATGCTAGATCTTGTTTAAGCCAAATTGGTATTTAATTAGAAGTAATTATAGTTCTAGTTAATATTTAATTAAAATTAGGATTATATTTTGATCAAATTATTAAAAAGTCAAGTTTTATTATAAATATGAGTAGGCTCACCAGGACCTAGCATTTCTTGTGTATTCCTCTCTATGCTTACTTGTAGAGTCTCAACTTGTACGTCAGAGCATAGTTAGAGGTTAGAAACTTATATGGCTAGGATGTTTCTTGAGAATTCAAAGGGAGCAATAGAAAAGGAACGAGTTTTATAATAAAGTACATTATTATATTTATCAACTAATTAAGTTATAGATTAAAGTGACATTGACATTCAAGAAATTATAAATTTTTTTCATTGCAGGCAATATCAAATTTCTCCTCAATTTTTCAACATACATTACACATATTTCACCATAAAAATAAAAGAAAAATTGCTCATCTTGTTGTGGTGGACCTCCTTGTCCTCTGACTCATTATAATCCTAGTTACATCTGATATTGTTGTGTTCATTGTGTTATATGGAAGTCGAATAATGCAGAGAAAATAGATGAAAGGAAAATATTTTCGAATTTTTTCCTGGTTAATTGCATTTTTGATTATGATCGATTGGATCTTGTAATTGGTTGGGACTTGGTTTTATGATTTGCGATCTGCGATTTGCGTGTATCTGGGTTGGATATTGGAGTTGAATGATCACGGTTTTGTCATTTGTGATTTGAATATTGGAGTTGAATTAAATGAGTCACTCAAGATGTCATCTTAGTTTTATGATTTGCGTGGGTTGGATTTGATATTGGAGTTGAATTATTATTTGGTTGATTGCTGGTTTGGTTATAAAATAAAGATTGGTTTAAGTTTATCCAATTAAGAGAAATTTATGATAAGTTTTAAATGAAATGCACGACCTCATATGAATATGTGATGATGTTGATGAATTGAATTGATTCAATTGAAAGTTTGTAAGTTGAAACAACTTAAATTAAAATTTTAAACCGACAATATTAAAGTTGTAAACTTGCAAAGACTTAAATCATTAATTGACACATTGTTAATATTTGTGAAATGGTATTTTATTTTTAGCATTTGGGTATTGACTTTAGATAAATAGTTAGTTGAGTATAAAATTATGCAATTGTAAATAATAATAATTAGGTTGTAGTTAATGATAGTATTTGCCTATTTGGGTATTAGTTTTGAGTAAATAATTAATTGAGTATAAAACATGTTGAAATTGAATTATTTGGTAATATATATGTGTGGGGTATCATAAATATTTATAATAGATAATATGTGAAAGTAGTGATGTAATAAATGTATCTTAAAAAGAACTTTTTTTTAATTATGAACATGTTTTAGGTTACAATCATTTATACCTAGACTTATTAATGTGAATTAAAAATTGTAACTTATATATTTAAGAACGAAAGATAGAATGGTGTATATAATATTATAGTTTGTTAGAAATCAAAAGAAGATTCAAAGCTTTAAATAACAAAAAAAAATTTTCCAAAGAAGTTATATCCTTCATCTTGATCCTCATATTATGAATATAACCTTCAACTTGATCATTTTATTTGGCAATTAAGTAAATCATATCATACCATGGAAATTGTTGAAAATTGTGTGAAATGGATATTCTTTTATGAATATTTTATGATTATTGGAAATGAAAATTGTTTTATGAATATTTTGTGATTAATGGAAATGAAAATTGTTTATGTATGTTTTGTGATTATTGGAAATGAAAAATATTTATGTATGTTTTGTATAATTATATATGTTGAATAATTAAATTAATAGTTTTTGACTTATAGTGAATTGTGTTCTATAAAATTAAATTATGTGTAATGTAATCATACACAATGAGTTATAAGATTGATATGCATATTATGTAATGAAATTATGTATTATGTATTTTGATATATGCATTTATTTACTTTTACAGATAAATGGAAGGAAGTTCAAGTACTTCTGATCAACCCACTTCAGGAAGATACAATGATCCAGCTTGGGCTCATGCTGTATTAGTTCCCGGTATGAGGAACCATACTATTTATTTATTTTGTAATAAGCATTTGAAAGATGGAGGAATCACCCAATTAAAAAAACATTTAGCTATAGTTAAAGGAGATGTGGAACCCTATAAAAAAAACAAGCCATGATGTGAAGTGGCAAATGAAAACATTTCTTGATGAATATCAACATGAGAGAGATAGAAAGGAAAGGCTGAATTTTGAAATTTGTAGTGGAAGTTTGTTTTCTAGTTTCCGTGGTGATTATAGAAATGTTGAAGGTGGTAATGGTAGTAGTGGTAATGGTAGTAGTAGTATTCCATCTCAGACTCAAAAAGAAGTACCTGAACCTGATGTGAGGAAGAGAAGAAGGCAAGTGACTAGTTTCTTTGCACCACGAACAACTCTTGGAGCCCAACCTTCAATTCGTAGTGCAATACAATCAAGAGATGCGGCTCACAATGTTGATATGGTAGTAGCTAGATGATGGTATGATACAGATTGGTCATTTAATGCTTTTCAGTCTTATTATTATCAACCTATGATGGATGCAATAGCCTCTTATAGTCCGAGATACAAAGATGTCCTTTGATTGATGACTTAAGAGGTAATCTTTTGAGTTGTTCTGTTTTTAAAATGAGAAGTTATTTGGATGAAAGAAGAGTGAATTAGGGTACTTGTGGATGTTTAATCATGTGTGATGATTGGACAAATAGGAGACAAGAGCCTACTATAAATTTTTTGGTTTATTCTACAAATGGCTCTATGTTTTTGAAATCTGTTGATGCGTCTAGCTTTATTAGAAATACTGAGACTTTGTTTGTGATATTTGATGAAGTTGTGAATGAAGTAGGGCTAGAAAACATTGTTTAGTTTATTATTGACAATGATTCTGTTTATAAAGTGGAGGAAAAAAGTTTGCAAAGTATGTATAATACAATTTTTTGGAGTCCTTGTGTTGCATATTACATTGACCTAATGCTGAAAAATATTAGAGATCCTAGGTATTTTCCTATTATTGATAAGACTATACAAAAAGCTAAAAAGATGACAAAGTTCATTTATAATCATAAATGAGTATTACATTTGATGAAAAAGGAATTTACCAATGGTAAGAATTTTTGTCATCCTGCTGTGACAAGATTTACAACAAATTTCTTATCACTTCAGTCTTTTGTTTCGTTGAAGAAAGAGTTAAGACAAATGTTTACAAGTGACGAGTGGATTGTATCTCAGCATGCTAGGTCTAATGCTGGAGTGGAGGTTTGTAATATTATAATGGAAGATAGAGAATTTTAGTCTCAATGTCAATTTATTATCTGAGTTTGTGAGCCTTTGGTGAGGGTGCTTCGCTTGGCTGATAGTAAGGAAAAGCCAACAATGGGTTATATTTTTTATGCTATGGAGAGAGCGACGGAAACAATCAAAGTCAATCTGAAACATAGGTCTTCTTTTTACATACCATATCTTTCAATCATTAATCAGAGAAGGGAAAGACAACTTTCTTCTCCATTTTTTGCAGCTGGGGAATTTTTAAATCCTGGTGTTTATTTAGACTGGATCTCACTAAGCAAACTAAAGTTAATAGAGGAATGCTTTTAACTATTACAACAATTGTTAGCATTGATGCATTGCAAGATTTCTTAAGCTCGCAAATGGAGCTTTATAGGTTGTTTTATGGTGATTTTGAAATGTCGATTGCTATTCGACAAAGAGAAAAACTTTCCCCAGGTATTAGTTATTTCCTTTTTCTTATTTGTTGAAAATTAATTATCACTTTATTTTGTTTATAACGCTACTTTTGTTATCTTATAACTTATAGTTTCTTGGTGGGATCAATCTAGAAATGGTGTTTCAGAATTGAAAAGGTTTGCAATTTGGATTTTAAATCAATATGTGAGTGCAGTAGGCTATGAACGAAACTGGAACACATTTGAATTTATCCACCAAAAAAAAAGGAATAAATTGGAGCATAAGAATTTGAATGACTTGGTTTTTATTTGTTACAATTTAAAGCTTTCAGAAAGGTATGTTATTATCATTATTGATTTCGATATAATTTTTTATAATTTTCTAATAATTAAAATTTATTATTTACTAGGAGTCTTAATAGTACAAGTAGTTTAACTGACCCAATTTCCATTGATAAGATTGATCTTTTGGCGGATTGAGTTAGAAACCGAATTTGGTAGATGTCAATGACTTGGAAAATAATCTTGGATAGGAAAGCATTGACTTGTCATTTGGTGCATTAAATTTGAATGATAATGATGATGAAGCTCCTCTCAATGATGAGAAATTTGTACCAAATAATAACTGAGGTCAGTGCAGTTATAGCGGGTATCCCGTTGACGATTGAATTTCATTCCAAGTTTTTTTCATCTTCTTTTAATTTTGCTTATATTTGATGTTTATGTTAAATTCTATATATGTAACATAATTGTAAATGTTTTTATTTCAGGTTTAACTTTTACTTGATTGTTTCTTCATCGTGAAATTCTTTTTGTAAATTGTAATAGTTAAGGATATCTATTGATCTTTTTATTAGATGTTTTGATGTAATTATTATTTATTAAAATAATAAAATTATATTATTTTAATATTTTAAATATTTTGTATTATTCTTAATTTTATATTTGTATTATGATAATTGTCTTTTTTCATATTAATTGTGATTATTATTTATATGTGAAATATTTAAAAATTATTGTTATTTCATATTAATTGTGATTATTATTTATTATTATAATTTTTGGAAACAGGGTTGATGTAAACTTGTAAAGTATACAGTACAACTATATAATATACCAATGGACTATTTTGCAAATTTTAAAGATTATCAGGAACTATTTAATAAATTTAAAAAATTACTTGAAACGGTACCCAAGGGACTATTTTGCAAATCGTAACAGTACAATACCGTACCAAAACTCAATTCGGTACCAATCCGGTACGGTATTCGTAATTTTGATCAACACACAGTAACACTAAAAAGAAGTTAATGTAAAAATAAGAAAAAGTATATGAGAGATAAGAAATTAGGAGTTTTCATAAAAATAGTTAGCATATGTAAAAATGGAAAATTTTGTCCGATCTAACCTGACATAACCAAAAATAAATAAGTCTAGCCCAAGTTAACTTAACTTTAGTACAATTTTGAGTAAGTACAAATTTTAGTATAAAACAACGTCATCTTGAATAAAATGACATTACTTTTAATTTTTAAAATTAAAAAACATTTAATTACGGTTTGCTTGAATTTGACCGGACCCATAATAGAGCTCAAGCTTGAAGCATCTAGCCCCAATCCTTCATCCAAGCAGATTTGATACCACTTGTAGAAATTAAACTTTATTAACTTGTGGAAGTTTCATATAAGTGACTTTAGTAGTTCAATTCACGAATTCACTCACTCGCTTTAACACTGCGTAACCACACCTTACTATAAATTTTGTTATCTTATGGTACTAGACCTGTAGTACTTGTTTTAATTTATTAAAAGCCTTATTTAATTTATATACATGCTCTGCATGAATCTCACTCTTAAAATTTTGTGATTGCTCCATGTATATATCTTTATTAAACTCATCATGTAGCAATACATTCTTTACATTCATCTACAATAATGTTTGTACTGAGTGCTAATAAAATTCTTATTATAGTAATCTTTCCTACAAACTAAAATTTGTGAGTCTAAACTTTTAAAAAAAATCCACGTATTATCAATAGTGTCTTATATCTTTCTACAAATTTATTGGGTCTTTTCTTCACCTTATATATCTTTCGAATTGAGTACCAAAGTTTATGTCATTTGTCCAAGATTTAAATCTTTTCTTCCATTATTTTCTTTCATTCGTTATGTTTAGAAACTTTTTTATATGCATTTGGTTTTTAATTTTTTAATTAAAGCAATATTAACGTATTTAGAATTTGGTTCAGGATGTCCAATATACTCTCTTATTATTACCTAATAAATTAATAAAAGGATGGTTCTAGGGATTGGTTTTAATCATAAAATTATACTTAATCAAAGTAAAAAGAATCTTAAAAATAGGAATGTCAATGGGTCGGATTGGGCCTGTCAGCTCATAGCTCGGCCCGACTTCACACGGGCTAACCGGCTGGTGGGCCGGCCTGGCTCACCTTATATATTTTTTTAAAAAATGTCAAAAACAACGTCTACTCAGCCCGACCCTTGGCCCAGTCGAGACGACTACTTTAACATATGGCCTTGCCAACCTAAGCCAAAATCGGGTCGAGCTGGGTTGAGCGAAAATTGATAGCCTTATTTAAAAAGCCATTAGAAGTAGAAAATAAACAATATTTGAATAAACATGAAGATAAAATTTTCCCTAAAATTATCTTTGTAATAACTTAATAAATTCAGAACGCTTTATAAACTAGAAAAAAGAAATTGTCTAAGTTAATAAATTGCTCTCTCTCGATTTACAACCTACTTTCTCAAGTTGATTAATTGGTAACTATAACACCAAAAATGCATTAAGATTTAAGAAATTTCATAAAATGTTTAACTCTAATAGTACAAAATTTATGTAGACCTAAATCTAGTATCCCATGTAACTCTTAAAATGTAGGTTCTTTTTAATCATTTACATGAAATCTATAATTTCATCTAATCGCTAGCTTTAGTTAAATAAGTTATAAAAATAGCATAAATATTTTTAAATAAAACTCTTCATAAATAAACCAAATCATTCTTAACAAAATAACACTATGGCTCCCCAAAGAGTTCATCCACTCATTGACAAAGCAAACGCATACAAGAGAGGGTGTGAATTCTGTGTAAAAAAAAAATTTGCAAGATACTTTAAAATGAAAATCCTATCAATTTTAAAAAAGATCCTGTTAATAGTTAAAAACAAAAGAATCTTTTTTAAGCCTATCAATTGAAAGGAGCCTGTTAGTGCTTAACAGGAAGGAACTTGCTAATTGATAGGAGCCTAATAGCTCTCAAAACAAAAGGAGCAAGTTAAGCGATAGGAGCCTGTGAACGCTCAAAATAAAAGGAGTCTATTAATAGATAGGAGCTTGTTAACGCTCAAAAACGAAAGGAACCTCTTGTGATATAAAAACAAAAGGAGTCTATTATAAAATCGAAGGAGCCTTTTGAAAATACAAAATTATAATGGGATTTAAAAGCTAGGAGAAATAAAGAATGCACAGTCGATTTATACTAATTCGATTTACAACGAAGCCTACGTTTAGTCTCCAAGTATTCAACTTCAGTATTTTACTATAAAATCTAAGAAGTAAATTTTCACGAGCCTCTCTAGGCTCACAAGTACATATTTTTCAACATTCTTTAACCTTACACACTTGTAGTGTTTAACAAACCTCTATAAGCTCTCAACAAAAAATGTATAAACGATTAAACAGTCTCTCTCAATAGAGTGATATTCACTTTCTATGGCACAAAGAGTTTGATATAACTTTCAAGAATATTGATGCTACTTAGGTATTTTGCAAGTCTGTGTCTCTTTCACAAATGCAGTGGCTCTTCCTTAAGTAAACATTTTCTTCAATTAATCGTTGCTTAATCTTCAATATTATCTCTGTTGAAACCTTCGATATTCAGAAGTTAAGATAAATGTCTTTCGAAGCTAATTATTCAAATTAGTAAGATCTTCCCAGATGTCATGGAATCATTTTTAAATAGGTAAGTTCATAAAGAAGGTTCCTGCAAGAAATTAAACAAATATCCTATGATTTTATTTCCTTTTAAGAATTATATCGTTACCTATCTAAGTAATTAAATCCAATTTAAATTTTGAAATATTATAAAGTTATCATCAAAATCATTAAACATAAACCTTAAGCTAACAATCTACCCCTTTTTGGTGATGACGAACAATAATAGATATATTTTCAAATTTCAGAAAATAATAAAGGATTTCAAAAAATGTACCTATAATTTTTATATGTTCTTACTCACAATTATAATTGGAAGGAGCCTGACTTGTAAAGGAAGGAGCCTAACGTTTGTATATAACAAATTTAAACTCCACAAGTCCAACAACATTTTAGCAGTAGTAACTAAAATATATCAATAACAAATATACCATCAAACAAATATATCATCAAGGCAATATTGAAAATCATAGATGCAAAGTATGTCATTAACTGTCCTCCCCCTTTATCATTATCCAAAAAATGAAAGGAAAGAGTAACTAAGGCATCAAGCAATATCATATGTTTGTAAGGATAGACCAAGCGAAACGAGTGACAAAATTATTAAGAAAAATCTGAAATTTTTCTAATCAAAATCTATATGTCAAGAATTTGATTTTGCATGTTGTCTATCTGGCAAAGCATTTTATGTTGATTGGAAAGAATTTCCTTCAGTTGTTGAAGGATCAAGTCATTGGTGCTCTAGAGTGCAGCAGGGGTTGATTTTTATAGGGCAGGACCCAAGAGATATGCTGCTCTTTTAGTTTTCTTCTTAACCCACACTTTTTCTTTCATCTTGTATCCAAATTGATAGGGAATAGAAGAATGGAACTTATCGGCTGCATACCAATCTATAAGTAAAAATCTTTGTTGACAGCATCCTATATGGCAGACCGCCAATTGTATTCTTGTGACTTCTCTTGTCTACCATAAACTTCAGAATCATTGCTGGGAGGTTCATCTTGTTGCCTTTTAAAAGATTGTAGACAGTATACGTATCCAGGAGACTGCATCTTTCTATTGAACTACTCTTTGGAAAAATTAAAGTAGCCAAAATGGATGCAAGGCATCTTGACAGTAGGTCCAAGTGTCTACACCAGAGTCTCCCTTCATGGGCATTCTCAGTGTGCAAACGTATAGTTTCCACAACCTCTCCTAGATTAAGGTTAGCAATGTCCCACTTATGACAAAGAAGATAAGTCCTACATATAGGAAGTACATTCAGAATGTTTGGCAAAATTTATTCTATAATCAAGATCTCATACTCACGGACCCAAAAAATTATTGCCAATTTTCGATAACCCAAAAAATTCCTCCTGACTAGCATCACCAAAACACTAAAAAGGTTCATAAGGAATTTTTTATGGACAGGCATGGATCTATATAACTTAACTGGTGCTAAAATCAACTGGTATAGCTTATGTTATCCCAAAAATTAAGGAGGATTGGGAATCAAATCCTTAAGAATAATGAACAAGGTTATTCTAATTTAAAGTTTTTGGAGACTCTTAGGTAAAAAATCAATTTGGATAAGATGGACCCAATATTATTATCTCAAAAATGTTATTTTATAAAATGTACAGCTTAATCATAACTCCTCTTGGACATTTAAGAAGATGTTGGGGTTGACGGAAACTATTAAGGAAGTTTTCAAATGTATAGTTGGGAATAGTAAGAAGACCGAGTTTTGGTTCAAAAATTGGCATGATAACTTTCCTTAACTCCTCTTGCAAAACTATTTCTCACTCAAACTAACTTTCCTTAACTCATCTAAAGCATAAGTGGTCATAAATAAGGATACTTAGGATTGGCCTTCTCATGCCTATAGAATATTTTCAAGGATAAGAAACCAATTATCAACTTTAGTTCCCAATTACAATAGGAAAGACCATTGGATGTGGTTTAAGCATCAGTCTAGAATTTTCACAAACTAATCATATATAGAAATTTTTGCTTTACTTATGTTAAAAAAAATTGCATAGTTTGAATTAGTATGGAAAGAAATCAATGTCTTAAAAAACATCATTTATATTTTGGATAGCAATATTGTAGAAGTTAGGCACCAATAACCATATTAAGTTCAATATTTTAGACAAATATATGTCTTCTATAACTTAGAGGATGAATGCATTTATCACCTATTTTTAAGTGCTCTTTCACTACTAGAGCTTGGAAACTTTTGCTGAAGCTTTTCAATGTGCAATGTGGCATAAATACATGGAAAAAAAAGTAGAATAGTTAGCTAGATCTCAGGACGAATAAAGAAGAAACTTAAAATATTCATAATGGCATTCAATTGTTTAATCTTTTCCATTTAGATTAAAAGAAATAAAAATTTTTCAGATGTATCAAGCTGGTGAATAATGTATTTAAAAAGAGCACAATAACATGAATAAGAGAGTTAATGATGATACAGGATACAAGTGTTAATATATTCAACATATTATCTCAAGTTATTAGCTCAAGGTTTACATTTAACAATTTTAATGATAACTAGATAATATTTCAATATTCAAATTAGATTTATTTCCTCATATAGATAATTTAAAAGGGAAATAAAATATTAGGAAATTACTTCCTTTCTTATAGGAACCTCCTTAGTAAACTTTCCTTATTAACATCCAAAAAGATCTTACCTTTTCAAACAATTAGCTCCGAAGATTTTTTGTTCCAGCAGAGATGATATTGAAAATCCAAAGTCAACTTAAAATTAAGATGAAGCAACGACTACTTGAAAAAGTTGACTATTTAAAGAAGAGCAACAATAGTTATGAAGAAACGAACATTCATAAACTTTCAAAACATTTGAGTAGCATCTATATTATTAAGAGTCATATCATTCTTATTATGCCTTAGAAAGTGAAATTACTCTATCAAGAGAGAAATTGTTATGCGAGAAATTATTTTGATTTTAAATTTTAATTTTTGTGAGCTTTTAGAAGCTTGTTAAATACTTCGAGTGTGGAAGGATGGAGAACCTTGAAAAGTATGTAATTGTGAGCTTGAAGAGGCTCGTAAAATTTAATACTCGGATTGTTATAGTGAAATACTCAAGTTGGATACTTGGAGACTGGGTGTAGGCTTGGTTATTAGCCGAACCAGTATAAATTTATTGTGTTATTCTTTCTCTCTTCCTAACTTTTAAATTTTCACGTTATAAGTTTGTGTTTTCAAGAGACTCTTTCAGTTTTTCAATAGGCTCCTTCTGTTCCTATAAAGTAAGAAGTTCTTTTAGCTTTAAGTTTTAAAAGGCTCCTATCAATTAGCAGGCTTATTTCTATTTGAGCTCTAACAAGCTCCTATCGATTGATAGACCCCTTTCTTTTTGACACGAATAGGATCCTTTTTATTAATAAACTTCTTTCTTATTTTAAATAACTAATAGGATCCTTTCCTTTTAAAAATTTATGGGTTCCTTTCAAAGTTTAATAGGACCTTTCCATTTATCAACCCTTTTTTTTAAGAAGGTTTTTAAAGACTTAAAATATCTTGCAAATTTTTTTTACACACAATTCACCCCCCTCATGCGTGTGTTTGTTTTATCATTTGGTATCAGAGCAAGGTTTCACATTTATTATGTTTTAGCACACAAGTACTTCTATTAGAAAGAAAGAATGACCATCAATGTTTAATCAGTGGATATTGAAATCTAGTAAACTATCAAAGCTGGAGCAGCACCTCTTGCTACTGACAACATAGAAATATGGACTGATGCCAATAGAAAAAATGCACAGTTGAATGCCAAAGCAAGACATCATCTGATCTGTGCACTATCTCTAGAGGAGTACTGTAGCACCCCACTCCCATCTGACACATACACGTACGCCCTTCAGACGAACGTGTACATGTCCGACAGAAATGGCATGCTAACTATCTCACTTTCAATATATCGCATGGCATTATAATTAAAATCACAATAAAAAATGTTTAAATTCAAAATCTCCGCATTTCATTTCACAAATAATAACACAATATTTGGTGTTACTTACCCATCCTTCTGTGAAGAATTCTCACATTAATGTAGGGGGAGATTGAGATGAGCATGATGGGAGAATTATCATTCTTTCTCAGATTACAAATCAGACAAACAAAAAAAGAAATCTTTATTAGCCAAGATAAATACACAAAGGAACTCTTCAAGAAATATCATTTTGAGAATACCAAATTGATGGGTACTCCCATGTACTAGAACTAAACTTGATAAAGACAAAGACGGCCAAGCTACGGATGTGACAAAGAGTAGAGGAATGATTGGATCATTATTATATCTTATAAGCTCAAGACCAGACATTATGCTTAATGTATGTCTTTGTGCATACTTTCAATCAAATCCAAAAGAAAGCCATCTTCAAGCACTCAAAAGAATCTTTTGATATCTCCATGGAACTATGGATTTTGGCTATGGTATCTAAAATCTGATTCATTTGACATAGTGGGATATTGTGATGTAGATTATGAAGGTGATAAAATCGATCGAAACGACAAAAGTGGTCACTTTCAATTTCTTGGAGAATGTCTAGTATTTTGGTCCTGCAAGAAGCAAAATTGCATAGCGTTTCTAACAACTGAAGTGGAATACATAGCAGCTGTCAGTTGTTGTGTTCAAATCTTATAGATGAAGCATTAACTACAGGATTTTTCTCTAAACTTTTCTCATATTCCTATATTATATGATAATACTAGTGCTATAGATTTTTCTAAAAATCCTTTGCATCATTCTAGGACTAAGTATATAAAAATCAAACACCATTTTCTTAGAGATCATGTTTTAAAAAGAACTATTGATCTTTTGCATGTTAATATTGAGAATCAAGTAGCTAACATTTTCTTTAAACCACTCTCTGAAGATAGATTTTGCATGTTAATAAAAGAGCTTGGTATGTGCAAACTCTCTAATATTATTTTTGCATGAATATTCTCTACTACTTGGCTTTGCATTTCATTTAGCAAGCTCCTTCAATTCTAATTCCTTAGAAACTCTGTCTTAGTTTAATAGATTCCTTAAGAGTTTAGAAGGCACCTCTTAGTTAAAAGCCTCCTCTTAGGTTAGTAGGTTTCTTCTAGATTAGAAAGCTCCTCTTCTTTTTAGAAGGATTCTCTCAGGTTCACATTCTAAGTGACACGTGTCCTAAAAATAAGGAGACATTCTTAGCATCGATTTAGCGTTTTCAAAAATGTACATGCAGTCTGACAACACTACGTACACGTCTGTCAGAAGATACGCAACCAGTTATGCTTCCTCTTTTGACCTATATGTCTACTCATCCTCTCACAAGATCAACACTCAGGGATCACTTAGTATACCTTAAGTAAACTTCTCTCGTCTTCTCATCTATATTATTCTCTCTGTACCCTAACTCTCTGCATTCTTGTTGCCTCTTTTCTTCTCTCTCAAACTTCACAGAGCTCACCTACAATGACAAGAACAAAATCAAAAGGACAAAAGAATTTTTTGGCTTTAATTTCTATCCATGGCAAAACACCTTGTCATGAACAAACATTTGCTTCTGATTTCTCATCTTTGTCTTCCATAGTAGGTTCTTTGGACACTAATACCAAACCTGTTTTTGTCTCCTATAGTAGGTTCTTTGGACATTAATACTAAACATGTTTCTGTCTCCTCAAAGCTCCCAACTTTAAAAATACCTAGTCAGGAGACCCCAGAAGATAGGAAAAAGAAGATTGTTGCTATGTTGTCTCTAGATTATCCTTATTCCTCTTTGGATAACGAAGAAGAAAAAATCGAAAAACAATATGCTTCTAACTTAGAAGAAGAAAAAGGAAAAGAAAAGGGAGAAGAAGAGAAAGAAGAAAGTAAAGAAGAAGAAGAGACTTTCAATAAGGGGGAGTTACTGAAAAATATGAGATTCTATTTACCTATTCTCTCCCTACCCATTCCTACTCCAAAAACTTCCATAATTCCTAAACCTGGTCCCAAAGAGAAGAAAATGCCTGAAGTGCACTGGGAAATAAATTACGATGGTTCAAATGAAGAACCTTCTCAGTTGGAAAGAAGACCATGGACCAGAAGAAATGTTACAAAACAAGTTTCACAAAAAGAAACTACTGAGGCAGAAGAAAAAGGAAAAAAGAATCAAAGAAAAGAAAAAGGGAAGAAATAAGAAAAGGCAAAGAACCTTTAGCTGAAGAAAATATTGAGGAAGTCATTACAAGGAATGAATTACTCTTCGAAGAGGCTTTATTCGAAGAAATCCATTACGCCAAAAGAACATAATCAAAGAAACTAACCATTTTTCATAAGGTAGGCTTCAACACCAGTGACTAGAGGCATCTTGCCTTCCTATCTATTCGATGATATAGGTATTCCCATTACTCCTTATTTTCTTGTTATTGATTGGGAGAATTTCTTAAGCTTGGAACAAATAGTCAAATGTTTTTACACATATATGAGAAAGGAAGAAATTGATGGGAAGCTGGCAGTCATCTCTTGGGTATGCGATTGCGAGATTTTGGTTACAGAGGAAATCTTAGGAAACATTCTAAGTGTAATTACTAAAGGTAGAACAAACCTTTCTTGTCATAAGTGGGACATTATTGACATTGATCTGGGTGAAGTAGTGAACTTCATTTGTATGAATACTAAAAATGCCCATGACCTCCACTTTTCTAAGAAGTAGCTCAGTAGACAGGTGTAGTCTTCTAGACACGTATGTGGTTTACAATTTGTTAAAGGGTAATAAGATGAATCTCCCAGCAATGATCCTGAAGTTCATGGTAGACAAGGGAAGTCAAAAGAACAAAACTGGTGCTCTACCTTATAGAATGTTGTTGACTAAGATGTTTGCATATTTTGGAGTGTCATTTGATGACCTGAATTGGTATGAACTAGCAAAATTTCATTCTTTCATTCCTTACTAATTTGGTTATAAGATGAAGGACAACATGTAGGTTGAAAAGAAGTTATAAAGAGTTACAGGTATCTCGAGTCCAACCCCACAAAAGTTAGTCTTTGTTCCACTCCAAAGTACGAATGACATGATCTTGCAACAACGGAGGGGCATTCACTCTAATCAGGATCAAATGTGCAAACAAATTGATAGCCTTCAGAACCAATTCCTGGAATTGCAAATTCTCCTTAGGAAAATTCTTCACTAATTGAGTCAATTAATTTTTTTACTTTTTCATCATATTTTGTTCTGTTTATTTCATTTCCTCCCTATACTATATTATTTTTTATAAGGACAAAAGGGGAGAGTTTATGTGGATTTTTTTTCATATTTTTGCATATATGATGATATATGTCTCAATGTATATTTCTTAATGTTGCCTAAAAAATTTATGTGATTGATTCTGCTGTTGAACTTGTTAAAATCTATGATATATAAAAGATAGGTTCCTTTCTTAAGAGAAAGGTTCCTTTTAAGTATGTCTAAACATATAAAAATCACAGGTATTTTTCAAAATCATCTATTATCTCTTTGAATTTTGAAAATATCTATTATTGCTAGTTAAGATCAAAAAGGGGGAGATTGTTAGTTCAAGTTTTATATTTAACAATTTTGATGATAACTATATAATATTTCAAAATTTAGATTGGATTTATTTCCTTGTATAAATAACAGTATTTTTAAAAAGGAAATAAAAGCATAGGAAAATTACTTCTTTTCTTATAGAAACCTTCTTAGTAAACTTTCCTTATTAATATTCGGGAGGATCTTACCTTTTTGAATAATTAACTTTGGAAATTTTTGTTCTAGTAGAGATGATATTGAAAATCCAAAGTCAACTCAGAATTAAGATGAAGCAACAGCTAGTTGAAGAAGTTGACTATTTAAAGAAGAGCAACAGAACTTGTGAAGAAACGAATATACATAGACTTTTGAGATATTTGGGCATCATCTATATTCTTGAGAGTCATATCATTTTTATTATACCTTAGAAAGTGAAATTACTCTATCAAGAAAGAAATTGTTATTCGAGAACTTACTTTTGATTTTACATTTTATTTTTCTGTGAGCTTTTAGAAGCTTGTTATACATTTCGAGTGTGGAAGGTTGGAGAACCTTGAAAAATATATACTTGTGAGCTTGGAGAGGCTTGTCAAATTGAATCTTAGATTCTTTTAGTGAAATACTCAAGTTGGATGCTTGGGCACTGGATGTAGGCTTGGTTGTTAGCCGAACCAATATAAATCTACTGTGTCATTCTTTCTCTCTTCCTAACTTTTAAATTTTCGCATTATAAGTTTGTGTTTTCAAAAGGCTCTTTCAATTTTCAATAGGCTCCTTCTATTTTTATAAAGCAAGGGTTCTTTTCGTTTTAAGCGTCAGCAGGCTCTTATCAATTAACAGGCTTATTTTTATTTAAGCTCCAGCAAGCTTCTATCGATTGACAGGCCCCTTTCTCTTTGAGCGCTAATAGGATCCTTTTGATTAATAGACTTCTTTTGTATTTTAAATAACTAACATACTCTTTTCTTTTAAAATGTTTACAAGTTCCTTTCGAAGTATAATAGAACCTTTCCATTTATCAACTCATTTTATTTAAGAGGGATTTTAAAGATTTAAAATACCTTGCAAATTTTGTTTACACACAATTTACCCCCTCTTGCGTGTGTTTGCTTTGTCACAAGTTTGGATTTGTCCTAGAGTAACGCCTGCGGTTTTGCTTGGAACTAGTTAAGAGGCTGATTAACAGTTCTGGTGAAACTTAACCTTAAATGTGAACTCTGGAATGATCGTTTCTTACGCCATGCAATTATTTTCTTAGTACATACTTGATGAGCAGAGGCTGAGAACTTGGCATGTGTTTTTATCTCTTGCTGAACTCGGTTTTTGCGAAATGGCTTTGTCCCTTCTGCATTAAAGTATAAAGTTGAGTTATTCATTAGGCATGTTTCCAATATGTAGTACTTCTTTTGGATCCGGCTACTAATATGCTTCCATTTGCCAAAAAAAAAAAACAAGGGAATTTGATATATCAAATATGGGGATGGCATCTCAAAAACCATTTTATTCGTGATGAGTACGGATCAAAACAAAAATGATTAGAAAATTGTACCAAATTTAGTATCGGATTAAGTTTTGGTATCGTATTGTATCGGTACCGATTAATATCGGGCAGTGTTTCAGATAATTTTTAATTTTATAAAATAATCCCTTAATTTTTTAAAAAATTACAAAATAGTTCATTGTCATATTATACATTTGTATTGTATACTTTTAACCCTATCTCCAAAAATCTTAATAATAAATAATAATCACAATTAATATAAAATAACAATAATTTTCAGATATTTCACATATAAATATCTACCACAATTTATAATTAATATGAAAAAAGATAATCATCATCATACAAATATAAAATTAAGAACAATACAAAGTATTTAAAATATTACAATTTCAATTTTCATTATATAATAAATAATAATTACATCAAAATATCTAATAAAAATAATAAATATTCTTAACTCTCAAATTATTACAGTTTACAATAAGAGTTTGTGATAAAGAAACAACTAAGTAGAATTGAAACATAAAACAAAAACATATATTAAGGAAATAACTAAGTAGAATTAAAACATAAACAAAATATATATTATTTAATTTCATATCAATTAAATATATTATATATTTAATTAATTAAAATTAATAATTGCTAAAATTATAAATCTCCTAATAAGTATTAATAAATATAATTTAATTTAAAATATATAAATTTCAAATAAAATTTGATTTTATAATTAAAATATATATAATAAATATTAGTTTATAAATTATAATTTTTAAATTATTTATTTTTAAAAATAAAATATTTTTATTAATAGTTTATTAATAAATATTATATAAAATATAAAAATAAAAATATTTTATTTAATGTATAATTATTATTAGTAATAAAAATATTTATTTATTTTAAAAATTAAAATTAAAAAATTAAAATAAAAGTTGAACTAAATAACTAATTAAAAAAACCTTGAAAAAGGAAGTGGGATTTTTAAAAAAAATTTGAAAAATTTTCTAATAAGTTCTCATATTTTTCAAAATTTTTTGTATCGGTCAGTATATGGCCGATATTATAAATACCATAGTTATTTGCCAGTATTAAACAAAATTTGTCGCTACCGACTAGTATTTACATCCGGTATATAAACATCTTTATTTCGTACTATTTTTTGACCGATACAGTATGTAACACTCAATACTGACTGGTACATAACGAAATTCAAAACGTTAAGGAGTAACGTGCTAATAAGCATGACTTGGTTTTTTTTGTGGGCTCCTTTTAGTTCTTTCGTTGCGTAAGGGCTTTTTTTTGGCTAATTCCGAAGATGTTAATTTTTGCACATTGGTCATTGTTTTTAATCCATCTCATCCAATCATGGTTCCTTGTTTTCAGATCAAGGAGAAGCAACTATGGAAGCAGCGGTGCGATTGAAGTTTGGCATCACTTTTCAACGGTCGATGCAAACCCTATTGATACTTACTGACCATAATATCCATGCCAAGTGCACCTATTATTCCTTCCATAACTGCATTCTTCAGCTTAATCTATGAAATTGGAGATTTCTTCTATCAAGTATGTTTCTTTATTTTTATTTTTATTTCCTCATCTTATTTCACATGGCATTAAACTTTCACACCCCACCTCAAATGCATGTATACCAACCCGATTGTGGCACGTTGCACTCCACGAAGGTGTGTGAAAACCACATCATTGACTTCTTCGCGGAAGTGCAAAGTTCCACCTGTTGGTCTAAAACTACCTTGGAATTTAGGATTCGGACAATCAGTCGTTGCTGTGGAACATTTGTCAATCCTCTTC
>JANZXR010000001.1:4886162-4907124 GCA_027575705.1 Erythroxylum echinodendron
TTATAAAAATAAGAAACTATAGTATAAAATAAAATATCTTATTAAAAGAAAAATGCACTAATAATATCTATTAATATGTAATAGATTAATAATAAACCTAATAATTTAAACTAAGATTGAATATAACATAAATTTTATCATAATAATAATAATAATAATAATAATTGTATTATAATATTATAATTTATTTAAAAACTTATAAAAGTTTAAGTATATTTAAAGAAAATCAATGGAAAAGTAGGTCCTACATTATTAACTAAACTATGAGTCCCACATAATTTAAAAACATTGACTTAACTGTTTTTAAAAAAATTAGAGGATTTTTAAAGAAACCGGCTGATTTATTATTTAATTGGTCGGTTTTTTCTTATAAAGGTTATGAGCATAAATCGGACCGAAAATTTGGCAAGGTCATATTTATTCGGGTAGAACTAGTCTTTAAAATCTTTGGATGCTACCATCAAATTTGACTGTTAACTATTTTAGGGAGACATGATAATGGTTGTGGTGGCAGATGCTACCATCAAATTTGACCGTCGACTATTGCAGTCTAATACTGTTACGTGGGTAGATAACCTTCCAGTAAAAGTCGTTTGGTGGTGTTTGATGTGTCGTGCAAGATCGTTCCTGCGACTAATGTCAAGTATCTAATGAATTACGTCTGATGTAAGACTCCTAGGTTCAAATTGTGGAATTGTGTGTGTGTTGATGAGTCTTGATCGATACTTACACTCGAGTTGATAGAACAAGAAAAAGACTCGCCAGTAGATAAGACAAATAGGCATCTTCAACGAAAGCTTCACAGGAGGCGACCGTGGCATGTATTGGTGGGTATCGTCGAAAATCTTTAACAAAATGCAATATTCATATGTAAAATTAAAAGATGATGAAATTTCACAATTAGCTTGAGTTAGATCTTAGGTTAAATATTAATTGGATCACACACACGTGTTAATTTTTGTAAGATTAAACTCAAATAAATTAAGCACCTATAATTCTAAATGAGATTTTATTTTAAAATCAATTGATAATAGGAAAAGTAATTTATTAGCCTTATATACATACTCATGGTCATATATTTTTTTTAGATAGAACAAACTTTAACTTATATTTTAAGAGTATAAGGGAGGCATACAAGAGCTTTTAAGGACTTAGTGTATCTTCAAATAAACGAATCATACATATGAGAGATTACGAAAAAAATCTTAGATGATGTGATTAATAAGATTATAGAAGATAGGCATCAGTTTTAAAAAATAAAGATTATACAGTAGAATATGACCATCAAGCCATTCCTTTATTTATTTTGGAGAAAATAATAAAGACTAGCTTTTTTCGTATCTCTTTGTGTGCTGTATTGTTGCTTTTAAATATTTATTATTTTTGTAGTATTCTAAAAAGAGAGTGAGAGTTAAATATTATAAGGGTTGTGAGACGTTTGAAAACAAAGTTTATTGGTTAACGATCACGTCGGAAAAGCTAACTCTTATTTAAAAGGACTTAAAGCTAGATTGTTTCAAAATAAGTCTGGTGTTTAGAAAATTTTGGTAACATCTGATATTATAATATAAAAGAAATAATTTGCAGCCATTAAATGTCCCCAAACACACTAAATAAATCTTAAAATTTATAAATAAGTAGATTGTATTAAATAAATAAAAAATTTAATTCAAATGACTCTTTAAATACTTAAATTCTTAAACTTTAATAATTTCTAGACTAATATTTATTTTAAAAATAAATATAAGCAATATTATTTTACGTAAGAAAAAATTATGTTTCTTTCTAATTTAGTTATATATAAAAAAAGGATATTTATTAGTACGAAAATATAAGGGGACGCTTGGTTCATAGAGGGCAATGAGAATGAGAATAAGAATGAATATAGTGAGGAATGAGAATGGATATAATCATTATAACTATGATGGTTGGTTAAGACGAAGAAATGATTATTATTATCATTGATAGTAGTTGGTTTGTTAAAAATGTTAAGAAATAAAAATTTGTTAAAATTTTGTTTTACATCAAAATTTAAATATATTTTAAATGATTATTTTTAATTTATGCACTCTAATTATAATGACAATGTTTAAAATCAAGTATATTGCGATTTTTCCTTTTCAATAACTCTTGAAGAAAAAAAATACTCCAGTATCTTCTTACATTAACATATCATTAGTTACATAATATCTTCAAAGTATAGTTTAATCATTCAAAATATTGTGTAATTCATCGACACAACCATCATATCTACCATTCTATTGTTATAGTAAAATTAAATAACATAGTTTAATACAATTTACATTCCTCTGATAATGCAAATGATGTTATATTTTAAATAATTAATGAATAATATTTTAATTAATTATATTGTAATTAACTAATTAATTAATTACATCTTAAATATATTTTAATTAATTAATTATATTTTAATATGATTTTAATTAATTAATTATAATTTAATTAATCATTTAATTAATCATATTTTAATTAATTAATTAGATTTTAGCTTGATTAATTATTTTAATTAATTAATTAATTAGATTTTATCTTAATATTTTAATTAAATATATTTTAATTAATTACATTTTAATTATATTTAATTAAAAAATTAAAAAACATTAGTGTTAATAAGAATCAAACTCATTTCTCCCACATATGGAGGGTATAGACCATTACCTAAAATTTGAATTTCAATTTTCCCCTTCTATGAAGTAACCAGAACATTATGGTAGCACGTGTAATCTAATCAGAGCATTGGCCTCCGCTCATCTCGTTCCTTTCCCTGCAATTCAGCTTATAAAACAACTAAATTTATTGTCTTTTGTGCGAGCACTAAAATTTGGAGATACCTCTTATGATTTTACTCATTTTAAAAAGGAAAATTGATATTTTAATCCACAATTTTAGCTAAATTTTAAAAAATAATCCAAATTTTATTTTTCACATTTTAATACCTGAAAATTCATTTTCCGTGAAATATAACTCTTTTCAAGTAAAAAGATTATAAGAATAATAAAAGAACACTTTACTTGGATGAACAATATTAAAGTATACACGATTCATTGTATCTTAAAGTTTCAAATTGAAATTAAATACTTTGAAATTAATAAATTGAGCACATATTTTCAACAATTCTTCGTGATTTTAAACATTATATTTAATAAGTCTAGTATTAATTGCAACTATTAAAAGATATTAGTGGTTTTACAGATAAGAGATGAATATCCATTCACTTAACACCAATTCGACTTGTGCTCGTGATGGAGAACCATAGGCATGTGAAAGGCAAGAAGGAAGCTTGGGACATGACTTGCATGGACATGAGCTGGCAAAAAAAAGCTTGGGAGCTGAAATTGGATCAGATTTGAAGTCTGAATGTGCAAGGTAAAGGACTGAACAAAATTCCCATATCAAAGGCCCAACATTTAGGTCTAATGTTCCTAAAGATCCATTACAAGATGTTGGAGGCCCGATGACAAGAACTAACGCAATGCAATGAAGCAAGCATTGAATTATTTGATCCAAGACCATCAAGAGATAGAGCCCATGTTGTTGAGTCAGATCCCAACATGAAGTGTCCAAAGGCCCACGTTGAGTCCAATTAGAAGAACTCACGTAAAATATCATATATCAACCTTGTGCCACTTAAAAATAAGGAGAAGGAAGAGATCTATAAGGTCCAATATGTTCAGATTATGTTTTAATTAGTTCCCTTTTTGTTTTCCTTGAGATAAGGTAATCTAGTCAAAACTTTTTCTAAGTTTATTTTGTTTCCTTTTATTTTAGGATTTGATTTGTTTCCTTTTATTTAGATTTTGCCTTAGGACATTAATTTATAAAGTTTTTCATATTAATAGGCACTCTATATGTACTTTGAGGAGATGGATTAAGAAATAATATTAAGTATTATTCAAAGCATTTTTATTTTCTTTGTATTCTTTGAGAATGCTTGACTTATCAAAGGTGTGGTCTTCCTTTGTAGTGTCCCAAGGCTAAGGTTCTAAAAGACAAGTTTTCTTAGGGTCCTTTCTATTGACCAACATTCTTCTAATCCCCCTTTTTTTGTGTTCTATTTCTATCTTTTCAATTTTGTTTCTTGTGCTTCCATGTGTTTGTTTGATTCTAGCCATTCTCGGACATAGCTCCATCTTATTGAAGGTTCTCTAGGACAAGTTCCTATTGGGTCTCAGATCATTTAGTATCAGAGCTTTGGTTGCTAGATTTTAAATTGCTATCCTTATGTTCTTTATTTTCGTTCTCCTTCTCTGTACATTTTTATCCATTGTTTCATTCACTTTTTGTTTGATTAATTGGTGTTTCTTAAGGTTCAGAATCTCTTCTTTTTCCTAGTTTTGGAATCATTCCAATCCGAGCTTTATAGAGCAAGTTACACTAAGTTGAAATTCGAGAGTGTTCAGCTTTTAAAAATTGCTTGTCATTTTTTTTGTTTTCATATTTATTCGTGTGAACTTTAAATTATCTGGAAAAAAAAAGAAAAAAAAGAAGTCCAAAAAAAGAAAAAAACAACAAATAAAGAAAGGAAAAAAATAATCAGAGTGTGTGCTGTAATATTTAGAGAAGTAGAGTCCAAGTTTGCTACTTTCGTACTTGCAATAAAGTAAATATAACATCTTTCTTATTGCTTGAACTTGAATTGCAAGTACTTTCCTATGTTGTATTGCTTGGAACTTGCTTACTTTCATATTTGCTTCACTTTCTTATTTCAATTACTTTCCTATTTTGCCTTTAGTTTCCTATTTTATTTCTTGCCTCATTCATCTTTCTTTTGCTTCAAGTTTGTGACTTTCCTTAAGGTAATCACTTCCTTAATTCATTCCTTAAACTATTTTTCCTTGATTTCTAGGTTTCTTAAATATACCATCATTTTTCTTTCCTAATACTCTTAGTGCTAACTTCCTTTTTTTTCCTTCTATTTTCAGAGTTACTGTATCCTAATAACTAAAGGCTAGTTTGTTACTTTAAACTAAAAACTAAATAGCATGTCATGAAGAAAACAGACCCATATATGCCCAAACTTAACCAACAGTGGCAACATTAAAATCAATTTAGGCATTCTGAATTTGAGCCATAAAAGTTGGAAAAGTTGATACTGACTTTCGAAAACAGATTCATGTTTATTAATTCAACTGTCACTGGAGTCTCACTAGGACACTACCCAGCTAAGTTTAAAAATCCCTAACTAATGAAAGTTTTAAAAATCCCTAAGTATAAAATGCCCCAACATAAAGGAACTTTGAACAAGCTATTGTAGACCATGAATCCAACCAAAGAGAAACAATAAACAACTCAAACTCAATCTAAGTCTTTAAGATAAGTACTAGAAAGATCATGAACAGAAGAAGTCATGAAGTTGTTGAGCACAGGGAATCTCTGAAACTTCAATGCTTAGAACATAAATCGCTACACAAAATGGGACTAATAGGGAGAAGATCAAGAACGTCTATATGCCAAAACAAAAAGCTCACATCTTGGTAAAATAAAAAACAAATACATTAAAAGATCTTGATACGCACCAGATCTAAGGATCACCCACAAAAAAATGTGTAACTAAGGAAATACGTTATAAAAGAAGATAAGAGGAAAAATGCAACACCAACAAAAGCCAAATGCACAGCAGAGGTAGGAGTAAAACATAACAGAGAATAAAAAGCCAAAATGCAGAAAACAAGCAAAAAGGGGGAAGACGATTAAGCAAGCCCAAGACTCACTTTCCTTCAAATGGGGAAGATGATCAAAGATCCAAAGAAAACACACCTAATAGTTGAAAACTAAACGTTACAGAAAACTAACCTTAACCTAACATTTCTTCGACAACAGAAAATCTAAATCTTTTTCCCAAAAGGCCATGTTAAACAAGATCTCAAAATCTTTATGAAGGATGTGCAAGATCAATTTCGAAGGTTGGATAAAATCCAATCCACATCAAACTCCAAAGGTCCTAAAGGACGTTCCATGAAAATGATAAAGATGTGCAATCTAAGGATGAAGGCCCCAGCACTAGGAGAGGCAGACAAGCTCTTGATAACATAAAATTGAAAATCCCTTCTTTCAAGGGAAAAATGATCCTGAATTGTATTTAAAGCAGGAGAGGAAAATAGAACATATATTTGAGTGTCATATATATAATAAAGAGAAAAAGATAAAACTTGTTGCTATTGAATTTTGTGATTATACTAGTATTTGGTGGGATCAATTGTAGTTAGTTAGAAGGTGGAATCTTGAAAGACCAATCCACATATGGCAAGAAATGAAATCCATCATGAGAAAGTGCTTTGTTCTAAGTCATTACTTTCGAGACTTGTTCAAGTAGCTGCAAAGATTGAGGCAAGGATCCATGAGTGTTGAAGAGTATCACCAAGATATGGAGATCATCATGATTAGGGCCAATGTTAAGTAGATGAACTACCTAGATCTTTGTATTCATGGGTATCGTTGCCTCTTGTTCCTGTTTAGTCCCTTTTATTTTGGAAGTTGTTTCTATTTCTACATCGGTTTCTTACTCGTGCAAAGGAACTTTTTCTTGGCAACTTGGAAAATTTATAATGATGTTTGTCTTGTGAAAGATCAAGATTTTTACTCCTGCCCTTTGCTTTTCTATCCATCTCTAATTTTACTCCCCCCCCCCCCAAAATCTGATATTACTGTGCCAGTATAGACCGAAATTTTGTTATGCTTTAATTCTGACCGGTAATAGATCCTAGGGCTTTGTAAAATTGGATTGAGGCCTAAATGGCTTCACTTTGCATTGAAAAGCTAGGAATGAGTAGTTCTTGTAAATCGAATTCATTGAAATTCCATCCAGTAAAACTAAAAAATTCTCCATTTCCAGACATGGAAGCTACCATGAGAAGATTTCTTAATGGTTTTTGCCCTAAAATTGCTTTAATTGTAGAGCTGCAAAATTTTCTTAACATGGATGAGTTGTTGTATAAAGCCATCATGGTAAAAAAGAAATTAAAGATCCAAAATGGTGCTGGATCGAGTTCCTGGAAGAACAGCTTCAAGGATTCCAAACATTCTTTCAAATCCAAGGGAGACATCAAGCCAAAGGAGGAAAGTAAGCCTAAATTCTCTACCCCAAATCCTAAGGGTAAAAATGACTCTAAACCCTTTTCTTCTACTACTCATTATAAAGTTAAGTGCTTAAATGTCAAGGTTTTGGTCATATTGCTTATCAATACCCTAACAAATGAACTATGATTTTGCTTGAGAATGGTGATGTTGCTAGTGAAAGTAGTGTGAGTGATGATTTTGATGATGTGCCTCCATTAACGGATGCTTCCGATGTTGATTATGATGCTGAGGTTGGTGAAGCCTTTGTGGCTAGGCATGCTCTTAATATCCAACCAAAAGAAGTTCTTAAAGAAGAGCAACGTGAGCACATCTTTCATACAAGTGTCTCATTAATGATAAAGTTTATAGCAGTATCATAGATGGTGGAATTTGTACCAATGTTGCTAGCACTTTACTTGCTGACAAGCTTAAATTGCCTATTTTGAAACATCCTAGACCATATAAATTGTAATGACTTAATGATTGTGGTGAGGTGAAAGTCACCAAACAAGTGATGGTTGCATTTTCTGTTGGCAAGTATCATGATGAGATTTTATGTGATGTTGCACCTATGTATGCTGGACATGTTTTGCTTGGTAGTCCTTGGCAATTTGATAGAAAAGTTAGGCATGATGGATACAAAATTGCTATTCCTTTCCTTTCCATGGTAAAAAAATTGTGTTGAAACCTCTTAGGCTCATTCAAGCTTACAAGGATCAAGTGAGGATTGAGAATGAATGCAAATTGAGAGAAACAGAAAAAAAAGAGAGAGAGGTATAAAAGAAAGAAAAAGAGAGAGAAAATAAAACGATTAGGGAAAATGAAGAAAAGAGAGTGACTTTATTTGCTGGAAAAAGTAAGACCAAGAGAGCTTTAAAATGTGAAGAATCTTATATACTTTTATACAAAGATGTTTTCTTAACTATTAATAAGCTTGATCCATCTTTTTCGTCTAGTGTTTTGTTTTTGTTGCACGACTTCAATGACTTATTTCTGGAGGAAATTCTCGATAGATTGCCCCCTTTTAAAGGCATTGAGCACCATATAGATTTCCTTCCCGAAGCTTTAATTCCGAATAGGCCTGTGTATAAAGACAATCTGAAAGAAACTAAGGAGATCCAAAGACAAGTTAAAGAGCTTATGAAAAAGGGCTTTGCTAGAGAAGCTTAAGCTCATATGCTGTGCCAGTTATACTTGTTCCCAAGAAAGTTGGAAAATGGAGAATGTGTGTTGATTCTAAATCCATCAATAAAATTACGGTGAAATATCGTTACCCTATCCCTCATTTAGATGATATGCTTGAAGAGTTGCATGATGCGGTATATTTTCTAAAATTGATCTTAGAAGTGGGTACCATCAAATTCACATGAGAAAGGGTGATGAGTGAAAAACTACTTTCAAAACTAAGTTTGGGTTGTATGAGTGGTTAGTTATGTCTTTTGGCTTGACTAATGCACCTAGTACTTTCATAATTTTGATAAATCATATGAATCGCACTTTTATTGGAAAGTATGTGTTTGTCTATTTTTATGATATTCTAGTGTATTCTAGGAGTTTAGATGATCATGTGAAACACTTGCATAATGTGTTTGGACATTTAAGAGAGAATAAGCTTTATGCCAATTTAGAAAAAATGTTCCTTTTGCATGAATACTATTATGTTTCTTGGTTTTATTTTAGGAGCTAAAGGACTTCAAGTTGATGAAGAGAAAGTGAAGGTAATTACAGAATGGCCAACTCCTAAGAATACGAATGAAGTTCGAAGCTTCCACGACTTGGTGAGCTTCTAAAGGAGATTTATGAAGGACTTCTCTACTATTGCTACCCCTTTGAATGAATTGGTAAAAAAGAATGTGATTTTTAAATGGGGTGATTCACAAGAGGTTGATTTTATGGTACAGCTGTCGCTTGCAACTAAATTAAAAAGAAACCAACTTTCGTCAATACAAATTAATGTGGTAGTGGAAAGTGGGTATTGTTACCACGTGAAATTTTAACGAAAAAGATTGTAAGAGTTCAAAACTAAAATCAATTAACGAAGGGGCGTTTTCAATTCACGTAAGATTAAGAATGTAGGAATAACAAAAATCAAAAATTAACAAAAGTAATTGGATCTAAAAATTTAATAAACAAACCTTGGTTTCGGGTCACTGATGTTATCACACTAAAATGGATCCTTGATAGAAAATTTAGTTCATTAATAAACATTCATTGGGGATGCTTTCTCTTAAGTGTAAATAATTAGAAACATGTATTCTAAGCATTCTTATTAATCAACAACCTAGATACGATCGTAAGTTTAATTGATTAATAGCATTAGGAATTAAGAAAGTAATGAACAAGATAACATATGCATAACATGCAATTAATCTAGCTGAACGTCTTCTTAGAATTTCCAATTCTAATGTAAAGAAGGTAATCCTAATTGCTACTTGTGATTAATAAAACTGAATGTAATATTTTATTAATCTAGCTATTAAACGAATCAATTCCTAGTTGCGCACCTAAAAATCAATCAATTTAATTAGAAAAAGTAATTCAGAAGACACTCAATGTTTATCAACAAAACAAATTATTAAAACATCTCACACATAATAGATGATAGTTCCCCTCAACTAAGAAAAGGAATTTGGCTACTCATAACGAAAGTAAAAATCAAAGAAATAACAAAACATAAAGTCTCCATCTCTGGTCTTTCCTAAAAAATTCGAAACTCCTAGAGAAATACTGCAGAAAATGAAAAGCCTAACTATGGCTGTCGAAAAGTAAGAAGAAAATCTGCAAAAAAATGAAAACTCTACTCCTAAACTATACTGCGTGAACAGTACACGTCCTTCTCTTTTTATATATTTTTCCGATTTCTTCAATTGCCTTCTTATGATCTTTAGTAAATAATCCTTATCCCCACTTCAAGTTGCAGATCCCATTGATAAGATAGCAATATGATCTTTAAAGATTTGTGAAAATATAAAACTTGAACTTGAAAACGAAATATGCAGAATTTGTTCCCATCCTTGTACGTGGCTACGTCTAGTCATGAATTTACTGAAAATCTGGAATTTCATATTTCTTTGTTTCTTTTGCATCTTTTTAACTCAATTTCATCTCCCAAGTGTTGGAAATCATCTGAAAATAATTAATACACAAATCCATAAATTTTGAATAATAATTTCAACATATGAGAGAGATTTATATATCAAATAAGTGCAAAATGACAAATTAACAAATTCCCCCCACACCAAACCTTTGCTCCCCCTCAAGCAAACATGTCAAACCACTATACTCTATCAATTCATCCTTCATAAGATTAAGTGCACGCATTTTGTTAACTTGGGCCAGTAAGGCTTAGATTGCACATATATCATAGTCACTTTTCACTGATACAAATAAACACAGTCAAAATAAGACATCTTTGTTTAAAAAACAAGTACGAAACTAAAGTGAATTCTTCTCACAGATTTCTGTCTTATGCTTAAGCGTTTAAGGTCAAAGTTTTTCCCTCAAATCTCCCTCTAATAGATTGCATTACCATATGCTTGCAAATTCACCAGTTATCATTCATTCGAATTACATGAGCTCATAGATCATAAGGTCTTTATTATGGGTTGTAATGGGCTTAGGTTCAACAGTAAGATAGAAATGGCAAAGGTTAATTATAAGCATTCACAAAGTAATAAGTAAAAGGGATATTAAAATTCTAAGATAACCACATGACGCAAAGGACTACAACTACTCATACTAACTAATGTTATTATGCTTTCTTTTTTTTCTTTTTCTTTCTTTTTTCCTTTTCCCATTTTTTTTTTACTTGTGGATGGCCCTGGTGTTGGTGCTGACAGTTGAGGAATGGAAGGGGTCAGGGCTATAACTATGGTGTCATTTGGAGGTGGTACGTCAACAAATGAGGTTATTGGTGTAACTAACCTTCTTGAATCATTCTTCTACTATAGCATGATTGCAATATGTTTTTTGGCAGCTGGAAAATCAAAGATGGAGATAGAAAACTAGCGAAGATGTAGACTACATAATAAGTGATTACAGTGATGGAATTAAAAGTGAGAAGTAAGTGAAGAAAGGGAGTGAAAATGGGGGGAACGGTAAAGTTGGATATTACAACGAAAAGACTAAAATTTTTGTTTTGCATCTTTTTTTTTAAAGATAAAAATTAAAATTGTAGAATTGGGAATGCTAAATTAAATTCCTAACTAAAATGAGTTAAACCTAATAAAAATGAAAATAAAAACTGCTAAAAAATACATAAACAAACTTGAAAATTTTACAGGTTTCCCCGAATGTGCTTCTTAAAGTCTTTAGCTGGACATGTTTTTTTACTTACCTGATAAGAAATAAGTTGGGGATACCAACTCTATTTCTTCCACTCACTTAAACGAAAGGTTTTCATAATATGGCTTCAGGAAGTATTCGTTAACTTTAAATACGTTAGAGGTATCTAAACTCTGAATTTCTACCGCGCCATGAGGAAAAACGTTAGTAACATTAAACGGTCCAAGCTAATGAGATCGTAATTTTCTGGGAAACAATTTAAGCTTCCAATGATAAAGAATAACTTTTTGTCCAATCGAAAATTGTTTCCTAGAAATCATTTTATCATGAAAAGCTTTAGTTTTATCCTTATAAATTTTCGCATTTTTGTATGCTTCATTACGAATCTCCTCTAACTCTTGTAGTTGCAGTTTCCTATTGCTAACAACTTCCATCTAATCCATGTTCAACTGTTTCATAGCCCAATAAGCTCTATACTCTAGTTCCAAAGGTAAATGACAAGGCTTACCGAAAACTAACCTGCAAGGCGACATGCCTATTGGAGTTTTATACGCAATCTGGTACGCCCACAAAGTGTCGTCCAATCATAAGCTCCAATCTTTCCTGTTTGGATTCACCACTTTTTCCAATATAGATTTGATCTCCCTATTGGATACTTCAGCTTGTCCACTTGTTTGTGGATGATAGGCTATAGAGACTCAGTATGTGATACCACATCTCTTCATTAAAGCTTCAAAAATCTTGTTGCAAAAATGGGTTCCTCGATCGCTAATGATAGCTCGAGGCATTTCGAACCTGACAAAAAGTTGGATTTAACAAAATCTATAACAGTTTTAGCA
The DNA here is from genome assembly GCA_027575705.1 of Erythroxylum echinodendron. Classification (NCBI taxonomy): domain Eukaryota; kingdom Viridiplantae; phylum Streptophyta; class Magnoliopsida; order Malpighiales; family Erythroxylaceae; genus Erythroxylum; species Erythroxylum echinodendron. Next base: position 4,898,363 of record JANZXR010000001.1, read on the forward strand.
TCGTCAGATAAAGCAGCCTTAGCTTCTACCCATTTTGAAACATAATCTACAGGTAGTAAAATGTAGTTCTTACCAAAGGAAGAAGGAAAAGGACCCATAAAGTCTATTCCCCAAACATCAAAAATCTCACATATCAGGATATTCGTGAGTGGCATTTGATTTCTTAATCCCAAGTTACCCATTCTTTGACAACGATCACAAGACTTGCAAAACATGTAAGAATCATAAAATAACTTAGGCCAAAACACTTCACATTCAAGAATTTTTTGGGCAGTCCTTTTGGGACCAAAATGTCCCCCTGACAAAAATGTAAAATAGAAGGAATTTAATCATCTGTGACACATCTCCTAACAATCTGATCATAATAAAATTTCCAAAGATGAGGTTCGTCCCAAATGTAATATTTAGCCTCTCACTTAATTCTATCTCTTTCTGCTCTAGATAAATAGCTAGGTAAAGATTTAGTCACCAAATAGTTCACTATGTCCACATACCATGGAATTACCTGTTGAATTGCGAAGAGGCTTTCTTCCAAAAATTTATCGTGAAGAATATTAGATGTGACACTTGGAGTGATCCTGCTTAGATGATCGGCCACCAAATTTTCAGCTCCTTTCTTGTCCCAAATTTCTAAATCAAATTCTTGAAGCAGTAAAATCCATCAAATCAATCTCAGCTTGGCTTCTTTCTTTACTTTCTCTATATCTTTGTCTTGTAGTTATTCTTTCTCCGATCTTCTCCTTCTTTTACTACCATTCGTTCAGCTTAAACTCTCCTTCTGTATCTATATGGTTGCAAACTTTTCTTTCTGTTTGTTTGCTCTCGTCGGAGTCTCCAAGCCTTTTCATTATCTTTTTTTTTCATCAATTTTATAGTCTTCGGAGTGTATTTTTAAGTAATTTCTTGGGTAATAATCATGTGTTTGTGTTTTTAAGTATTTTCTTAAATAATAATCATCTTTCTAGAACTTAAATTTATGTTCCTATTACTGTTTTTGTGTGTTTTTTTTTATTGTTATTGATTAGGTAATAATCATGTGTTTGTGTTTTTAAGTATTTTCTTAGTAATAATCATATGTTAGGGCTTAAATTTATGTTCTTGTTATTGTTTTTGATTAGGATAAGAATGTGATCTTAATTGTATGATTTAGGGGATGTTTAAAGTATTTGAAAATGAATGGAGATAGGATGCTCAATTTTGACAGGAGGATTCACCAAAGTTCCTACTGTCCTCTTACAAAATCATACATTATGCATGATTGTGCCAAATCTTGTTCTCTATCTCCTTCTTCATCTTTGCTTCATTTTTGTATGCATGATCGTAACAAAAAGTTGGTGTAGGGTGCATGATTGTGTAATTGCCAGGATTTTAAGTCCCAAGATTTTTATATTTTTTATGTTTTTGGGCCTTTTTTTAAACAAAAGCAAGTGTAAATATCCTAGAAAGAACCATAGGAGGCTCAAAACTATTTTAAAAAAAGAACAACATCAAAGGGGTGGCTGAAAACTCCAACAAAGAGATCAAAAAGAGGGAATTATAGAAGAGCACAAGCTGCAAAATTTTCAAACTTAAGGAAAAAGAAAAGAAGACATGCAGACTGCAAACCTCTAATGTTGGATATGGATTGCTAAACTTTCTTTAGGGATTACTCTTGAATTATTTATTAAACTTTTACATTTTTTATTTCATTTTTAATATACTTTGTGATATTAAATATTATATATTCAACTTTAATCGAGAGAATAGATTAAATTATTTGTGTTGTGTTGCATAGTAAGAGATGGTACCATAATATAAATATAAACATTAAATTAACAGTCATTTAAAGAGAGATCTTAATTATTTATTAATTACCCATTAGATTGCTTCAAATACAATAGGATATTTAGCATGAGTTTTGGTAGACCGAGACGTCACAATTCAATTTCTACCTATTTAATAAGGATTATTTGGTTATCAAGAGAGAGGGTAATCATAATTATTGGATACCTAAGGTCAAGTATGATTAAGAAGGTGAAGTGAAAAAAATAAAGATAGAAGCAATTCCTAAGCTTTCATTATTGATTAATCAACTGTTTCGTTACTGCTTGTTTCTACATTCAATCATTAATTGTTTTATTTTTGGTTTAGTTCTTAGTTATTCATCATATTATTTACCTTAAACAAGGTGTTACAAGAATTATTAGGTGACTACTATAATCCTTATAGGAACAATACTTTTTATACTATAAGATACGATCTGTATACTTGGGATATAGATAAGTTTAAATTAAAACTCAAAATGTTTTGGCACCATTGTTTGGGATTGATAAGTTAACATCTAGTTTAGTTTGAGTTACCTTGATTTTGAGGACTTTTTAACACTTTTCTTGTGTGATTATAGGTGCATGAACATAAAAGCAACTAGGAGTTCAGGCAAACTCTCAGATAAATAAGTTTTCGACATCATTAAGCAAGAGAGGGACATTTGAAAAGCAAAATGCGACGAAGCTATAAAGACATTAATGGCAGAAGAAAGAAACCAAGGAGGATAGCAAAGAACCCTCATGGACTTTATATGGTCAGGGTTCAATGTCAATCAACAAGGGATTACAAAATCACCAATATAAACTAATAGTTTTGAAATTAAACCATTAAAGATATTGCAACTGATGCCCAATTTTATAGACTAGACAATAGGGATCCTAATCCTCATTTGGCCAATTTCTTGGAGATATGTGACATGTTTTAGTATAATGGGTTATCAAAGGATGTAGCCAAGATGAGGCTATTCCCATTCACGTTTAAAGATTGAGTCACAACATGGCTGAATTCTCTCAACCCAAAAAACATAACAACATAAGAATAGTTGATATAAGCCTTTTTAGCTAAGTATTTTTCTTTAACAAAGACTACAATAATCATAAAGGAGGAAAAAATTTTCAGTAAAGTAAAGGGGAATTACTATACAAAGCGTGGGAAAGATTCAAGAAGTTGTAAAGGAGATGTCCACAATATAGCTTACCTAAGGAGTTCTTTTTGCAAATATTCTATAATAGAGTAAATTCATCCACTAGAGGTCCTATTTATGTAACAACTGGAGGTTCTTTAATGAAGAAGATGGTTGATAATGAACGTTAAAAGAGATGAAAAACAACAGCTAGCAACTAAATTTTCGAGATCAAAAGGGAGTGCTTGTTGTGAATTCACTGAAAACACTAAAAATTGAAGTAGTAAACTTGTTCAAACAATTAAACAACTTGAAAGTCACTTTTCCAACTCATATAAGGCAACATAACATAGATATTAATTGTGCAGTCGAGAAGGCTGTGTTATAGCTGATTGATTTCTAGTGGATAGTAACAATATGGAGTAGCTCAACTACATGAGAGTAGAATTCAATCGAGGTGGTAATAACCCATATTCTAATACTTATAATCCTAGGTGGATGAACCACTCAAAATTTTCTTGGTCTAACAATGTAAGGAATCAAATGAAAGATAAGACATATCAATGTTTCAATAAGATAAGCACAGTTCATTGGAATCAAAGATGGATAACTTAGTGGATGTGCTGAATTTCAAATTCACGAGCCAAAATGAGAACCAAAAGAGGATGGAAGCTAAGTTTTGATCAAATTGCAAAGGCATCTTCTATACACAATTTTTGAGGATCAAATAGCTAATTCATTGTCTACAAGGAGTATGAGGAGTCTCTAAGCAATATGGAATCCAATCCAAGTAAGCAATTGAAGGCTATTACATTTAAAAGTGAAAAGGAGTTGGAAAAAGCAACCCACAAGAACAAGATGTAAACAAAGAGAAGGTGGATAAAAAGGAAGAGAAGAAGGAGGAAGTTCCATATATCCCTTCACCCTTCATATGCGCTAACGATCACATTTCCATAAAGGTTGAAGAAGAATCAAATAGATGTGTAATTTGCAATGTTTGTAGAGAAGTTGAAGAAATTGCACATTAACTTGTATTTTGTGAAAGTTTTGAAGAAAATACCCAAGTATCCAAATTTTTACAAGGATATACCATTGAATAAGCAGAGGACAATTAAAAAATCTCCTTGATGAAAAATTACAACTCTGTAATTACTAGTCACATGCCTCTAAAATTGAAGGATCCAAGGAGTTTTACTAAACCATGTGTAGTTGGTAATTTAGAATTTGTTAAATATTTATATGACTGGGGTGCAATTATTATTCTTAGGCCTTTATTGATTCTTAAGAAATTAGTGCTAGGAAATGTGAAGCTAACTTCCATGTTCATCAAGTTGGTAGATCAATGCATAAATAAACTATTTGGTGTGGTGGAAGACGTTATAGTCAAGGTGGACAAGTTTATTATTCTAGTGGATTTTGTAGTGTTAGATTTTGAAGAGGATTAAAAATATCCACTAATTATGGGTAGATTGCTCATGAATACGAGAAAAGATTTTGCTAGAGAATTTATGCTTTTGATCTGAATAAAATAAGGGTATCTTATTCTATAATAATTGCTCAACTTATCCATTTGGATTTACAGCTTTTGTAAGAGAATTTATGCATTCATGGAACTTTTATTTATGCCTCAAACTTTGCCTTTTAAAGGAATTTCTTATAGAGCAAATTAGAGGAAATCCAAGCAAGTATTTAAAACCTTTAAATTGTGCTTGGTGATTTCAGTAGCACCATATATCAATTGGAAGTAGAAGTTAACCTTAAGAATCATTCAAAAGATTTTAGAAGATGCATTAGCAATATTAACATTACTAACCTTAAGATGGAAGGTCAATTTTCCTTTTGGAATAAGAAGCAATATGGTAGGTAGTTCTTAAGAAAAAAAACTTGACAGGGCAATAGTTAATGGCCCCTAGTTAAGTATCTTTCCTAAAAGGTAAGTTATCTTTAACAACTTGAAAAGCAAGATGCAAAGAAGCTATAAAGAAATTAATGGCAGAAGAAAGAAACCAAGGAGGATAGCAAAGAACCCTTACGGACTTTATAAGGTCAAGGTTCAACACCAATCAACAAGGGATTACAAAACCACTGGTGTAGACTAATAGTTTTGAAATTAAACCATTGAAGATATCGCAACTAATGCCCAATTTTATAGACTGGACAATGAGGATCCTAATCTTCATCTAGCCAATTTCTTAGAAATATGTGACATGTTTTTGTATAATGGGTTATCAAAGGATGTAGCCAAGATGAGGATATTCTTGTTCATGCTTAAAGATCGAGTCACAATGTAGTTGAATTCTCTCAACCCAAAAAATATAACAGCATAATAGCAGTTAATATAAGCCTTTTTATCTAAGTACTTTTCTTTAACAAAGACTAGAAGAATAAAAAAGGAGAAACAAATTTCCAGTAAAGAAAAGAGCAATTACTATATGAAGCATGGGAAAGATTCAAGAAATTGTAAAGGAGATGTCCACAATATAGCTTACCTAAGGAGTTCTTTTTGCAAATATTCTATAATGGAGTAAATTTACCCACTAGAGGTACTATTTATGTAACAACTAGAGGTTCTTTAATGAAGAAGATAGTTGATGATACATATAATTTGTTAAAAGAGATGAAAAACAACAGCTGCCTATAGACGTCGAAGAGAAGTAAATAGCAACTAACTTTTAGAGATCAAAAGGGGGTGCTTGTTGTGGATTCAACAACAGCACTAAAAACTGAAGTAGTAAACTTGGTCAAACAATTAAACAACATGAAAGTCACTTTTCCAACTCACATAAGGCAACATAGCATAGATATTAATTCCGCAGTCGAGAAGGCTATGTTAAAGCTGATTGATTTCTAGTTGATAGTAACAATATGGAGTAGCTTAATTTTATGAGAGTAGAATTCAGTCGAGGTGGTAACAATCCATATTCTAATACTTATAATCCTAGGTGGATGAACCACTCAAAATTTTCTTGGTCTAACAATGTAGGGAATCAAATGAGAGCATAAGATATTTCAAGATTTTAGTAAGATAAGCGCAGTTCATTGGAATCAAAGATGGACAAGTTAGTGGATGTGCTAAATTTCAAATTCAAGAGCCAAGATGAGAATTAAAAGAGGATGGAAGCTAAGTTTTGATCAAATTGCAAAGGCATCTTCTATACATAATTTTTGAGGTTCAAATCACTAATTGATTGTCTACAAAGAGTATGATGAGTCTCTTAAGCAATATGGAATCCAATCCAAGAAAGCAATTGAAGGCTATTACATTTAAAAGTGAAAAGGAGTTGGAAGATGCAAACCATAAGAAGGTCGAGCCCCCATAAGATGTAAACGAAGAGAAATGGAGAAAAAGGAAGAGAAGAAAGAGGAAGTTCCATATGTCCCTCCACCCTTAATATGCGCTAACGATCACATTTCAACAAAGTTGAAGAAGAATCAAATGGATGTGTAATTTGCAATGTTTGTAGAGAAGTTGAAGAAGTTACACATTAACTTGTATTTTGTGGAAGTTTTGAAGAACATGACCAAGTACCCAAATTTTTACAAGGATATACTATTAAACAAGCAGACTTCGGAGGAAAATCAAACAATCTCCTTGATGAAAAATTACAGCTCTGTAATTACCAGTCATATGCCTCCAAAATTGAAGGATCTGAGGAGTTTTACTGAATCATGTGTAGTTGACAATTTAGAATTTGTTAAATGTTTATATGACTAGGGTGCAATTATTATTCTTATGCCTTTCTTGATTCTCAAGAAATTAGTGTTAGGAAATGTGAAGCTAACTTCCATGTTCATCCAGTTGGAAGGTCAATGCATAAAGAAACTATTTGGTGTGGTGGACGATGTTATATTCAAGGTGGAAAAGTTTATTATTCTGGTAGATTTTGTAGTGTTAGATTTTGAAGAGGATTACAAATGTCCACTAATTATTGGTAGATTGTTCATGAATACGAGAAAAGTTTTTGCAAGAGAATTTATGCTTTTGATCTGAACAAAATAAGGGCATCTTATTCTATAATAATTGCTCAACTTATCCAACTGGATTTATAACTTTTACAAGAGAATTTATACATTCATGTTTGTTTACGCCTCAAACTTTGCCTTTTAAAGGAATTTCTTAAGGAGCAAATTAGAGGAAATCCAAGCGAGTATTCAAAACCCTTAAATTGTGCGTGGTGATTTCAATAGCACCATATATCAACCGGAAGCAGAAGGCACCCTTAAGAATCATTCAAAAGAGTTTAGAAGATGCATTAGCAATATTAACGTTACTAACCTTAAGATGGAATGTCAATTTTTAACTAACCTTAAGATGGAAGGTCAATTTTTCTTTTGGAAGAAGAAGCAATATGGTATGTAGTTCTTAAGAAAAAAAAAACTTGATAGGGCAATAGTTAGTAGCCACTAATTAAGTATCTTTCCTAAAAGGTAAGTTGTCTTTACACAGCCCCCTTTTCTCTTATTATACCCCAATTGGCATCCTAAACCTGATTATGAGGTAGAAGAGATCTTTTCATTTTAAATTCAACACCTATTTGGTAAATGAGAAATGGTTTGAAACAACCACCATAAAAAATTTAAAAGTAGAGATTGACTAGTTTTAAAACTTTGCCTAAAGTTATAAATTAAAACAATTTAGTATTAAAAATTATAAAAAGAAACTTGTGTTAAGTATTTGTCAAATTTTTTATATAAATTATTTTTTAGTTAATTATTTTGCATTTGACATTATTTATGTTATATATATATAATAATCATCTACATGCAACCTATACAAAAATAATATGTTTCATGCAAGTTTTACAAAAATAACTTAAAGAGAAATTTAACAGAAGATTTTTCAAAAAATTTAAAATAACTTGGCAAATACTTAATGGAAGATGTTCTTTTGAAAATTTTAACAATACAATATTTTTTAATAAATTAAAACAGTAAAAGAATTCTAAAATAAAACAATTTAATTATGACAAATTTGTGTGTTTAACTTTAGAAGTTATATTTTGCAAAGTCAATTTTTGAAAATTTTATTATGTTATATTCATATGTAAAATAGTATCTGTTAAAAATATTTTTTGTTACAAAAGTATTTTGTTTACACACGAATAATATATCTACAAAATTTGTATAAACATATGCAAAATCATAGTTGTTGTTACAAAATAAAAGATATTTTATTTTTTTAGAAAGAAAAAAAATTTATTAAAATATGTATGAGTATGACACCACCTTATTTATTGATGTCTTTTCTTGCCTAATTATCATTAATAACGTTTGATAGGTCACTTGAGATCCTCTGTACCCACTACGGTGTACCTATTCTGTTCTACTTGATCTCAGCCATATAAATGTGTAGGACCCACATGAGACTCACATGGGTCTCACATATTTGTGTGGTTGAAATTGAGTAGAACAGAATATGTACACCGTAGTGGGTACAGAGGATCTGGTTCCTTGATAGGTTGGGAGGCTTCAATTAATTCAACTCTCAGCCAAACAGAAGTGTCGTCAGCATTTCTTTGATGCCATTTTTCAATCTTTCTTATCTATTCGGCCTGTATGTCTCTCGTGCCCAGTGAAGATAAGGAGTCGTGGCCGCTTCTATTACAGATTTCACGACTGCGATAGGCAACGACTTACGTCTTGGTTTAGGTTATAACCTTGTATGTATAAGTGGTGGAGCCACATGGGGATAAACCCCCGCTGGCGCGGGGTCTTGTCCTGGCCATGAGTCTCCGCCATTAGGTGCATGAGGCAAAACCATTCAATAACATTACAGGATCTTGATCCATTTATGGAATGATTCTTAAACTGTTACTATTCCTTGTTGAATTAA
>JANZXR010000001.1:4907224-4939952 GCA_027575705.1 Erythroxylum echinodendron
TACACAACACATTCACAAATATCACATTTTTGCACAAATATACAAGTGTTCTTTTATGCACATCAATGTATAGAAAGTATACACAGTGCATGTTCAATGACAAATATAGGTATCTTATTGTAATTAACATCACCAAGTCGATCAGATATCAAAGCCCTCATTAAAATTATTTGGTACTTATAGTTTGGACCAAAATAAAACAATGTGAAATCAATATCATAACCTAATTGACTACTTTAGATTTTCTACCCATATGATTTCGGATCAATTTTCATAATTAATCTGATAGGTTAATGACAAAATTAGGCAAAACATCCTTCTAAAAAGTTGTTCTAAAGTGTCTTAAGTTTCGAATGACTCCAAGATCATCCAATTTGATTCAGTATTGAATGAGTTATGTACAAAATACCAAAGACTGTGCACATTTGAACTTTTGGCTAATACATGATCATACCCTCTAATATTACAACTCATATCTTTCAGCGCAGATATCCAAAAATTACAAACTTTATACGAATTTAAAGCTAAGAGAATAAGCTAAAAGTTTTTGAAGACAACTTAGCCTAATTTATCCCACATCAATACAGTTTATTCAATAACTATAGGATAAGATTTCTATCCCTAATAGTGCTACAGCCTAAGCTGGGACTCAATTACATGCCAATTTTGAAAATCATAAAGACAGAATTAAAAATTCGAATTCTTCATAAAAGTTGTAGAAATATGTCTCTAGTTTAATATGAATCAAAAATAAACTCATTCAGATATATACAACTCACGTTATAATTAGAAAACCGAAGCATGATCATGAAAATTTTCCAATTCATATCATTCCAGCAAACTTCCAAACTTTCATCCTATCAATCACTTTCAAATCAATTCAGATAGCTCTAAATTTTTATAGGGGGAAGGAAAAATGTCTTAGGAATCCATTGGTCTAAGTTTCAAGTCATTTGGAGTTTGGAAGAAAAATTTATAGATAAAAGACTCAAGGCTATTCGATGAAATACTCTGTTCATAAACTTATATAAGCAACTACCACCCTTTTACTGTAGAATCATGTTTTTGCACGTAATTCTCCACATTGTTGCAGCAACACTCCTCCATCTTCTTCCTCTCTTTTACTTAATTCTTCATCACAACTTTATACCCTTACATTTACTAATTCATTTTACACCCATGCAACTTATCTTATGCTAAAATAACTCAAAATGCAACATTAGTTACAAATGCCAAAACCATAAATTTTTTTCAATACTATTCATCATCTTCTTCACCGAACTGCACTTCTTCTCTTTTTCTTTTTTTTCTTGTTTAGGTTTCTTACTTCTAAACCATTCATTCTACATTTCCATATCTAGAAAAATATTGGCAACAAGTTAGACTCAAATTATACTTCAAACACTTAACATCCGAAGGTACATAAATTTCCTCTTTCTCTCTACTGTAAATCTTTAAATTCTCATATTTCCTTCCAATGCATATTCTTTCATTTTTTTTATCCACTCTTCAACTTCATTTAACTCCTTTTACAGTTCAAAATCAATCACCTACAAGTTTATAAAATATCGACTACCAAAACCGAAACTTCAAGCCTACTCTGCACTGTGTTTTCATTTTTACAGTATTAGTTTCACTACAACAACACGCTCATCATATCCCACATTCTGTTTTTAAAAAATTTTCCCACATCATATTATCACCAAAAACTTAGCTCTAAACTCATTTAATACCACTTTTAAACATGCATGCAGTACATGGCAAGGTAACAGAGCAAACACTTGTTTTCTGGACTATCTAATTCTTCGACCTTCATCTCTCATTCCTCAAGGTTATTCACCGTAGCTCTACTGCCAACCTTCTCATGCATGTATTGATTTATACAGAAAATCATCATCAAAATCATTTACAATATCCAGAAAATCAGAAAACACAAATTACTTGATTTCAGAAAAATTCCAACAGTGATATTGAAGGACAAGTTTCGGTGGTTGAGAAAAATCAAAGATGAATGAAAACAGAGAAATATATGGACTGCCAAAATAGAAAATATGGACCAAATGTTTCGGTGATAAATGTTTAAAGAAGAGAATTGGATAATGTCTAGAGAAGAACACCGAAAAAGCTGAAAAAGTGTTCTTCTTCTCTCTGCTTTATTTAACTTACCTGTGGCACCCATGCATGTTATCCATTTGTGATACATGTGAGGCTGCCACGTGTCACACTCCCATTTGTCTCTTTTTTTGAAAAATTCACCAAAAATTTTGAAATAATAATAACACTCTCCCAATAAATTTTCAGCTCAAAATAATTCACCAAAAATATCAAAATACTCAAAATGTACAAAAATTGCTAAATCACATTTAATACACTCCAATTAAATCCATTATTTCCATTTATAAACTAATTTACCTGGAAATGCCAATGAATGCATGTACAATCATGTGAATGTACAAAATAAATGTGTATGTCACAATCAACTTATGCATGACGCGCATTTTCCTAATTTCACATAAATTTCTTATAATTTACTATTCTAGCCTTAACATGGGTATCGCGATGTTACACAAACATTCTTTCAAATCCAAGGGAGACATCAAGCCAAGGGAGGAAAGTAAGCCTAAATTCTCTACCCCAAATCTTAAGGGTAAAAATGACTCTAAACCCTGTTCTTCTTCTACTCATTATAAAGTTAAGTGTTTTAAATGTCAAAGTTTTGCTTGAGAATGGTGATGTTGCTAGTGAAAGTAGCGTGAGTGATGATTTTGATAATATGCCTCCATTAAAGAATGCTTCTGATGTTGATTGTGATGCTGAGGTTGGTGAAACCTTTGTGGCTAGGCATGCTCCTAATATCCAACCAAAAGAAGATCTTAAAGAAGAGCAATGTGAGCACATCTTTCGTACAAGGTGTCTCATTAATGATAAAGTTTGTAGCATGATCATAGATGGTGGAATTTGTACCAATGTTGCTAGCACTTTACTTGCTGACAAGCTTAAATTGCCTACTTTGAAACATCCTAGACCATATAAATTGTAATGGCTTAATGATTGTGGTGAGGTGAAAGTCATCAAACAACTGATGGTTGCTTTTTCTATTAGCAAGTATCATGATGAGATTTTATGTGATATTGCACCTATGTATGCTAGACATGTTTTGCTTGGTAGTCCTTGGCAATTTGATATAAAATTTAGGCATGATGGATACAAAAATTGCTATTCTTTTCCTTTCCACAGTAAAAATATTGTGTTTAAACCTCTTAGGCTCATTCAAGCTTACAAGGATCAATTGAGGATTAAGAAATAATGCAAATTAAGAGCAAAAGAAAAGAAAGAGAGAGAGGTCTAAAAGAAAGAAAAAGAGAGAGAAAATAAAACGAGTAGGAAAAATGAAGAAAAGAGAGTGACTTTATTTGCTAGAAAAAGTAAGATCAAGAGAGCTTTAAAATGTAAAGAATCTTATGTACTTTTATATAAAGATGTTTTCTTAACTATTAATAATCTTGATCCATCTTTGTCGTCTAGTGCTTTGTCTTTGTTGCAAGACTTCAATGACTTATTTCTGGAGGAAATTCCCGATGGATTGCCCCTTTTTAAAGTTATTGAGCACCGTATAGATTTCCTTCCTGAAGCTTTAATTCTAAATAGGCCTATGTATAGAGTCAATTCGAAAGAAACTAAGGAGATCTAAAGACAAGTTGAAGAGCTTATGAAAAAGGGCTTTGCTAGAGAAAGCTTAAGCCCATGTGTTGTGCCAGTTATACTTGTTCCCAAGAAAGATGGAAAATGGAGAATGTGTGTTGATTGTAAAGACATCAATAAAATCACGGTGAAATATCGTTATTCTATCCCTTATTTAGATGATATGCTTAAAGAGTTGCATGGTGCGGGTATATTTTCTAAAATTGATCTTAGAAGTGGGGACCATCAAATTCACATGAGAAAGGGTGATGAGAGAAAAACTACTTTCAAAACTAAGTTTGGGTTGTATGAGTGGTTAGCTAGCCTTTTGGCTTGACTAATGCACCTGGTATTTTCATGAGTTTGATGAATCATATGTATCGCCCTTTTATTAGAAAGTATGTGGTTGTCTATTTTTATGATATTCTAGTGTATTCTAGGAATTTAGATGACCACGCGAAACACTTGCATAATATGTTTGGACTTTTAAGAGAGAATAAGCTTTATACCAATTTAGAAAAAATGTTCCTTTTGCATGAATACTATTATGTTTCTTGGTTTTAATGTAGGTGCTAAAGGACTTTACGTTGATGAAGAGAAAGTGAAGGTAATTACAGAATGGCCAACCCCTAAGAATGCGAATGAAGTTCGAAGCTTCCATGGCTTGGTGAGCTTCTATAGGAGATTTGTGAAGGACTTCTCTACTATTGCTACCCCTTTTAATGAATTGGTAAAAAAGAATGTGATTTTTAAATGGGGTGATTCACAAGAGGTCGATTTTATGGTACTGCTATCGCTTACAACCAAATTAAAAAGAAACCAACTTTTGTAAATATAAATTAATGTAGTAGTGAAAAGTGGGTATCGTTCCCACGTAGAAATTTAACGGAAAAGATTGTACGAGTTCAAAACCAAAATCAATTAACAAAGGCGGGTTTTCAATTCACATAAGATTAAGAATGTAGAAATAACAAAAATTGAAAATTAACAAAAGTAATTGGATCTGAAAATTTAATAAACAAACCTTGGTTTCAGGTCACCAATGTTATCACACTAAAATAGATCCTTGATATAAAATTTAGTTCATCAATAAACATTCATTGGGGATGTTTTCTCTTAAGTTTAAATGATTAGAAACATGTATTCTGAGCATTCTTATTAATCAACAACCTAGATACGATCGTAAGTTCAATTTATTAATAGCATTAAGAATTAAGAAAGAAATGAACAAGATAACAAATGTATGATATGCAATTAATCTAGCTGGATGTCTTCTTAGAATTTCCAATTCTAACGTAAAGAAGGTAATCCTAATTGCTACTTGTGATTAATAAAACTGAACGTCATATTTTATTAATCTAGCTATTAAACGAATCAATTCCTAGTCATGCACCTAGAAATCAATCAATTCAATTAGAAAAAGTAATTCAGAAGACACTCAATGTTCATTAACAAAACAAATTTTATTAAAACATCTCACACATAATAGATGATAACACGGTTCCCCTTAACAAAGAAAAGGAATTTAGCTACTCATAAAGAAAGTGAAAATCAAAGAAATAATAGAACATAAAGTCTCCATCACTGGTCTTTCCTAGAAAATTCGAAAACTCCTAGAGAAATACTACAGAAAATGAAAACCCTAACTATGGCTGTCGAAAAGTAAGAAGAAAATCTGCAGAAAAATGAAAACTCTACTCCTAAACTATAATGTGTGAACATTACATGTCCTTCTCTTTTTATGATTTCTTCAATTGCCTTCTTGTAATCTTTAGCAGATAATCCTTATCCCCACTTCAAGTTGCAGATCCCATTGATAAGATATCAATATGATCTTTAAAGATTTTTGACAATTTCGAACTTGAACTTGAAAACAAAATCTGCAGAATTTGTTCCCATCCTTGCACGTGGCCACTTCTAGTCATAAATTTGTTGCCAATCTAGAATTTCATATTTCTTTATTTCTTTTGCATCTTTTTAACTCAATTTCATCTCCCAAGTGTTGGAAATCATCTGAAAACAATTAAGACACAAATCTATAAATTTTAAATAATAATTTCAACATATGAGAGATATTTATATATCAAATAAGTGAAAAATGACAACTTAACAAATTCCCCCACACCAAACCTTTGCTCGCCCTCGAGCAAACATACCAAACCACTATATTCTATCAATTCATCCTTCATAAGATTAAGTGCACGCATTCTATTAACTTGGGCCAACAAGACTTAGATTGCACATATATCATAGTCACTTTTCACCGATACAAATAAACACAGTCAAAATAAGACATCTTTGTTCAAAAAACAAGTACAAAACCAAAGTGAATTCTTCTCACAGATTTCTCTTTTACGCTCAAGCGTTTAAGGTCAAAATGTTTATCTCAAATCTCCCTCTAACAGATTCCACTACCATAAGCTTGCAAATTCGCTAGTTATCATTCACTCGAATTACATGAGCTCATAGATCATAAGGACGTTATTATGGGTTGTAATGGGGCTAGGTTCAAAGGTAAGATAGAAATGGAAAAGGTTAATCATAAATATTCACAAAATACCAAGTAAAAGGGACATTAAAATTCTGAGATAACCACATGATGCAAAGGACTACAACTACTCATGCTAACTAATGTTATTATGCTTTATTTTTTCTTTTTCTTTCTTTTTTTCTTTCCCCCCTTTTTTTTTACTTGGCTCAGAACAAGGGAGAGCAATAAAAATTAGAGAAATTACTAGCAGCATAATTTAATAAAGTAGAAGTACCTATAAAAGTATCTCAGAATACAATATAGAACAAAAGTCCAAAATTGCTCAGTACTTCATTCAACTTATGATGGGGTAAGGTTAATGGGGTTTTTTTTTGGATGCAAGGTGATTGAATGAAAACAACAAGGTTAAAGGCTCAAAAGTATTTTCAATTGGAAAATAACTAAGTGGGTCATTTTTAAGCTAAAGGGTATAAAAATAAACAAGGCCTTAATCATTTCTATAAGTCATATAATCAAACAAATTCAATCCAGTTCAATGCAAGTTCTGAAGGCAGACCTGATTAGAGAAGCATCACATAATACAAAGAAATAGAATGACATAAAGATGATGTCATTAATGCTCAATTCCGCTCACAACTTTAATTCAAGAATTCATTATTCCACAATTACCTCATCACTCAAATGTCAAAATTTTGACTAAGTTTACCAGAACGGCTATTGCAATCATTCGGCATGATTCACTTTAGACTCACATAGTCTAATTTAATTTCATGCATACACTCAATCTCGTCCAAACTATTATGATAAAGCTTGATGGCTTAACATGCATAACCAACATGCAAAAACCGAAAAGAATCACACACATATACTCCATTTCCTTCCCCCCACACCTAGATCAACATTGTCCTCAATGTTAGGACATAAAATTAGAGAAGCAAAAATATAAAGGAAAAGAGAAAAGAAGGCTTCTCTATTTAGAAATGCTGAAATCATGGTGTTGGCGGATGTGGAGATCTATTTGGTATGGTTTTCGATTTCTTTTCCTCTCCTTGTTCGATTTCTTATGGATGGGACTGGTGTTGGTGCTGACAGTTGAGGAATGGAAGGGGTCGGGGCTGCAGCTATGGTGTCATTTGGAGATGGTACGTCAATAAATGAGGTTATTGGTGTAACTAACCTTCTTGTATCATTCTTCTTCTGTGGCATGATTCCAATTTGTGTTTTAGTAGCTAAAAAATCGAAGATGGAGATAGAAAACTAGTGAAAATGTAGACTGCACAATAAGTGATTACGGTGATGGAATTAAAAGTGAGAAGTAAGTGAAGAAAGGGAGTGAAAATGCGGGAATAGTAAAGTTAAGTATTACAGCGGAAAGACTGAAATTTTTGTTTTGCATCTTTTTTTTAAGATAAAAGTTAAAATTGTAGAATTGGGAATGCTAAATTAAATTCCTAACTAAAATGAGATAAACCTAATAAAAATGAAAATAAGAACTGCTGAAAAAAAAACATAAACAAACTTGAAAATTTTACGGGTTTCCCCAAATGTGCTTCTTTAAAGTCTTTTGCTGGATATGTTCTTTTACTTACTTGATTAGAAATAGGTTGAGGATACCAACTCATTTCTTCCACTCGCTTAACCGAAAGGTTTTCATAATATGGCTTGAAGCGGTGTTCGTTAACTTTAAATACCTTAGAGGTATCCAAACTCTGAATTTCTACCGCACCATGAGGAAAAACGTTAGTAACAATAAACGGTCCAAGACAACAAGATCGTAATTTTCCAGGAAACAATTTAAGCTTACAATGATAAAGAAGAACTTTTTATCCAATTGAAAATTGTTTCCTAGAAATCATTTTATCATGAAAAGCTTTAGTTTTATCCTTATAAATTTTTGCATTTTCGTATGCTTCATTATGAATCTCCTCTAACTCTTGTAGTTGTAGTTTCCTATTACTACCAACTTCCATCTGATCCATGTTCAACTATTTCACAGCCCAATAAGCTCTATGCTCTATTTCCACCGGTAAATGACAAGGCTTACCGAAAACTAACCTGCAAGGCGACATGCCTACTTGAGTTTTATATGCAGTCCGGTACGCCCACAAAGCATTGTCCAATCATAAGATCCAATCTTTCCTGTTTGGATTCATCACTTTTTCCAGTATGGATTTGACCTCCCTGTTGGATACTTTGGCTTGTCCACTTGTTTGTGGATGATAGGCTGTAGAGACTCAGTATGTGATACCACATCTCTTCATTAAAGCTTCAAAAATCTTATTGCAGAAATGGGTTCCTCGATTGCTAATGATAGCTCGAGGCATTTTGAACCTGAAAAAAATGTTAGATTTAACAAAATTTATAACAGTTTTAGCATCGTCAGATAAAGTAGCCTTAGCTTCTACCCATTTCGAAACATAATCCACAGCTAGCAAAATGTAGTTCTTACCAAAGGAAGAAGGAAAAGGACCCATAAAGTCTATTCCCAAACATCAAAAATCTCACATATCAGGATATTCGTGAGTGGCATTTGATTTCTTGATCTCAAGTTACTTGTTATTTGACAACGATCGCAAGACTTGCAAAATATGTAAGAGTCATAAAACAACTTAGGCTAAAATAGTCCACATTCAAGAATTTTTTGGGTAGTCCTTTTGGAACCGAAATGTCCCCCACACACAGATGAATGACAAAAATGTAAAATAGAAGGAATTTCATCATCTGTGACACATCTCCTAACAATCTGATCAAAATAAAATTTCCAAAGATGAGGTTCATCCCAAATGTAATATTTAGCCTCTCGCCTAATTCTATCTCTTTCTGCTCTAGATAAATTGCTAGGTAAAGACTTAGTCACCAAATAATTTACTATGTCCATATACCATGGAATTACCTGTTGAATTGCGAAGAGGCTTTTGTCCAGAAATTTGTCGTGAAGAACATCAGATGTGGTACTTGGAGTGATCCTGCTTAGATGATCATCCACCAAATTTTCATCTCCTTTCTTGTCGCGGATTTCTAAATCGAATTCTTGAAGTAGTAAAATCCATCGAATCAATCTCGACTTGGCTTCTTTCTTTACTTTCTCTATATCTTTGGCTTGTAGTTGTTCTTTCTTCGATCTTCTCCTTCTTTTACTACCATTTGTTCAGCTTAAACTCTCCTTCTGTATCTACATGGATGCAAACTTTTCTTTCTATTTGTTTGCTCTTGTCGGAGTCTCCAAGCCTTTCCATTATGTTTTTTTTCTTTCATCAATTTTATAGGCTTTAGAGTGAGTTTTAAAGTAATTTCTTGGGTAATAATCATATGTTTGTGTTTTTAAGTATTTGCTTAAATAATAATCATCTTTTTAGAACTTAAATTTATGTTCCTGTTACTGTTTTTGTTTGTTTTGATTGATTGTTATTGATTAGGTAATAATCATGTTTTTGTGTTTTTAAGTATTTCCTTAGTAATATTCATATGGTTAGGACTTAAATTTATGTTCTTGTTATTGTTGTTGATTGGGGTAAGAATGTGATCTTAATTGTATGATTTAGGGGATGTTTAAAGTATTTGATAATTAATGGAGACAAGATGCTCAATTTTGATAGAGGATTCACCAAAGTTCTTACTGTCGTCTTGCATAATCATACATTATACATGATTGTGCCAAATCTTGTTCTCTAGCTCCTTCTTCATCTTTTCTTCAATTTTGTATGCATGATCGTAACAAACAGTTGATGTAGGGTGCATGATTGTGTAATTGCCAGGATTTTAAGTCCTGAGATTTATATATTTTTATGTTTTTGGGCTTTTTTCAAACAAAAGCAAGTGTAAATATCCTAGAATTAGGAGGCTCAAGAGTATAAAAAGAAAAAGAAAAACATCAAAGAGGTGTCTAAAAACTCCAAAAAAGAGATCAAAAAGAGGAAATCATAAAAGAGCACAAGCTGCAAAATTTTCAAACTTAAGGCAAAAGAAAAGAAGACATGCAGGCTTCAAACCTCTAATGTTGGATATGGATTGCTAAACTTTCTAGGGATTACTCTTGAATTATTTATTAAACTTTAACATTCTCGATTTGATTTTTAATATACTTTGTGATATTAATTTTTATATATTCAACTTTAATCAAGAGAATAGATTAAATTATTTGTGTTGTGCTATATAGTAAAAGATGGTACCATAATAGAAATATAAACATTAAATTAACAGTCCTTTAAAGAGAGATCTTAATTATTTACTAATTACCCATCAGATTACTTCAAATACAATAGGATAGGTTGTATGAGTTTTGGTAGACCAAGAGGTCACAATTCAATTTCTACCTATTTAATAAGGATTATTTAGTTATCAAGAGAGAGGGTAATCATAATTATTGGATACCCAAGGTCAAGTATGATTAAGAAGGTGAAGTGAAAAAAAATAAAGATAGAAGTAATTCCTAAGCTTTCATTATTGATTAATCAACTGTTTCGTTGCTGCTTGTTTCTTCATTCAATCATTAATTGTTTTATTTTTGGTTTAGTTATTAGTTATTCATCATATTATTTACCTTAAACAAGGTGTTACAAGAATTATTAGGTGACTACTATAATCCTTGTAGGAATTATACTTGTTATACTATAAGATACGATCCGTATACTTGGGATATAGATAAGTTTAAATTAAAATTCAAAATGTTTTGGCACCGTTGTTTAGGATTGATAAGTTAACATCTAGTGCAGTTTGAGTTACCTTGATTTGAGGATTTTTTTACACTTTTCTTATGTGATTACAGGTGCATGAACATAAGAGCAACTAGGAGTTCAGGCAAACTCTCAGATACATAAGTTTTTGACATCATTAAGCAAGAGAGGGAGATTTGAAAAGCAAAATGCGACGAAGTTATAAAGACATTAACGGTAGAAGAAAGAAACCAAGGAGTATAGCAAAGAATGCTCATAGACTTTGTAAAGTCAGGATTCAATGTTGATCAACAAGGGATTACAAAACCACCAGTGCAGATTAATAGTTTTGAAATTAAACCATTGAATATATTGCAAATGATGCCCAATTTTATGGACTAGACGATTGGGATCCTAATCCTCATGTGGCCAATTTCTTTGAGATATGTGACATGTTTTGGTATAATGGGTTATCAAAGGATGTAGCCTAGATGAGGTTATTCCCATTCACGCTTAAAGATTGAGTCACAGCATGGCTGAATTCTCTCAACCCAAAAAACATAACAACATAAGAACAGTTGGTATAATCCTTTTTAGCTAAGTATTTTTCTTTAACAAAGACTACAATAATCATAAAGGAGGAAAAATTTTCCAATAAAGTAAAGGGAAATTACTATACGAAGCGTGGGAAAGATTCAAGAAGTTGTAAAGGAGATGTCCACAATATAGATTACCTAAGGAGTTCTTTTTGCAAATATTCTATAATAGAGTAAATTCATCCACTAAAGGTCCTATTATGCAACAAATGGAGGTTCTTTAATGAAGAAGATGGTTGATAATGCACATTAAAAGAGATAAAAAACAACAGCTATTTATGGACGTCAAAGAGGTGTAAATAGCAACTAAATTTTAAAGATCAAAAAGGAGTGTTTGTTGTGAATTCAATGACAACACTAAAAATTGAAGTAGTAAACTTGTTCAAACAATTAAACAACTTGAAAGTCACTTTTCCAACTCACATAAGGCAACATAACATAGATATTAATTGTGCAGTCGAGAAGGCTGTGTTATAGCTGATTGATTTCTAGTGGATAGTAACAATATGGAGTAGCCCAACTATATGAGAGTAGAATTCAGTCGAGGTGGCAATAACCCATATTCTAATACTTATAACCCTAGGTGGATGAACTATTCCAAATTTTCTTGTTCTAACAATGTAAGGAACCGAATGAGAGATAAGACATATCAATATTTCAGTAAGATAAGCACAGTTCATTGGAATTAAAGATGGATAACTTAGTGGATGTGCTGAATTTCAAATTCACGAGCCAAATGAGAACCAAAAGAGGATGGAAGCTAAGTTTTGATCAAATTGCAAAGGCATCTTCTATACACAATTTTTGAGGTTCAAATATCTAATTTATTGTCTACAAGGAGTATGAGGAGTCTCTTAAGCAATATGGAATCCAATCTAAGGAAGCAATTGAAGGCTATTACATTTAAAAGTGAAAAGGAATTGGAAGAAGCAACCCACAAGAACAAGATGTAAACAAAGAGAAGGTGGACAAAAAGGAAGAGAAGAAAGAGGAAGTTCCATATATCCCTTCACTCTCCATATGCGCTAACGATCACATTTCCATAAAGGCTAAAGAAGAATCAAATAGATGTGTAATTTGAAATGTTTGTAGAGAAGTTGAAGAAATTACACATTAACTTGTATTTTGTGGAAGTTTTGAAGAACATGCCCAAGTATCCAAATTTTTACAAGGATATACTATTGAATAAGCAGAGGACAATCAAACAATCTCCTTGATGAAAAATTACAACTCTGTAATTACTAGTCACATGCCTGCAAAATTGAAGGATCTAAGGAGTTTTACTAAACCATTTATAGTTGGCAATTGAAAATTGGTTAAATGTTTACATGACTAGGGTACAATTATTATTCTTAGACCTTTATTGATTCTCAAGAAATTAGTGCTAGGAAATGTGAAGCTAACTTCTATGTTCATCAAGTTCGTAAATCAATACATAAATAAACTATTTGGTATGGTGAAAGATGTTATAGTCAAGGTGGACAAGTTTATTATTCTAGTGGATTTTGTAGTGTTAGATTTTGAAGAGGATTAGAAATATCCACTAATTATTGGTAGATTTCTCATGAATGTGAGAAAAGCTTTTGCTATAGAATTTATGCTTTTGATCTGAACAAAATAAGGGTATCTTATTCTATAATAATTGCTCAACTTATCCATTTATATTTACAGCTTTTGTAAGAGAATTTAGGCATTCATGCAACTTTTATTTATGCCTCAAACTTTGCCTTTTAAACGAATTTCTTATGGAGCAAATTAGAGGAAATCCAAGCAAGTATTCAAAACCCTTAAATTATGCTTGGTGATTTCAATAGAACCATATATCAACTAGAAGCAGAAGTTAACCTTAAGAATCATTCAAAAGAATTTAGAAGATGCATTAGGAATACTAACATTACTAACCTCAAGATGGAAGGTCAATTTTCCTATTGGAATAAGAAGCAATATGGTAGGTAGTTCTTAAGAAAAAAAAACTTAATAAGGCAATAGTTAATGGCCACTAGTTAAGTATCTTTCCTAAAAGGTAAGTTGTCTTTAACAACTTGAAAAGCAAGATGCAAAGAAGCTATAAAGACATTAATGGCAGAAGAAAAAAACCAAGGAGGATAGCAAAGAACCCTCACCGACTTTATAAGGTCAGGGTTCAACATCTACCTACGGACATCGAAGAGGAGTGAATAGTAACTAACTTTTAGAGATCAAAAGGGAGTGCTTGCTGTGGATTCAACGACAGCACTAAAAATTGAAGTAGTAAACTTGGTCAAACAATTAAACAACATGAAAGTCACTTTTCCAACTCACATAAGGCAACATAGCATAGATATTAATTGCGCAGTCGAGAAGGCTATATTAAAGCTGATTGATTTCTAGTTGATAGTAACAATATGAAGCAGCTTAACTGTATGAGAGCAGAATTCATTCGAGGTGGTAACAATTCATATTTTAATACTTATAATCCTAGGTGGATGAACCACTCCAAATTTTCTTGGTCTAATAATGTGGGGAATCGAATGAGAGCATAAGATATTTCAAGATTTTAGCAAGATAAGCACAGTTTATTGGAATCAAAAATGGACAAGTTAGTGGATGTGCTGAATTTCAAATTCAAGAGCCAGTATGAGAATTAAAAGAGGATGGAAGCTAAGTTTTGATCAAATTGCAAAGGTATCTTCTATACACAATTTTTGAGGTTCAAATAGCTAATTCATTGTCTACAAAGAGTATGATGAGTCTCTTGACCAATATGGAATCCAATCCAAGAAAGCAATTGAAGGCTATTACATTTAAAAGTGATAATGAGTTGGAAGATGCAAACCACAAGAAGATCGAGCCCCCATAAGATGTAAACAAAGAGAAATGGACAAAAAGGAAGAGAAGAAAGAGCAAGTTCCATATGTCCCTCCACCCTCCATATGCGCTAACGATCACAATTCAACAAAGACTGAAGAAGAATCAAATGGATGTGTAATTTGCAATGTTTGTAGAGAAGTTGAAGAAATTGCACATTAACTTGTATTTTGTGGAAGTTTTGAAGAACATGCCCAAGTATCCAAATTTTTACGAGGATATACTATTAAACAAGTAGACTTTGGAGGAAAATCAGACAATCTCCTTGATGAAAAATTACAGCTCTGTAATTACCAGTCACATGCCTCCAAAATTGAAGGATCTAAGGAGTTTTACTGAATCATGTGTAGTTGACAATTTAGAATTTCTTAAATGTTTATATGACTGGGGTGCAATTATTATTCTTATGCCTTTGTTGATTCTTAAGGAATTAGTGTTAGGAAATGTGAAGCTAACTTCCATGTTCATCCAGTTGGAAGATCAACGCATAAAGAAACTGTTTGGTGTGGTGGAAGATGTTATAGCCAAGGTGAAAAAGTTTATTATTCTGGTGGATTTTGTAGTGTTAGATTTTGAAGAGGATTACAAATGTCCACTAATTATTGGTAGATTGTTCATGAATACGAGAAAAGCTTTTGTAAGAGAATTTATGCTTTTGATCTGAACAAAATAAGGGCATCTTATTCCATAATAATTGCTCAACTTATCCATATGGATTTATAACTTTTGCAAGAGAATTTATACATTCATGTAAATTTTATTTATGCCTCAAACTTTGCGTTTTAAAGGAATTTCTTATGGAGAAAATTAGAGGAAATCCAAGCGAGTATTCAAAACCTTAAATTGTGCTTAGTGATTTCAATAGCACCATATATCAACCAGAAGCAGAAGACAAACTTAAGAATCGTTCAAAAGAGTTTAGAAGATGCGTTAGCAATATTAACGTTACAAACCTTAAGATGGAATGCCAATTTTTCACTAATCTTAAGATGGAAGGTCAATTTTTCTTTTGGAAGAAAAACAATATGATATGTAGTTCTTAAGAAAAAAAACTTGATAGGGCAATAGTTAATAGCCACTAGTTAAGTATCTTTCCTAAAAGGTAAGTTGTCTTTACACAATCGCCTTTTCTCTTATTATACCCCAATTGGTATAATAAGAGATATTGTTAGCCATCGAACAAAGATAAAGTAGCAACTTTTCAGTTTTCCCTCTTCTTCTCGTTCCACCACCTCCTCTTTTTTCCCTATCTAAAGAAAATATTGGTTTCTTTATAAACCACGGCGAGTTTGCCAAAGAGGGTCTCCTCAGGAATCTCCAAAAATAACGACCTTCCAAAGCCTTATAAATAAACTAAAAGCTAACAAATAGATTAATCTCTCGCTCTCTTACTCAAGAAAGCAAGTGAAACACAATTAAAAACTAAAAGTTGTGGCCTCTCTGTAAATAGGTTGTAAAGAAAACTACTCACTTATGATACAACGGACAGGAACTGAAGAACATGCCTGCTATATATGTATATAAATGCATGTGTATATATGATGAGTCTCTTAAGCAATATGGAATCCAATCCAAGAAAGCAATTGAAGGCTATTACATTTAAAAGTGAAAAGGAGTTGAAAGATGCAAATCACAAGAAGGTCGAGCCCTTATAATATGTAAACAGAGAGAAGTGGACAAAAAGGAAGAGAAGAAAGAGGATGCTCCATATGTCCCTCCAGCCTCCATATGCACTAACTATCACATTTCAACAAAGGCTGAAGAAGAATCAAATGGATGTGTAATTTGTAATGTTTGTAGAGAAGTTGAAGAAATTGAACATTAACTTGTATTTTGTGGAAGTTTTGAAGAACATGCCGAAGTATCCAAATTTTTACAAGGATATACTATTGAATAAGCAGAGGACAATCAAATAATCTTCTTGATAAAAAAATTACAACTACATAATTACTAGTCACATGCCTCCAAAATTGAAGAATCCAAGGAGTTTTACTAAACCATATGTAGTTGGCAATTTAGAATTAGTTAAATGTTTATATGACTAGGCTGTAATTATTATTCTTAGACCTTTATTGATTCTTAAGAAATTAGTGCTAGGAAATTTGAAGCTAACTTCCATGTTCATCAAGTTGGTAGATCAATACATAAATAAACTATTTGGTGTGGTGGAAGACGTTATAGTCAAGGTGGACAAGTTTATTATTCTGGTGGGTTTTGTAGTGTTAGATTTTGAAGAGGATTATAAATATCCACTAATTATTGGTAGATTGTTCATGAATACGAGAAAAGCTTTTACTAGAGAATTTATGTTTTTGATCTGAACAAAATAAGGGTATCTTATTCTATAATAATTGCTCAACTTATCCATTTGTATTTACAACTTTTGTAAGAGAATTTATGAATTCATGTAACTTTTATTTATGCCTCAAACTTTGCCTTTTAAACAAATTTCTTATGGAGCAAATTAGAGGAAATCCAAGCAAGAATTCAAACCCATTAAATTATGCTTGGTGATTTCAATAGCACCATATATCAACTGGAAGTAGAAGTTAACCTTAAGAATCATTCAAAAGATTTTAGAAGATGCATTAGCAATATTAACATTGCTAACCTCAAGATGGAAGGTCAATTTTCCTTTTGGAATAAGAAGCAATATGGTAGGTAGTTCTTAAGAAAAAAAAAACTTAATAGGGCAATAGTTAATGGCCACTAGTTAATTATCTTTCCTAAAAGGTAAGTTATCTTTAACAACTTGAAAAGCATGATGCAAAGAAGCTATAAAGACATTAATGCCAGAAGAAAAAAACTAAGGATGATAGCAAAGAACCCTCATGGACTTTATAAGGTCAGGGTTCAATACCAATCAACAAGGGATTACAAAACCACCGGTACAGACTAATAGTTTTGAAATTAAACCATTGAAGATATTGCAACTAATGCCGAATTTTACAGACTGGCCAATGAGGATCCTAATCCTCATTTAGCCAATTTCTTAGAGATATGTGATATGTTTTTGTATAATGGGTTATCAAAGGATGTAGCCAAGATGATGATATTCCTGTTCATGCTTAAAGATCGAGTCACAATGTGGCTGAATTCTCTTAACCCAAAAATCATAACAGCATAAGAACAATTAGTATAAGCCTTTTTATCTAAGTACTTTTCTTTAACAAAGACTATAAGAATCAAAAAAGAGAAAAAAAATTTCCACCAAAGAAAAGGGGAATTACTATATGAAGCGTGAGAAAGATTCAAGAAGTTGTAAAGGAGATGTCCATAATATAGCTTACCTAAGGAGTTCTTTTTGCAAATATTCTATAATGGAGTAAATTTACCCACTAGAGGAACTATTTATGTAGCAACTAGAGGTTCTTTAATGAAGAATATGGTTGATGATGCGCATGATTTGTTAAAAGAGATGAAAAACAATAGCTGTCTATGGACGTCGAAGAGGAGTAAATAATAACTAACTTTTAGAGATCAAAAGGGAGTGCTTGCTGTGGATTCAACGACAACACTAAAAACAGAAGTAGTAAACTTAGTCAAACAATTAAACAACATAAAAGTCACTTTCCCAACTCACATAAGGCAACATAGCATAGATATTAATTGCGCAGTCGAGAAGGCTATGTTAAAGCTGATTGATTTCTAGTTGATAGTAACAATATGGAGTAGCTTAACTGTATAAGAGCAGAATTCAGTCGAGGTGGTAACAATCCATATTCTAATACTTATAATCCTAGGTGGATGAACCACTCAAAATTTTCTTGGTCTAACAATGTAGGGAATCGAATGAAAGCATAAGATATTTCAAGATTTTAGTAAGATAAGCACAGTTCATTGGAATCAAAAATGGACAAGTTAGTGGATGTGCTGAATTTCAAATTCAAGTGCCAAGATGAGAATTAAAAGAGGATCGAAGCTAAGTTTTGATCAAATTGCAAAGGCATCTTCTATACACAATTTTTTAGGTTCAAATAGCTAATTCATTGTCTACAAAGAGTATGATGAGTCTCTTAAGCAATATGGAATCCAATCCAAGAAAGCAATTGAAGGCTATTACATTTAAAAGTGATAATGAGTTGGAAGATGCAAACCATAAGAAGGTCGAGCCCCCATAAGATTTAAACAAAGAGAAATGGACAAAAAGGAAAAGAAGAAAGAGGAAGTTCCATATGTCCCTCCACCCTCTATATGCGCTAACGATTACATTTCAACAAAGGCTGAAGAAGAATCAAATGGATGTGTAATTTGCAATGTTTGTAGAGAAGTTAAAGAAATTGCACATTAACTTATATTTTGTGGAAGTTTTGAAGAACATGCCCAAGTATCCAAATTTTTACAAGGATATACTATTAAACAAGCAGACTTCGAAGGAAAATCAAACAACATGCTCGATGAAAAATTACAGCTCTGTAATTGCCAGTCACATGCCTCCAAAATTGAAGGATCCAAGGAGTTTTACTAAATCATATGTAGTTGGCAATTTCGAATTTGTTAAATGTTTATATGACTGGGGTGCAATTATTATTCTTATGCCTTTGTTGATTCTCAAGAAATTAATGTTAGGAAATGTGTAGCTAATTTCCATGTTCATCAAGTTAGAAGATCAATGTATAAAGAAACTATTTGGTGTGGTGGACGATGTTATAGTCAAGGTGGAAAAGTTTATTATTCTGGTGGATTTTGTAGTGCTAGATTTTGAAGAGGATTACAAATGTCCACTAATTGTTGGTAGATTGTTCATAAATACGAGAAAAGCTTTTGCAAGAGAATTTATGCTTTTGTTCTAAACAAAATAAGGGCATCTTATTCTATAATAATTGCTCAACTTATCCATCTGGATTTATAACTTTTGCAAGAGAATTTATACATTCATGTAAATTTTATTTATGCCTCAAACTTTACCTTTTAAAGAAATTTCTTATGGAGCAAATTAGAGGAAATATAAGCGAGTATTCAAACCCCTTTAATTGTGCTTGGTGATTTCAATAGCACCATATATCAAACAGAAGTAGAAGGCAACCTTAAGAATCATTCAAAAGAGTTTAGAAGATGCGTTAGCAATATTAACGTTACTAACCTTAAGATGGAATGCCAATTTTTCATTAACCTTAAGGTGGAAGGTCAAATTTTCTTTTGGAAGAAGAAGTAATATGATATGTAGTTCTTAAGAAGAAAAAAAACTTGATCAGGCAATAGTTAATAGGCACTAGTTATCTTTCTTAAAAGTAAGTTGTCTTTACACAACCCCACTTTCTCTTATTATACCCCAATTGGTATCCTAAACCGGATTATAAGGTAGAAGAGATCTTTTCATTTTCGATTCAACACCTATTTGGTAAATGAGAAATGGTTTGAAACAACCACCATCAAAATTTTAAAAATAGAGATTGACTAGTTTTAAAACTTTGCCTAAAGTTATAAATTAAAATATAAAAATTTTCCTTTAAAAATTATTTTTATTATTTTGAATTACATGTTTAGTATTAAAAATTATAAAAAGAAACTTATGTTAAGTATTTGTCAAATTTTTTATATAAATTATTATTTAGTTAATTATTTTGCATTTGAAATTATTTATGTTATATATATATAATAATCATTTACATGCAACCTATACAAAAATAATATGTTACAAGCAAGTTTTACAAAAATAACTTAACGAGAAATTTAATAGAAGATTTTTCAAAAAATTTAAAATAACTTGGCAAATACTTAATGGAAGATTTTCTTTTGAAAATTTTAATAATACAATATATTTTAATAAATTAAAACAGTAAAAGAATTCTAAAATAAAACAATTTAATAAAGAGAAATTTGTGTGTTTAACTTTAGAATTTATATTTTGCAAAGTCAAATTTTGAAAATTTTATTATGTTATATTCGTATGTAAAATAGTATCTGTTAAAAATAATTTTTGTTACAAAAAAGTATGTTTTTTTACACACGAATAAAATATCTAAAAAATTTGCATAAACATATGCAAAATCATAGTTGTTGTTACAAAATAAAAGATATTTTGTTTTTTAAAAAAGAAAAAGATATTTTTTATTACAATATGTATGAGTATGACACCACCTTATTTATTGATGTCTTTTCTTGTCTAATTATCATGGATAACGTTTGATACGTTGGGAAGCTTCAATTAATTCACCTCTCAGCCAAACAGAAGCGTCGTCAGCATTTCTTTGATGCCATTTTTCAATCGTTTCTTATTTATTCGGCCTGTATCTCTCTCGTGCCCAGTGAAGATAAGGAGTCGTGGCCACTTCTATTACAGATTTCACGACTGCGATAGGCAACGACTTGCGTCTTGGTCGTGGCTATATCCTTTTATGTATTTATTGTTTTTTATTCGTTAACCTTATAATTGTTATTACGGCGTTCACGTCTTTAACACTTAATTTTACTCTAAACTCGGAAGTTGATTGGATCACGCTAGTTAAGATTGAATGAGTGCCCTTAAAATGATTAGAAGCTTTGAGCCACTTCACACCAACTTTTATGATTTGACCCTTTCGCACTACCATTCCATATTATAGATTATAATTTCGTGTGGTGATCACATTTTTTATTACATTAGGTATCCCAGTTTAGTCGGACTAATCTTAAACTTCTAAGACCCCACTCTAAAAATTCTAAAGGATGTAAATCTGGAACCCCAAGACCCCTCAAGTTCCTACGTAGCCTGTACACTTCTGTGCACAAGGAGTCGTCACATACTCGATTGGTCAACTGCTGATTGATCGCTGGTCCCCTACTCAGCATCAGGTTCCCTAGTAGCTTCAACTCTCACACTGCCGCTGGAAGCGAGACGTCCGTAATTGATCCGATCAAGGAGCTATGCCCAGGGGGCTAGATGATCATCAATAGGACAAATTCCTATTTCTCCTCCTTTAGTGTTTTCTATAAAATTGATTTTATTCATTTTATAATAAAATCAACCGATAATAAAATAAAATAAATTAAAACTTATATAGATAGGAGAATAACAATCTTATGTTGTTGAACTTATACAACAATAATAATATTAAGTCTCGTTGAGGTGCAAAATTTGAAAAGATATATTAATATGCAGCCTTAACTTTAATTAATAAAGAGACCGCTTACAAAATAGCTAGACTTATTATATAAATAAAGGTTAAGTTGGTCAAGTTTTTTAATATATATAAAGCGCTTAAAATTGCTCTAATTTATGAAAATTTTAAAATAATATAAAATAAATTATAAAAGTCTAATATTTGGAAGAATATATATGATTTGTCGAATATTTTATTAAGACCTAAGTTATTATTTAAAATTGATAATTTGTAATGAAAACTATAAAATGAAGTTATAATTCTCCTTCTTTTGTAACGTGTGCTTAACGTGATTGAAAAGTAAAAGCAATGATTTCTTAAAGATGTAGATTAGCTTACAAGTCTTCAGAATATGTGTTAAAAGTAAAAGGTATAATTGGCTGACCATGTGAGGGTGTGCATAACGATATCCTAAGTCGTGACTGGTCTTTAGGATACGTAGGAAGTTGAAAGATATAATTGGTTGATACGAAATGTTAGATAAATCAAAGCGTTAAGTTTTGACTCTTATATGAACATTCTATGCCTTTGAATGAAAAATGTAATGGTAAATGCAATGATGGAATTGTCAAACAAAAGCTTTAATTGCTATTTGATAAGTGCAAAACCAGCAGATCATAAGCGATTTTGCCAGCATTCCAGCATATAATCACAAGATAAGTTGTTTTTCCTTGCGGGCTTTTGTTTCACAGTAAGATCAATCAATGGTTGGTAATTAAAACTGAATTCAATTTTAGGTGGAGTAATTTTACTTTTTATCTAGAAAATAATGATTAAAAAACTCAACCTTAGATTTGGCCGATTTAACTATAAAAATTTTAGATAATTTAACTTTTCAGTTTGATTTATTTTAATAAATTTTGTTGTTTAAAATTGATCAGTGTATTAATTAACTCGTTAATTTTGGTACATTAATAATTGAATTCTAAATTTTTCGATAGATAAAAATAATCGCTCCTAATAATATTTAAATTCTTGAATTTTATTTAATTCCATTCAATATCTTAAACCTTAAACTTTTTACTTACTGATTTAACTTCTTGTCTAGTTTTTAAATTATTGACAAAAATGAAAGTATTGATTTTAAAATTATTACTATTAATTTCCAGCTCTTGGTCCCAACTAAAAGTAAAATTTACAGCGTGATTAAGGTGAAGTTGGAACTAATTATCAATCACCGTCTACGCGACTTTATAAAGAGAACAGTGGGAGTGCAAGTGGGCAGCTTTGGCAAGCAGAGAAGAGAGATCAAGACTGTTTCGACGATGGCTTCTGCTTCAAAAATATCTAGGTTACTTTCTCGCCCTTTCGCAGGAGCCTCTAGATCTGTTCGTACCTCTTCAGGTAATGATAACGATGTCTACTCAACGTCAACGCCCATCGGTGAATTTCTTTTATGTTCTGTGAATTTGTCACTACGTTCAAAATGGCGATCGCGATTGCTTTGTTCTGTTATTTCTATCTATTTCACGATCTGTGTGTTTCGTCCAACGTTCAGATAAGAAGAACATTGGTAGATAATGGGTTGACGGTGAACTCTTTTTATTATGTTCTGAAGAGTCTCAAACTTCCAAAAACTCGGGTCTTCCCAATCACATTATTTTCCTTTCCTTTTCTCGGGAACCAAACAGAACACGTGATAAAGAAATAGCTGGCAGATCAGAAGAGATAGAGAATCTTTCCTCTCCGCGATATTGGCCTCACCCCTTTTTCGTTATCATTGTTGTGCTTATCTAAGATAAAAAGAAGCTGCTTTTTCGTATTTAAAACTTACGGAGACAGATTCCATTTTTGGTTTCCCTGTTACGGGCCTTACTATCTTTAGATCACCCACGTCACTCGTACGGCCCCGTTTCTGGACTACTAAGTAGCGACAATCTTATCTTCTTATTATTACCGAACTCGACTTGACGTTAGAACGGTGTACTTTTGATAGTAACATATCGGCTCTTAGGTTCCGGTGAATGCGTCCCTCCGGCTCTCTCTTGTTTCCACACTCCAAATAACAAAGTTTACATCTGTGACTTCAAAACAAGAAAAGTTTAAACCTTTGGTTTCTGATTGTAGTTAATAAGGAAATATCAATCATTTCCTAAAGAAAACAAATAAGACGAAATTGATTATAGTTCTTAATGGTTTCCCATAATATGCAATTTTTTTTCTGTAATTTCGGTTTGTGCTCAGTTTTGTCCTAGAATTCACCAACAGGGATTTTGTTTTTCAGGGAGGAATTATGGATTGGCCAGTGTACTATCTAGATACAGCACTGCTGCTGCTATCGAGGAGCCAGTTACGCCACCTGTCAAAGTAGGTTACACTCAGCTTTTAATCGATGGGAAGTTTGTTGATGCAGTATCAGGTGAATCTACTTCAGTGTTCAAGAAGAGCTTTTGGCCTATTTAAGTTTTAGATGTTGTTAAATGATACTGTCTGAATATGGGATTCCCTTAAATGAACCACCAGCTCCAACTCCAATGTTGCAGCAGGGCCGGGAACTGAGTAGTTTAGAGTAGAAATACGAAAAAATAGAAGTGTGAATGGCTACATAGACTATAGTGCATTGCGGGTCATATATTTATTTCTAGAAGAGGTTTTTTTAATTTCTTTCGAATATTCTATTAATGGACATAGAAACAGTTGGTGAACCTTTCGCTGATACTTTCTTTGTCAACAGGGAAGACTTTTCCAACTCTGGACCCCAGAAATGGGGATGTGATAGCCCATGTGGCCGAAGGTGATGCTGAAGATATTAACCGGGCAGTGGCTGCTGCTCGCAAAGCATTTGATGAAGGACCATGGCCAAGGATGACTGCATATGTACTCATTCATTGTCCTCTCTGTTAATAGATTTTTCTTTTGTTATTGGTTGACTATCAAACTTTGTTATATTTTAATTCTAGGAAAGGCAAATGGTACTTCTGCGATTTGCTGATTTGCTTGAGAAGCACAATGATGAAATTGCTGCTTTGGAGACATGGGATAATGGGAAGCCATACGAGCAAGCTGCTAACGTTGAATTGCCAATGACGACACGCCTCTTTCGATACTATGCTGGTAGGAAAAAAGATGAGAAGAAAAGTATAGTTCAAACTTTGAAGGTTCTTATGTTTCTATAAATTTCTCAGGTTGGGCCGACAAGATTCACGGGCTGACAGTTCCAGCTGATGGACCCCATCATGTACAAACCTTGCACGAACCTATTGGTGTTGCTGGTCAGATTATTCCATGGAATTTTCCTCTTCTCATGTTTGCCTGGAAGGTTGGCCCAGCATTGGCATGTGGCAATACTATCGTTCTTAAGACAGCTGAGCAGACACCATTATCAGCTCTCGTTGTGTCAAAGCTCCTTCATGAGGTAATCCTCAACTTAACCTTTTCAATATTTTATTTTAAGTTCTAACCATAAGCTTCATGCTTTCAGTAGAATAATACTCAACTTATGGTTTTAGAATATGCTAAATATGCAGACAATAAATGAAGATGAGGGATAAAATTTGACTACAAAATTGGTTATTTTTATAATTGTAAGGAAATCCGAGACAGAAGCTCATGGCTTGTCCTAATGTAATCTAGTGTTAGAATATCGTACTAAAATTACCTGACAAAGAATATATTGTCAATTGATGGTCTACACATGTTGTATACGAATACTTATCCAGAAATCATCAATGTTTGAATTCTTTAGACGAGCATTTCTATTTGTACGTTCTAGACTTCCTAATGCCAATGGTAAATGTAGTTCGAATATTTTTGCCTTAATTAATTAAGTTTGTACCTGTCACAGGCTGGACTCCCAGAAGGTGTTCTCAATGTGGTTTCTGGCTTTGGACCAACTGCCGGCGCAGCTCTTGCTAGCCATATGAACGTGGACAAGGTAATGTAGATCATCAACTATGACCTTCCGGTTGAGTGTAGTAGCAATTCTTTTGATTTGCTTTTGTGAACAATATATCCGAATTTTGTTGGCTGCCCGTTAACTGATATGATTTATTTGCAGCTTGCATTTACTGGATCAACTGGCACAGGGAAAATTGTACTTGAATTGGCTGCGAAAAGCAATCTTAAGCCAGTGACTCTGGAGCTAGGAGGCAAATCACCTTTTATTGTCTGTGAGGATGCCGATGTAGATAAGGCTGTGGAGCTGGCTCACTTTGCTCTATTCTTTAATCAGGTATGTCTATTAACAATATCAGTTCAAAACCATTGCTGGCTTAAATGAAATAATTTGATTGCAATTTTTGTCATTCAGGGTCAATGCTGCTGTGCTGGTTCTCGTACGTATGTGCACGAGCGTGTGTACGACGAGTTTGTAGAGAAAGCAAAGGCACGAGCTGGGAAGCGTTCTGTTGGTGATCCCTTCAGGAGTGGTACTGAGCAAGGCCCTCAGGTAAAACAAGGAAACCCTGACTGCTTTGAAGAGCTTCAGGAATTCAAACTAGTTGCGGTGTTGATCCTTTACCTGCTTAAATGAAACAGGTTGATTCAGAACAGTTTGAGAAGATACTCGGGTACATAAGATCTGGGATTGAAAGTGGAGCTACACTTGAAACTGGAGGTGAGAGGTTTGGCAACAAGGGTTATTATGTCCAGCCAACTGTCTTCTCTAATGTCAAGGTACATTTCCTATCTATTAATGACTCAACACATAAAACATTAAGCTAAGCTAACTAGGTGAATCGTTGTTTGCATCAGGATGATATGCTGATAGCCAAAGACGAGATCTTCGGTCCTGTTCAGTCCATCTTGAAATTCAAGTAAGCAATTACAGTTGATTAGTCAAAACCATGTCCAGATTGACTAAAATTCTTCATATTGCAGGGACCTTGGTGATGTCATAAAAAGGGCAAATAACACTCCCTATGGGTTGGCTGCTGGTGTGTTCACGCAGAACATAGACGCTGCCAATACGCTGACTCGTGCATTGAGAGCAGGGACTGTCTGGGTTAATTGCTTCGATGTTTTTGACGCTGGCATTCCGTTTGGTGGCTACAAGATGAGTGGACATGGCAGAGAAAAGGGTATTTATAGTCTCAAGAATTACTTGCAAGTGAAGGCTGTGGTCACACCCTTGAAAAATCCTGCATGGTTATAGATTGTATTATACCCTTTTAGTAGCTTTGTTGGTTTCCACACTTGGTTGTTAAGTTTGAAGATTGTTGAGAATAATGTGTATAGTGCATGCAAATAAGAGTGTATGATTTACTTGGTTGTATAATTCTAGGTAATTTTTACCTGGATGTGGCTTCTTTAAAGTATGGGCCTCGCCTCTGTGAGCTTGAGCATTACCAGTATGGATTTAAAAGCTAAACTCTCATTCAGGCCATCACGTCTAGGCCTAGCCAATGCATACGAGTCCGTTTACGTGTTTAACTCCATCATTTCCCGACTTGATAGGCTTCAAAGATTGGTTTGATATCAGTGCTTACGTAGCTGTTGATTTGGACATTTGTCTTCCCATGAAATTGATTTTATTCTAGATTAATTGAATAAATTATCTTTTAGAAAAATTCTAGATTAAATGCTAAAACATCTTGATTTCTAACAATATTCCCATGATTTACTCCTTATGTGATCTAATATATAGTTAATTTGGAGTTTATTCTTAATAAATACACAAAAGAATACTCTTTTTTTTTGCACTTTTTGTAGCTGAAATGAATACAAAAATGTGGAATTCTAGAGGAAAGTTTAGCGGTGATTGATACGACTACAATTGAAATATTAAAATAATGCATGAACATTTGTAAAATGGCAATTATCATTGAGTTTCTAAAGACATTGCTAGATCCTATGCATAGGACATACTTTTTATGACTTGGAGAATTTTATGTTTCACCTTGTAGCCATTCAAATCGCCAACTTGTTACAATTTTAAATTTAAACCTTAAAAATAAAATTGATCCAACTAATTTAGTCAATCTAATTATAAAAACTTTGAATGGTTTAATTTTTTAATCTAATTTTTAATTTTTATTCGATTTATTTTAATAATTCTTGCTATTAAAAATTGATCAATTTATTAATTAATCAATAAATTAATAAATTTTTATAATTAAAAAACTCAATTAGTATTAATTTAACAATATTTTTAATTAAACTTCAAATTTATCGATAAATAAAGAAAATTTCTTTTAATTATAGTTTAAATTATTTAATTTTATTTTTATCTTATCAATTTAACTTATTTTTAAAATATTAAATAAAATACATGTTTTCTAATACTTTCTTTTTTATGTCAAATAATATTAAAAAGTATTACCTATTCTACGTATCAAAATCACGGGAATTATATGTAAGGTCTCTATCACCTAAAGATGTGGGCAGCTTGCTTGCCCATTATTATTTATTTGGCACCATATCTTCAACTAATTGTCGGCTGCCCGTCCTCACGTACCTTAATGATCACGAGCCCATCCCAAAATCTCCGCACACGTGTCGCTTAGCCATCAACTCGACCCCCAAACTCGAAGCTCTCTACGAAGCCGCCTTCCCCCGTCTCTCGATCTCCCACATGCTTCTTCGCCACCTGTTGTCCATCTCCTACCTTCTTTCACCGTTGGATCAATCAATGCCGAATAATCTAGCGACGCGTGTCTGTCCTGGATCCACTACCTGTCTTCCTATATTTAGCCACTAACCGCCATGCGCCCCTTCACCAAAATCCACCGTAAAGACACGACCGAAATAGCTAAAAGCCAATCGCCAACTTTTCAACATATCCACTCATATTTTCATGATCCACATACCCATCGGGTCAGCTCGCCGGGTTCTGACGTTCCCGGCGGTACATCCATGCCAGAGTGTAGCTCCCAGTACGCTCCTAACCTCCTTGACCGATCTAGCCCACGCCATTCGCGGTTGTAGAGCCAAGGTTTTCTCTTGCAATTCGCTAAATGGGCGCGAGACGATCCGTCAAATCAGCAATCTTCTTCATTTCTTTGACGAAATCCGGGCCCTCCGGTCGGGTCTACCGGACTCCTTCGTCCTCGGCTTGTCAGAGCTCCATCTCACTCTACAGAAGGTCCTGTTCTTGCTAGAGGATTGTACCCGAGATGGATCGCGCATATGGATGCTGATGAATTCGGAGCTCGTTTCGGGTCAATTTCGGGTCCTTATCCGATCCATAGCAATGAGTCTGGATGTTTTGCCGCTCTGGTTACTGGACGTTTCCGGCGAAGTGAAGGAGTTGGTTGAATTGGTGGCGAGGCAAGCGCGTAAGGCGAGATTCGAAGTCGACCTGGAAGATAATCGGATCATAGATGAAGTTATGTCAATTCTGAGCCAGTTTCAGGATGGTGCGAATCCTGAGAAAAGTGATCTGAAGGAGGTTTTGGATTACATTGGAGTGAAAAAGTGGAATGATTGTCGAAAAGAGGTGAAGTTTCTAGAGGCAGAGATGGAACTTGAATATTCAGAGGGAAAAAGAGACTTGACGCTTTTGAGTAGCTTGATGGCGCTGATGAGTTATTCAAGGTGCGTGCTTTTTGATCCCATTGATAATGGAATCGCCCAACAAGTTGATCTTGAGAGTAAATTTCAGAGAGATGGGGTTAGGTGCCTTAACAGCGACGATTTTCGATGTCCCATTTCGCTTGAGATCATGAAAGATCCTGTGACGTTAGAGACAGGACATACTTATGATCGGTCCTCGATATTGAAGTGGTTCAGGAATGGAAATCAAACTTGTCCTAAGACAGGAAAAAGGCTGACTAGTACTGAACTTGTACCTAACTTAACTATCAAGCGATTGATTCAACAATACTGTGTGGAACATGGCTTACCGGTGGTTGTGGAGTCGAATCATAAGAATCGGGACGTGACTAGGACGCTTGCTGCTGGCAGTTTGGCTGCGGAAGGTGCAATCAAAATGGTTGCTTGTTTTCTTGCTAACAGGCTTGAAAATGGAGGTTGTGAAGATATGAACAAAGCGGCTTATGAGATTCGGATTCTTAGCAAGACCAGTGTTTTCAATAGGTCTTGCTTAGCTGAAGCCGGAGTGATTCCGTATCTATTGAACTTGTTATTGTCGGAAGATGCGGTGTGTCAAGAGAACGCTATTGCAGCTTTGTTGAATCTTTCCAAGTATTCAAGGAGCAAAGCTCTCATTGTTGAGAATGGAGGATTGGTGTTGATTGTAGATGTTCTGCGGAGGGGGTTGAAGATGGAGGCTATGCAGCATGCGGCTGCGACAATATTTTACCTTGCTTCCATCGAAGAATACAGGAAATTGATAGGAGAAAGTACAAACGCTATACCGGCTTTAGTAGAAATGGTGAATAAAGGAAGTGATCGAGGCAAAAAGAATGCTTTGGTTGCAATTTATGGGCTACTTATGTACCATGGGAATCACTGGAGGGTTCTTACAGCCAAGATAGTTCCTTTACTTCTTAGTCTTCTAACATCTTCTGAAGGAGAAGAACTGATCACTGATTCTTTGGCGGTTTTGGCAACTTTAGCTGAAAATTTTGACGGGGCAAAGGAAGTCCTTTGCAATGGAGCTTTGCCTCAGATCCTGGGAATCTTTCTTTCTTCCTTTTCTAGGACAGCAAAGGAGCAATGTGTGTCTTTGTTACTTGCTTTGTGCATCAATGGTGGCCAAGATGTAGTTGGTGCTCTAATAAAGAACGCTTCACTTATGGAATGCTTGTATTCCCAACTCACTGAAGGCACATCGAAAGCAAGCAAGAAAGCCAGTACTCTCATCAGGATTCTCCATGAATTTTATGAAAGGAACTCCTCCCCATCGAACGCTTCAGTGCTTTCTCAAGAACGATTTATTCATGTATGGTAACCCAAATTTTTGGAGGGTTGCCTAAATTTTTTGGTTTTTCCAAGCATCCATCCATGTACATACTCTCATTGTGTAGGGATGGTCGTTTTCTTTTCTCTTGTTATGTGATATCAGCTGTTTTTAATGAGCTGATATCCATGATCCTATTATCAGCTTCAGTTTTTTTCACGAGGCATTGTACAAATATATGATTGTGTATAATTCCTTTCTAATTTTGTAAGAATAAGAATGTTGTTAATTTTTGTAAAAATTATTGAAGACCAACCAATCTGTTATCCTCTAATTTTGTTACTGGTTTCAGATTAAACCGAGATGGATGATTGACCATATGTAAATGAATTTAGTCGGATTGAGATTTCGAGCACTTTTTCTAATCTTGATGCCACTAGCTCCATTGATGGTCTTTCTGACTTAGGCCCTGTGCATGACAAGGCTAGCTTGATTACCTACCTGGTCGAAAGCTTCGACTGAGTACTCCCCATTAAGTTTGGGATCTGCAAATTGTATCACATCCTCACCTCTTGCAAGAAATTTTGGCTGAGTGGTGGAGATATGCATCAGGAACAATTGGTACTACAAGGAAGTGCCCAACATAGAGACTCATTATTGTTTGGTTCTTACCAACATACTTAGCTGCACGGGCCCGTTTGTATTCAGATCCGTCCCGAGAGCAATTGCAGTAGCACTATCCCAAAACTGTAGATGTCCCCTTTAGCGTTTACATGGGGGTTTCTTTGATACTCAGGATCCACATAGCCAAATGTACCCCGTACTTCTGCAAAAGACTGACCTACATCCCTAACCTTTGATAATCCGAAGTCTCAGAGTGTTGCGTGAAAGTCAGAAGTGTGGAGGATGTTGGTTGGTTTGCAATGCGGCATGTATTCAGCAAATCAGATAGAAACACGATCCATCATTCATAAAGCTGGAAAGATTATGCACCTTAATGTCTCAATGAACAATACAACCTTCTGGGTAGCTGTGGAGAAAAGAAAGACCTCTAGCACTATCAACTGCAATTTCAAGTCTTCGGATCGAAGAAAGAATCTCTTTCTTCCCTGTTACTTATCGAAATCGTTAATGTAAAAGAAAATGGAAAATGAAAATTTAAAGAATAGAAGAACAAGGATACCGTATAACTTTTTATAACTTAAAAAACCTCCATCATTCTCACAAATTTTTTATATTGGTGAAATTGTGAGATAAGCACAATTGTTGACAAATCAATAAATTTCCACCATAGGTGAATTCCACTTCTTCAAATCTCTCATCCACAATTGTTAAGTTGGCAACTCAACAATTGCGGCTCATCCCACAATTTTACCTGCGTCGAAAATTTGTGAAAATGGTGGAGATTCTTAAAGTTATAAAAGGAACCTCCCCTCCTTTATTAAATACATTTCAAAATTGTCTATCTTTTCGTAAGGTAAAAAATTTCTCTTTCATTATAATATTTCGTTTGTATTATTTCCTTTGAAATAGTGAAATATTAATTTAGTTGTATATGAGAAAGTACGCATAATTGGCTCAACCTTATTAAATTTTGGTATTCTTTATTTGTCTATTTAATGGCTATTATCAGGTATAGTTGTAGTAAATTATTATGCTATTAAATTACATGTTTAGAAAAATTCTGTTAAGGAGATTGAGTTTTAAATGAGGCTGTTTGTGACCCCTCCAGTTATTCTT
This sequence comes from Erythroxylum echinodendron, assembly GCA_027575705.1. Classification (NCBI taxonomy): domain Eukaryota; kingdom Viridiplantae; phylum Streptophyta; class Magnoliopsida; order Malpighiales; family Erythroxylaceae; genus Erythroxylum; species Erythroxylum echinodendron. The sequence goes on from JANZXR010000001.1 coordinate 4,939,054, forward strand.
AAGAATTTACCTTGTGTGATTTTTTAGTACAATCATTCCCACTTTATTCACCTGCGTAATAATGCTCGAGGTGAATTTGTTATCATTGGTGGAAATTAACCCAAGTTTTCGCAACAATTGGTATCAAAACCAAGGTTTCTTTTTAGTATGCTATGTCGTTACAGTATAGTATGATCTTTAACATCACAAAAGATTTCCTTTGGCTTTTAGCATTCCACATCGATATCTATTGAATAGAAATTATAGCAGAGATCACAAGAAAAAAAATATTCCACGCCATCCATGTTGATTACTTTTTCCTCATCCATTTTGGCGAGAACTATAGTGACAAATGGAAGATTTGCGATGGAGATTTTTGATGGTATGGTTCATTTCGGAATGTGGCAAAGTGAGATTCAAGATGCTCTTTTTCAACAAAGTCCTGACATTGCCATTGAAGAAAAGAAATCAGATGATGATGAGGAGAAAAATTGGATGGCTATAAATCGTTTGGCATGTGGTACAATTCGATTGTGTCTTTTTAAAGAGTAAAAATATGCTTTCTCGAAAGAAATTTCAGCATATAAATTATGGAATGCATTGGAGGAAAAATACTTGAAGAAAAGTAGTTAGAATAAGCTCCATATGAAGAAGAGACTGTTTGATTTTTCTTATATTTTGGGTACCACTATAAATCATCACATCACCAGTTTTAATCAGTTAGTTACTGATTTAATAAATTTGATGTGACATTTGAAGATGAAGATCTAACTTTGATGTTGTTGGGATCCCTTCCTGAGGAGTTTGAGTTTCTTGAAACTACTCTACTTCATAGGAAGGTTTTTGTGTCTCTTAGTGAAGTTACAACTGTTTTGTACAGTCATGAATTGAGAAGGAAGACAAGGGAAGAACATACAAAT
>JANZXR010000001.1:4970565-4983367 GCA_027575705.1 Erythroxylum echinodendron
TTATCCTCGAAGATCTCTGCTATCTTCAGATGTTGTGTTCCACTGTAACTCTAACTCCTCGTCATCGCCACATCATCTAAGATCTCCCCACGATCTCTATCCGCTGATGATGCAGTGTGATCTCGCCTAAGTCCACATAGCACATTGGCCCGATCCAATGCTTCCCACAACAAGTCCGTTAGTCGTGGTCCATCTATCCGAGCATAATCTAAGTCCTTAGTCCGTCAAGTCCTTAGCCTGAGCTGAGTCAATCTTCACTAGGTCCGAGACTCTACCAAAATTCGCACCAAGTCTGATAACACTCGCCCACGTTTGCTTTAGTGTTTTCGCATGCTTCCCTCATGCGTGAATCCAACTAACCTCCCCCCTAAGGCTCCTCGTTGGAGGTTGCTGAGAAGTGCTCCGAAAGTTATGGGTCTAACACTAGGCTTACAATTTAGCTTTTGGGATAGGCTTCTAAGAAATTGAGTTTCCATACGCCAATCAATTGACTTTCCTTGGTTTTGATTACTAAAGAAATAACGTTCGTTCTAATCGTCATGCCTATTTCTTCTAAATTGCTGCGGCTTTTGAACCTAAAATACGGTGGAAAAGTATATGACAATGCAAAGAAGCCAAGAAATTTGGATAGAACAGCTAGGGACTTTTTACACCATACTGAAAACCACCCTCACCACGATATAATTGTATGTGTCCAGCAGCAGTTCGTAAATCCCAATTAATCAAACACCGGTAACAGTCTCAATCGCACTAAGAGAAGCTACTTCAGTATTAACAAGTGAAGCCCTTGCCACGGTCTCCAGGACTGGAAACAGCGGCAAACATTGAGTTTACAACCCAAACTGGTCCATCTGTACAACTCTCACGATGTGACAGGCAATTGGTTTCAATTGATATTCCAATCGACCAAAAAGAAACTCCAGTAAATAGGTTTAGTCAAAGTAATATTTGCCAAATATTAACCAAAATCATTAGTTCAATCAAGATCAGCGTTTTGCGAAATACAAAACAAAGAAAAAATAATATCATTATGTCGTATGGGGGTGGGTAGAAGAGTTTTACTTGCATTTAGGACTGAAAAATAGAAAAAAGGAAGAGAGAAGTAAGTCCAAGAAAAATGAGACGGAAAGATAAAATTTTGGTTATCCCTGTATAGAAGTTGTGTCCATAAAATGGTAGAATCTGAAGTAGAAAACCTGATAACTTACTGTTTGCACTACAACAATAGGACAATCCATGGTTTGTTCGACAATAAAGGAAAATGAAATCCGAGCCTAGAAGGAACAATATGGTAACAAACGACAAAAAGTCTTCCAATAATCTACCTTCATCACGTTTTTGACCTTAACGCAAGACCTGTCTCCACCTTCTTTATTTCAAAGATGAGCATTCTCCACATCTTGAGCACAAACATTTCAGCTTCCTCGTCTAATATTGTTTGAAGCATCTCCAGCATTTGAGATGCTTTAACATGTTCTTGAGTACTGGATACAATGTAATCTACTAATGTCTTCTCTTCCTCCCCAAGAAACTCTGTGATCTTCTTTGAAATCCAGGGTCTCATCCTCTCGTGAAGGCCATGCTGTAAAGGTGTTGAAGAAAATAGAATATGGTATTTAGACATAAGAATTATTAAAAACAAAAGGACAGGGACAGAGAAGCAGGATGTTATTTTCTGATCAAATGCTCCCATGTGCACAAGTCCCACCGTGATTACTGATTACTAGTTCAGTGCAGTAAATCTAACAACTTCAGGGCAAACTAAATCACCGCAACTCCAGAAAAATTCGACATAGTGCCTATGAGATCTACTGACTCTAGACCAGCACCACTGGCGCAAGATTTTATTAAGTTTTGGGATCAAAGCTTGGCTTGAGTTCCCCACAAGAAACCAATCAAGGAAAAATTGTTACAAAATCTGTTTCTGCAGACTAAAACATAAATCAAATAGTAAGCCATAGACTACATAATGAGTGCAGTCAGGCAACAAGTTCAAGCTCCAAAAAGGTAGTCTAAACCAATGATTGTCTACTTGGTGAATAGTTTCAAGCAAGGACCCAATGACCTATGGAAAGTACTAATGAAAAAAAACACTTGAAGAAGTTATAAAGAAAGAAAGGGGAGCCAGAAAGGGTAACCTTCTTCAGTTTGAACATACTTCATTTGGTTTAACATTAGCAAGGTATAATATCCTCCACAAGTTGAAGCCAGAAAAGGGACACTATATACAAGAGATAGATATGCAGGCTACCTGATCGTACACAGACCAGTTTATCTCATATGAAAATAGCTCATCCTTTGTCTTTGGGATCATGTCGATCAATTGTTTTGCATCCAAAAGCTTCTGCTTATCTTGCGCTTTCACTTTACTAACCCCATGTTCTCGATCCTTTTCCCATTCAAGATTTTTATCCTTATTCTCACTTCTGGTCCTTTCTTCGTCATTTCGGTCCCTGTCCCTCTGGCTTGACCGATCATGAGATCGTCTGCTTCTCTCTCTTTCTGCATCAGGCTTCTCTTCTTTAGGAGTAACATTCGATATCCGTTTTGCAAATTCTGCCGCTGCAACCAGATTTGGTGGTTGTCCTCCAGAGGCAGGTTGAATGGCTTGCAACTCCTCCGTTGAATAATCAATTGGAACAAGAGGCCTCATTTTTTTATCCTTATGTGCTTCATCATCATCCTCTTCATGGAAAACAGAAGGTACAGTGGCTCGTTTTCCAGACCCAACTAAGCCAAACCCTAGTTTTCTACCGGGAGCATTAACACCCTGCCGTACATCTAAATCAGCTGCTGAGCCCACCGCTGACTCCTCACAACTACCATTTCGTAAGACTCTTTCATCTACAATGTGAAGTCATAACTGAGTCAAATTAAAGGAAAACTTTTAAGTATTGAATATAAATAAAAATAGAAAGATAAGGAACTCTTTACCTGTTCGGTTTTCAGAACCAGAATCACCATCACGATCCCGTTCAACAGTCATATCTTTGCTTTCAAAAGCAGCTTCATCAGTTAAAACTGTCATCTCACTTCCATTATTCGTAGCTTGACCAGAAGCAAGCTTTAATGCTTCTCTCTGTTGTTGCAGCAACCTTTCCTCCTCAGCTCTCTTTCGATCCTCAGCAATTTCTTCCTCTTCTTTTAGTCGATCAACCTCATCCTCCTCCTTCTCCCACAACCTCTTCCTCCTCTTCTCCTCTAAAACACTCCTGCGCCACCTTTTTGCATCATCTTCATCTTCTTCTTCATGGAGAACCTCCTTTCTCCGCTTGCGTTCTCTTTCTTTTTCTTTATCCTTGTCATATTGCCGCTGTTTCTCTTTCTCTCTCTCCCTATACTCCCAATCTTTGAGACGTTCTTCATATTCCCGTTCAGCCTCCTCAATCTTTCTTCTCTGCTCCCTCTCTTTCCTTACTCTCTCTCTTTCCGCTTCCCTCTCATATCTTTCTATTTCTCGTTCTTTTTCCCGTTTTTTATCTCTTTCTCTATCCCTGTCTCTATCTCTGCTTCTCCTATCATGCCTACTGTTCCTATCAGGGGAGCTTGTTTCAGTGCCATCCAGTTCACTTGCTCCTTTGTTGTCACTGGTGTCATCATCATTGTTATCTTCTTTAGCATCTGCAGAATGTATAACAAGATTATAAAAAAAAGCCAACAGGAATTCCAAATAAGTTATTAAAGAGCTACCATCTATTATTCATTCACAAGAAAAAGAAATAAGAATGCAAATACGAGTGAACTATAAAAACTAACCATTTCTTGTTATCCCAGCATGGGAGTCCACATCCCTTGATTTAGTTGGCAACTCCAAATTTGAATTTCCAGAATCATCAGTAGGTGTTTGTGGAGGTGGAGGCAGTGGCTTGGTCTTTAACCTCTCTTCTATCATGTTTCTAAGCTTCTCCATGGCTTCCCGATCACCTTCCTTGTCTTCATCAGTTACAATACCAAAGTTCGCAAGCTCATGATTTTCTTTGTTCCCTTTGTCACCATCATTGTTTGACACCACTCGATAAGTACTTGAAATTTCATTATTTTCAACACCTTGTGCACCTCCATCATCCTTTTCTGCCCCTACAGCTTGACTGTCTTTGGCATTCTTTGCATTCTCTGTTTTGTTTTCAACATACTTCTCTAGATATTCTCTCGTTGCTTGGCTCACATTTAGCTTTTCATAAGGTAAATACCAGAGAAGCTAAGATCAGCATAGGAAATTAGAACAAAAGAACGAGCGGCAGATGATAGCATGAATAATGTCCTAATAAATTAATTGCAAGCCTCAATGCAAGAATAAAATTTTGAAGAATAATATTCATTATGTTAATAAGATAAACTGCATCTTGTTCTTTCCTTTATTCATTCCTCCAATCCCAGAAGAAAGGCCGCTTAGAAGCTGCCCCAGCCACTAACTTCATTAGCCCAGCCAAACAATTAGACAAGTGCCTCAACAAAACATAACTCGACAACCATCCAAAAAGTAGATGATACATTTCCCCTCTATAAGAATCATTAAAATGTTCTAGGACCAAATAAGTCTCTCAAGTGCTACTCCCAAATTCTGGACAATGTTTTCTAGTTTATTTAATCTTAAAGTTGGTCGATCATATATTAATTGACAGTTAATGAATAACAAACATTTTGACCCCAAGTAATTCCATCAAAATGCCAAAACTGCCAAAGGCATAGTCTGCTTGGTGTTCAAGGCTTAAAACCATTCCAAAAGAAAAGTAGACTCATCTGCCCTTATTAACTCTCTCAAAAGAACAGCAACTTCAAGTGAAACGGTATTGAATTTTCAATATTGTAAAATATAGGCTTGAAGTAAACATCCTACTACTACAATACAGAATATGAGAAACCTGGAACTGTATTAAATAATTTGGAGGGATAAAAATCAAAATCCAAACATACCACCAGCTCTTGTCCATCAATGTTGAATTTACTGAGTAGACGCAATGCCCGGAGAACCCCATCAGCAGATTCAAACTCACAAAAACCAAAGCCTTTAAGAGTACCATCACTAGGGTCTTGCTCACGTTTCCAACTCTTTACAGGTCCACAGAACTTCAGAACAGGTAAAAAAAGATCAAATTTCAGAGATCGATGCTCCAATTATAACCCTTGACAAGATATGGTGAAGAAAAAACGATGAATAATAAGCATAACCAGACAATGAAGCAATCTGTATCAAACCTTAAGGAGAGACAACATGAAATCATTTTCAACAGTTGAAGCTATCTTGCCAACATAAACAGTAGTTTGAGGTTTCTTGGCTGGAGTCACAGAAGGGATAGCTGGCCTGGCAATTGGAGGTATAAGTGGACGAACACCAGGAACCCCTGGAATAAGAGGGCGAGATGCTGCTGGGAGTATGCCAACTGTTCCAGGTGGACGAGGAGGAAACAAAGGGCGAACCATAGCTGGATACGGGGAAGGATAACGAGGAATTCCTGCAAATTCACAGAACAAACATCTATGCAAACACATCAGGGCAAGTGTACCAATTAAACAAATCAATAATTGATAGACATCACAAGCATTCTTTTAAATAAGGAATTAAAAGTTTAATTAAATGTTGTTACCACACAATAAAAGCATACTAGAGATGGCACCATACGTCAATTTTCACCAGCTGAACAGACAACCTGGGGGGAAACAATAACAGAAATAGGCTTGATCTCATAACAGAGAAATGAGAAGCGGGGTTACCTGTTGCATCCACTTGACAAGCTTTTCTATACTATCCAAGGCACCATTTGCAGAATTTTTCACATTTGAGTAAGATTTTGAACATCTCATACTCACAAGTAAACATGACAACTAGACTGCTATATTATTTTCATTAACTTATATGAACTGTCAGAGGTTTATGGTGCAACATGAAAACAACACGAAAAGCCAGATAGAGGAAACATAAGGGTGTTTCAAATTTAAAAATTGCAATACCTTGGATATAAGCCAACGAGCACTCAATTGCTAACATGATCTGCTGCCGGAAATTCATAGACCCATGAAAGGGAAAGAATCCTTATAACTAGCAGAAAGTGGCCTACTAGATGAACATTACATAACCAGACATAATTTAGAACAACAAATGGAGCAAATGATGGTTCAGATTATGTTTCACCCTTTAACCCAAACACTCTAGATGCTAACTACTTGGTTCATGAAAACAAACCCTAATTTGCACTAATCATTCAAAAACAAGCAAAAGAAAAACAGGCAAATATGTGCATACCAAAAGAGGAGTTGTAGAAGGTGGTGTTCTCTTAAGCAATATGATGCCCTTCCAATCTTTCTCATGGTATTCAATCAAGACACTGTAGGAGAAAACATCCCGTCATCGATGCCCCTTTTTTTCTAAATTTCTCCATACCCCTCTTTACAAGACTCTCCCCCCACTATAGCATACAAATAACTCTCATTTATCATTAGCAGCATTCATCAATTCACATGCGAATTTATATAAATTCGATCACTTCAATGTAACGTACATAAGGCAATTTATTCAAAAAATAACCATAGCTCGTAACTAAACTTCCAGAAAAATTCAATTACAATAAACTACGATAGAAGAATATGAATTTTACTATGAAAAGAATTACCCACCGGGTGGAGGAATAGAAGCAGCACCATAACCATTAGGCAAAGGAGCGTATGGTCTTGAAGGCTGACCTGCCGGAACCTGATAAGCCATCATTGGCGCCGCCGCCGGCACAGGAACTCCAGCACCGCCACTCACTCCGCCGGGAACCATCCCGGGCACTGCAGTAACCCCAGGCGGCTGCACGGCTACTACGCTAGGGTTCGGATAATTCGGAAGCGGAGAAAACTGCGGAGCAGGACGGAACGACGGAGCCACCGGAGGCACAGAGGCGGCGCCGGACAGTTGCGGTGGCGCCGGTGGGTAAGGATGGACAGGAAGAGGCTGTTGAGATGGAAGAATTGAGCTGGGATTAGGGTTGAGATTAGGGTTGGGGTTAGGGTTTGGCGGGAGAGCAGCTGATGACGACTGTTGTTGCGGCGTTGGTAGAGCAGGTGGATCTGCTAGTGGAGTAGGGTTATCGGACTCAGGTCGTTGAGTGGCGGAAGAGGAGAGGGGGTCCGCCATGGAAATCTAGTGAGCTGGAAGATCTGCAATGAATCTGATTTTTGTTTTTTCTGCTCCAATTGCGCTTTGCCCTAAAGTTGAGAGTTCAGTTTATAGGGCAGGGGTGAAGATTCCCTGTTTCTCGAGCGCGTGATGTTTGTGTACCTTCAGCTGCTGGATCACTGGCAGCTTTCTGGCCGCTTTTGGTTAAAGGAATAGAATTATTATTCAGACGGTGAATACAATAGGTATTAATTAATTAGATTTATTCTTAAGAATTTTTAATAATGATATATACTAATTTTTAATTTAAAAAATGACAAAAAAATAATTAGTAAAAAATGAAAATATTCATTAAATACATTATCATTATCATTATCATTATCATTATCATTATTATTATTATTATTATTATTATTATTATTATTATTATTATTTTTCTTATCATTATTATCATTATTAATTCTCTTATTATTAATAATAATTTTTTCTTCTTCTTCTTCTTCTTCTTCTTATTATTATTATTAGACATCTTGCATATTACATTCTTCAATCTTTGAGTTCACCAAGTGTTTTTGCATAATTAACTCTTGCTTAAATATTATTATTATTATTATTATTATTATTATAAATGTATGAGATGACAAAGGAGTTGAGTTTTAATGATGCAAGTATTGGAGAAATCTGCTCCTTAATTCATGTTTTTACACAATGTGAGAATTCCTAAACTCAATATTCACAAACAACAATACTCAAACTTGGGTAAACCCTTATATATGATTCTTAGATACATTCATAGTATAGGAATTCAAGTAATGGGATAAGATGTTTGCATGGCTATTCTACAAAGTCCTTCCTTAGCAGCAATATTTCTCTGCATCTTTACATATCCCTCTTCACCCCATTATGTGTCCCATAAGTTCTTCATAATCTAATAGTTGATGCCTTACTAGCACCGTACCCGACGGGCGTCACACCGTAATCTAGATCAGTCCCACAATCTCTGATTAATATCTCACTCTCATAAAGCTGGAAATTACCTCCAACATTTATGGCAACTGATACTGGTTGGATGGCAACTGATACTGGTTGGTTTGCTACATCCTTTAGCAGTGCTGCTTCACTTTTTGCTGGTAATCTTTGTAGCTAGTAATTTTAACTGCATGGTTGGCCTATGCATTGGTTTTACATGTTCCATCTACTACTTTGTAGGGATAGTTGGCTCCAGTTGGTAAACCCTGATTTTTCAAAAAGATTCTACACAAAACTTTTAGCACATAATAAAACAAAAATTGAAGAATTCAACCGTGCAATTAGAGTCACTTCTCACCTGCAAATTCATTCCTCAAACACCTACAAATTCACCTAAAAAAAGTGAATTAATAAAACAATTTCCTCAACACCTACCATTGTCAAAGACAGAGACAAGTTATAAAGTCAAAAACATATGTAAACAAATGGCGGCGATAAGTATGGTTAATCCAAAGGACAGGATTCCCATAGTCATGCACCGAAAACCAAAAGACAACATTACTAATGATAAAGCTTAAAGCGAAATAGATATATAATACAATGCTTGACTATAACAGCTACTTCTAAGGATGTCACAAAAATTATTCAAATTCATGTTATTAACAGCATGTCAATATTTTAGCAACTTTACTAAAAGCTTTACTAGTTAAACACCTTGCTTAACCCAATCTTAATTTAGTTATATTTTGCACCCTCTTTTTTATATATGATCATCTTTTCCTAGCCCAAAAGTTGTATGTCAATAAACAACCACATGACTATCATAATTTTCAAGCTCAACAGTTTGTCTAACATTATAGTAATAAGCATACAACAGAACATCAAGTTGTGAATGATTGCAAAGAACGTGAAATGACGTGGGTATGAGTTGAAAACTAAGAAATATGTTAGTTCATTATGAATTGGTAAAAGCACAGAAGTTTTCAACTTCCACTTTGATAATGCCCAATTCTACAAAGTAGCATGTTAACTTTGAATTACACATAAAATTTTGGGTCATTCAGCTACAATGACTGAGGGTTTTCACACCATAACAGAAAAAATGGAATAAGAAAATAATTTAGCATTTCAAAGGAAAAGTAATTGCAAAGGAAACAGATCAAGTTTTGAAAAAAGAAAAGAAATTTCATATAGACGAGAGAAAGGTTCAAAGTGAAGAGCAAAACCCCAAAAAAAAAAAACAAATCAAGTTCTAAAAAAAAAGAAAAGAAATTTCAAGGTGGATGTGAGGGAGAAGCTCAGAGTGAAGAGCAAAACCCAGAAAAAAATAACCATTAAACCGCCAGTGAGATTAAACAATAAAAGCATTAAATTTCAATTCATTGTTTCAAAAACATAACACTTCTCATTCCCTAATCTTCTACTCCACCAATAATTTCAGCGAGAACTGCCAGTAATTGCCATTTTCAATGAAGAGAGAAATCATACCGCAAAACCTAATTCCTCACCCAATCAAAAGCCATCATAAAAATATAAACATAAACATAACTCGATTCTGCAACTTTATCATCCTAAACAATCTTGGGAAAACAAAAACGATAAGAGGAGGAATATTGAGGAAGAGAGTGTGTTTTTACGTACTGTGGAAGAGTTAGCTGACATCAAGACACCTGTTGGAACAGGAACTGATGGGATTCCAAATCCTGTTTCTGGTGTCCAACGAGAGAAAGGATAAAACAATTAACCTCAACAGAAGTGGTGGCGATCGAAGAGAAGGAAACCAACTTGTTGGGAAAGAACCTGAATAACTTACCCAGACGAGAGGGACAACAATCGGAGGCTAGGTTGGCTTAAAGAGAGTGTGATTTTTGGAGAAGAGAATCGCGAGAGTGAAAATGAATAAGTTTATGGAGAGTGACGTGAAAATGAAGAAGCTTTTGGAGAAGTGAAAATGGATTTACATTACACGCGGGAGTGAAGAATATTTCTATCTTTAATTATTCAACCTAGGATTATTTATTCTGTGTAATTTTTTATAACCAAATAAAGGAATAACTAATTTTTAAGAATACATCAATAACATAATTCTTATTCCAATGAACCAAATAAGTTGTGGGTGAAAATATGGTTGATGTTTGAATCAATTAAAATTTGAATTATTTGATTAAATTGATATTAAAATTTCAAAATTTAAAAATTAAATCAATCAAACAAAGTAGCAATAAATTATAAATTAATGCTTGTATGTTTTATTATGAGAAATATATAATATATATATTAAAGTTTAATAATATAAAATAATAATTTAAGTTTAATAATTTAAAAATACTATTTTAAAATATATTAATATATAATTATTTACAATACTCAAATTGTGTTTGATAATTAAAAATGAAAATGTTGTTTGATTCCACTTTAGTTTTTTGTTGTAATTTTTAGTTTTAGTTAAAAAAACAAAAATCTGTAGTTGAGATTTTTAATATAAAAACTGAAAATAAAAATATATTTGGTTAAGGTTTATAATAAAAAATTAAAAATAAAAATATGTTTGATTTTATCATCTGGTTTTTATTTTTTAATTAAATTTTTATGTTAATTATTTTTAATGTAATATATTATGTTTATTATATATTATAAATAAGATGAGATTAAAGCTTAATAAGATGTTATGCAAATAAGATGAGAGTAAAGCTTACGGGATAAGGAGGTCTCAGCGAAAAGGAAGTTTGTCAATTGACTGATTTTCACTTATTAATAGCATGAATCAATATGTATCTTTTCAAAGATAAAGAAGTCCAATTGCTGCCGACCAACATCGCCACCGTTAGTCAATTGCTCACGAGAAGCTCTTTGCCTTACTAATTTTTGCTATGAAGGAGCAAGCACAGGGCGGTGAAGGCATAGCGAGGCTGAGAAAGAACAGAAAAGACAGTGAAAAAAGGGTGCATGTCATTTTAAAAATACACAAAAAAGTATTTTTTATGTTTACGAAAAGTTATTGTGATTTTTTTATTTTTAGAAGCAAAAAATGACATCAATACCCAACCAAACGCATTTTAATCACTTGTTTCTTTTTTTATGAAAACCACAACAAAAAATGAAAAAAAACTAAACTAAAGAGGCCCTAAAGTTATTTTTTCTTCTTCTTTTTATAATGTATTATTCTTAAAAGTTAATAAAAATTTTTATTTTGAGTTTTTCTTTTTGTCTTTTACTTTTCTTTTTCTTTTTCTCTCTTCCTTTGTATTTAGCTCTTTCTTTCTTTTTCTTTTCCTTTTTTTTGCCTCTCTCCCTTTTATCTCTCTCTCTCTCTCTTTTCCCTTTTTATCTCTCTAGGTGAATTGTTGATTCACTTTTTTAAACCAATTGCATTATTCTTAGGCATCTAAGAACATGTTTTTATATTCTAAGTGAGTTGTCACTCTAAAAAATGATGGATTCTTTAAGTACTTTTTGAGTTCATCGAGGGCTTATTAATATTCATTTATCCATCATAAGTCTTTTGGATCCTAAAAAAGGTAAGATTAACAACCTTTTATGTTATAACAATAGACCCATAAGTCTTAATAGCATAATGGTGCAGGCATTGGTGAGTCTTGATTAATGTTTGACACTCGAGATGACAGAAAAGACAAAGACTTGTGAGTAGGTAAGGAAAACAAGCATTGTTAATAAGTTGGTATGCATTGGTACACATTGACAAAAATCTTCGATGAGATGCAAAAGTTAGATGAAAGAGTAAAAGATGGCTTGATATGGACCTTGGGTTTAAAAAAACTGGATCATATGGATAAGAGACACATGTGAGAGTTCTAAGAGCTTAATGTGTGCTCAAATAGACCAACCATAACTAAAGGACATGACATAGGTAAGCATTGGACTAGATAATTGCGTTATAAAGGCTTTGGGCTTGGATGATTCATCATCAAGGGATAAAGATTAAGGAGAGATCTTGGATGATGTGAAAGATTTGATTATAGCAGATATATATTAACTTTAAAAGATAAAGACTAAGTGGGAGGATCATCTGAAAATAGTATAGTTCTTGATAAATATGGATGTATCTTTCCTAACTAAATGTAATATCTTATCTTATTAGTTGTAATGTAGCTAAATCCTATAAGATACAATTATATTTGGACGGGGTGTCATCTAATTAGTTAGTGAGATATAAGTTGATAAGGATAAAGGCGATCTAGTTAGTTCAATTCAATTAAGATTCTGAATTGTGAAACTAGAGGTGCTTATAAATAGATTATTTAAGTTTTGCTCTTAGTAACAGAGAAAGAGGGTCATTAAGAGAGAGCACTCCTTTATATACTTTTGGGGAAGTAATAAAGGTTGATTTTTGTCGTACCTTTTGTGTTTTTATTACTGCCTATGATTATTTAATACTTTCGTAGTAGTCTTACTTAAGTGTAAGGGTTAAATGCTTCGAGAGTCGTGAGGCATTTGAAAATAAGGTTTTGATGGTTAACAATCACGCAAGAAGGATAAGTCTTACTTGAGCCAACCTAAGTAAAATTGTCATACAAAAGAGTAGGCACGACTTCGATATAAGTTTGGTGTCTAGGAAAACCTTTGTAATAACTGGTATTATTGATATGACAGGAGGCAACAATTTGATAGAGCATGTCAACATAATAGATGTTGGACCCCAAACTTTTCTTAGAAGACTAGAACTAATAAATGAGAAATGTAGAGAAGTTCATATTTGTGTTTTGGTGATTTTGGTAG
>JANZXR010000001.1:4994572-5007243 GCA_027575705.1 Erythroxylum echinodendron
AAATAGAAAATTAATCACACTTCTTAAATTTGAAAACAAAAACAAAAGACCAAAAATGAAAGATTTACCAATTAGGTCCCTAGCTTTTAATCTTTTAAGAAGGAAAGTAAATATATGACTTGGCATGGTGACTTTGTTGGTCATCTGATGCGTTGAGCTAAGTGCATGTGTTGGTTCAGTTTCCATCTTGTCAATTTAGAAATCAATAGTGCTGTATTTTTTTTTCCCTCGCCATTTATTCTTCTCCTTCTTATTCGAGGTGCTTGTGCATTCTTATTCAGTCTTCACTGGAGTTTGGTGATTATTTGCATCCCTGATAAGGAAGATGAATCAGGACCAATAATACTACACCTGGATTCATTGGGGCTTCATGCCAGCAGATCAGTTTTTGATAACATAAAAAGGTTTGACAGATTAGAAGCCCTTTCAAGACACACGACGCATGTTGCATTATTGGATTTATATATTCCTCTGTTTTATTCCTGATTCTGTAAAGATAACAATTTTTCTGGGAGTTTAAGAATTGTATTGAAAATGATCGTCAGCGGGAAGGAAATGCCATTTTCAGCTGTTGCCTGTTAGTAAATTTAGTAAGTTAAATTGATCATGGCAATTACATGTTCTGCTGTTCTAGTGTAAGCAGAGTGACTTCTTTGGTTAAAATGTTTTCATGACAACATTGGTTGGGCAATTATTCTATTCAAGGTATATATTTTGACATGCATGTTCTCTTAATTACCCTCAAGTCATACCTTTTTTAACATGCATTCTTCCTCCTAAAGAATGGTGAATTTTGTACTTCAGCTATCTGAAAGACGAATGGAACTATCTAAATCAAGAAAGTGCGACTTATGACCATCCAATTTCAGATAAGATATGGAATGATCTGCCAGGGAGAATTAATCAGAAAAAGATTGACGTGAGTGTTGCATAGATTTAAGTGCATTCATAACCTCTCTTCAATTATACTTCTAACCATTGTGCCTGTTCATGAATACTGCCACAAAGTTTACCACTTTATCTTCTTTATGTCAGGTTTCTCATGACTGTTATTGTCAAATGTATGTCATACAGTTGCATTGGATTTCCATTTTCCTTGTTAGCTTTGTCAGAATTTGATCACTGTGAAATAATATGAAATAAAACCACGTGTTTCTGAAGTAAACAATTTGAATAATCTTAGCAAAGGTGTCTCTAATTGCAAACAGGTTCCCCAACAGAAAAATGACTATGATTGTGGTCTCTTTGTTCTTTTCTTCATGGAACGCTTCATTGAGGAGGCTCCTGAGAGGCTGAAAAAGAGAGATCTGTCTATGGTATCGCCACTTACCTGCATTCTTGTGTACATTCTTGAAGTGAGACTATTTTCCTCAGTAGATGTTTTCATTTTCAGTTTTGCAAGCAGTGGTTCAGACCTGAAGAGGCCTCTAGTTTGAGGGTGAAAATCCGGAAGTTGCTTTTGGAAAAGTTCCAAAATGCAAGCGAGCGTGATCCGACTATAGAATCTGTTGCTCAGTCCTCGGATGATGGTTCCCCCTGATTCATTTGCACACTTAGTTTATTGACGTACAGAAAAGAACTTTTCCATGATATGCAAAAGGATTATCATAATACTTTTGCATAGCCTATGGCGATGTTTCAGATGCTGTTGACATGTCATCTGAAATTGTCCGCGATATTTCCTTGATAACCAGTTTTTGGTGAGTTAGATGACACTGCTAATGTACATGAGGGAATTGGAATTGGAATTGAAATTGAAATAGTGTGGATCTACTGACGTGATGTTGTACAAGGCAACTTACACACACCATTACCTCTGTATTGTTTGTTTCATTTCAATTCTGGCTGCTCACTCGTGTAAATAGGCAACCCCAAAGGAAAAAGTAAAGGAAGGTGCGAATTTATATATGAAAGACTGAAGCTTTTTTCATGATGGAATGCAATAAATTTTCGACACTAGCTTCTTTAAGTATGTTGATGTTAAAATCCAACCCTTTGTGTTTGAATTGGAAGCCTCTATTCACTTTGTATGCTATGCCGTTCATACTTATGAAGACGTATGCGCATCTTTTGCTGACAATTTCTTGGGAAAATTCTAACAGACTTTCAACTTCAGGTTATTGATGACAAGGAGAGCGTTTTCAATTTGCACTAAACAAATATGTCACTCATAATTGTCTCAGTTATGTCACATGCACTTTATTTACAGCCACCTGATAAATGAATGAATCAGAAAATAACATAAAAGCTTTGATGCTACTGGTTTACTTTCAGTATTCGCATCACCACCACCTGATAAGTTGGTGACTTTCTTCTATCTTCAAAGTTTTTTGGCCTTGACTAGTCTCCTCAAGAAGCAATAACAGCCCGGACGCTGGTCAAGAGGTATCATGCCATTACCCTTGGATGGTTTGATTGCTTCCAACATTGCGACTACCTCCTCCATCTCAGGTCTCTTGTTGGGATCTGCGTCCCAACATCTTTTCATCACTGTTGCTAGAGACTTCGGACAACATTTGGGTATTGATGGCCTCAAGTTCTGCAGTGCCAGTAATGTCCTTTTATGAGGCTTTATAAACGTTGTTTTCACTAACTCTACTATTCTTAGAAACCTTCACTGGGTATAAGCAAGGAATATAAGAATATGAAGAATGTTCACCTTATAAGTAACAGCTGACGTCAGTTCGGAGAAGCTAAGGTTACGATATGGTACGTCACAGCAATATATCTCCCACAAGCAAATCCCGAAGCTGTAGACATCGCATTTGCTGGTGTACGGTTTGCTCTCAAAAACCTGCGTCAAGGTAAACTCTCATATGATAAGGCTATCAAAAACCTGTCATACATCGATTGGACAACTTCTGATTTATAACTGATCCACTACTTGGGTCGATGATCTTTGAAAATTTCAAGTGCAAGGTTACGCTAAAGAACATTTGTCAATAGTCACCTGATACAGTGACGAAAAAGAATCATAAAATTTATTGATTGTATACCTCTGGAGCCATATAACCAAGTGTTCCAGTAAAGCCTGTCATCTCGCTATTGTTTGAAGCTTGAATTCTAGCAACTCCGAAGTCAGTTATCTTCAGTGTTTGATTTTCATCAAGAAGCATGTTCTCAGTCTTCACGTCTCTGTGCACAAGGTTTCTGGAATGAAGGTAGACCAGCCTGTAAGAAGAAAAAGTATAAGTTTGTAAGTGCTAAATAGCCAAGAGGAACGAAATATATAGTTACAGAAAACAGATTGTAATATCAAATGATGCTGAAGCCAAATTGTTTTTCTTTTTTGGTGCTAATGTATAGAGGTGGGGAGAAAAAAAGAAAAGAAAACTTGACCCTCTTGCAAGATCCAGAGCAAAATCCATGACAGTGCTGAAAGCTAGCTTGCTTTCCAAATTCTTTGTAACGTGAGATTTTAGAGTACCACCAGGACAATACTCTGTCACAACACCACACATATTGGCTGCCAATTTCCCGTTATTGGCGTTTATTTCAATGCGTGATGGACCCGTGAAAGCACCTATGAACTGAAAAAAACAAAAAATACTCAAGTTTTTTAACACTAATATTAAGAGAACAATCCAAACATAATGATTATAATCTAAGCATATAGGGAAAAAAAATCATAACGTCGTGCAGTTATTTATCAGCATTACCTTGCAAATATTGGGATGATCAAGCTTGTTCCAAACAGACACCTCTTGCATAAAAGCTCTCCTGAGAGTATCTATTTCGGATTTTGTTCTTGTATCCTCTTGTCCCCAGTCAAGCACTTTAACTGATGACAAACATATTAACAATTCGAAGATAATAAGCAAAACCAAATTTTGGAAACTAGTAAGCAGCTTATTTATTCTTCATATAAAAGCTAGTCACGGCACGAGGTTTGATTAGGGTTTTAGTTGCAGAACGTGAAGCCATGCATGGTTTAAAAAGAAAAAAACAAACCAGAGTAGCGAGACGAGATAATATACGCAAAGACTCACCAGCAACTTTACGGCCTTCATAAAGAGCACCATGAACGGTTGCGTAGGTTCCTCGAGCAATAACATGGTTAAGGAGGAGCTTCTTGGGATCGATTTCCCACTCTTCTTTGACCCTTCCATCGACGTGTAGCATGTCCCATACGTTGTCTAGGTGTCTGTCAAGCAGTTCCAAGCTCTTCAAATCCATCATCATCTCGAGAATGTGAGTACGTAGGACGATTCTTGTCTACGGGAAATTGAATTTGTTGTTTGTGGCGATGAATCGTGGAGAAAAGGTCTTTTGAGTTTAGTTGAAAACTAGTTTTTTCTGGGTTTTAATGGAAGATCGTTTTCGTGTACGTTTATGGAACTATGTGCTTACCTATTGAGAATTTATAAGAAGGCAGATTCTATGTTGTCACGAATAAGGATTCCTAAAGTATGTCGACTCCTTTTTGCAAGCAAAAACCAAAATAACATATAGTTTCTACTCTGGTAAGAATTCCAAATGTTATAGGAATTTAAGATTATGGGAGGAATCCAGGCCAAAGTTTTATGTTATGTTAATCACTGAATGCATTAATTAGTGAATTGTGCATATATTCATTCTTTATAGTCTGGATAAATACATTGATCTGTGTCTATAATTTATGATATATAGATAAAATATGTGATAGGTCAAATCCTTTTGGCCTAGTACTATGAAATTGATATGGACTGTATATTTCTTTTAAAAAAATAAGAATATAGAGTTTAAATAAAATTAAGTTTATGGGCGTTAAATAAATACGTATATATTCAATCTCAATTATGGTTTTTCTGATCCCTTTTGTTAATGATTTTCCCTATAAACTTTCGCGGCGTCTAATTCGCTTCAGAGTAACAGACTTTAGGTATTGATTCGATTTTAACGGTCAGTCCAAAACTTCATAAGGCAAGCAACCTGTAACACCTATCAATAGATACTCATGATTGGACCTTTTGTGCTAATTGACGTTGATGTTAAAGGCTCTCACCAGGAGTATCCTTATGACATATACATGACTACGACTGGCAAAGAATATTAAGAACTCTCATGCCGTAAAATTCATCAGCGTCAAATGTTATTGCATATGGCAGGAATGAGTAGCCAATAGAGCTGGTGCGGTGGGCACGCAAGTAATGGAGATGAGCAAAGGCAACACAAGGTATATGGATATTTACGTTTCATATGTATGCCATTGACGCATCTTCAGGATCCCGTTATTTTCTACAACTGTTTGTAATGGATAAGAAGTATATATATACAAAATCTAACAAGAGTTTAATATTGGTAGGACAATTTACATGTTTGGAAGTTGGAACAGTACCTCCCTCGATGGAGGTAGTTATCAACAGAACAGTTTTCGGTATTTCTTCTTGTTAGGAGTATCGTGCACCTGTGCTTTTATTCCATATTTCTTCATTTGAAAATTTGTGAAGGCCTCGGAAACTTCTTCCACCTGTAAGACGATGTGCCATAAATTGATATTTAGCCCGCGATATGTAAAGTTTCAGGAAGCTAATTATGGGACTAAGTTTTTGCAAGAACCAGTTCAGGTTTCTTAGAGTACACTCTGACAATCGTATCTCGGCAATAAGCAGGCATCAAGTGACTAACTCTCTCCTCCGGTATTCTGAGCTTCGTCGCAGTCTCATAGTCCTGATAAAGTATAAGCTGTTAGATATCTCTGGCATGGAAACAATGATCTCTGGTAGCTTAATCAATTTCAAGAGGAATAAGTCCAGTGGATGCATAAAATGAAATACAGTTCATATTAATGATCTCTCCAATATCTTGTGATTTAATGCTAAATGAAGTTGATTTGCATTTTGTGGACTTAGAAGGACGTCTGCTATAAATGATACAATGCTCGGCTATTCCTACTCCGTCATCAGAGTCAACAATGACCATTTTGATTCATGAAAGTTAATCGCCTGCCTGTTCTCCTTGGTAAAAATATAGTGAGCAGTATCAAACATACTACAGGAGTCCATAATGAAAAAGAGCAGTAGGTTCAACAACATTAATCATGCTAAGTCTGGTAAGAGAAATTAGTACCTCGAAGAATCTGACGCTGGATCAGCGAATATGCAGGTGAGAAAGCTTGTGGTCAGATCAAAGTATCATAAGGTATCCACAGATAAAGCTTTAAGCCAAGAAGCAATGCTCCAATCATACATACCTTTCAAGAGGGTTGGATTCTCCACGTGTCAAATCAATTTTAACATTGCTAACAGCGACATCTTCTTCGTTTAGTGTAACATTACCGGAACTCTGGTTTCAAATTTATTATTTGAGATGATGATTTTACTTCTTTGAGGAATGAAAAGCTTAGAGGGGGTTCTTGACAGACCTGGGAACAAACAACGTCCTGAGGAGTGACGTCTGTGAAGTGCTCCATTTTGTCCTTTGGAACAGTGAATTCATTGCAGTACTGCAAAAGATAACAAACCCATAAGACCTTATTATTCATCAAATATTAAAAAGGTACTGAAGACAGCCTATATATCACAATGCATCATAGGAAGTAGTATTTTCTCTTTGCAATGCATTAGAATACCTGATATAGATCTCTTCTACGTATACGTAGGATCAAATCTCTCGCTTCCTTGAGCTCTGGATCTTTAGAAATTTCAATGGCTTTCAAAATCGAGTCATCTATCTACATTTTCAAAAGGACGTCTATAAGGCCATATACTTGAAGCAATAATTATTCGAATTAGTGTCTAAGCTCACTGACCGTCCAAAATTGATCAGGTTCGTCAATTAGCGAAGAAATTTGAAGTTTGTCATTTGCTTTTGCTAAGGCATCAACGACCATTAAATCAATAGCCTGAGAAAAGAAACCATTAAACCTAATCTTTCATCACACAGATAACAGCTCTTGCCTAAAAGATGGTACATATGACAGCACAGGATACAGGTTCAACTCATGTAAGCAGCTAGCCATGGAAGAAACATCGAAAAGGCACAATACGGAATGATGAAGTGCAATTCAGTGGAATCATTGCAACCGTGGATTAGGACGAAAATCTAAGTAATTCTCTAGATGACCTCAAGAGAATATGTTGCAACCCATAAGCACCTTTACTTTTGCATGCGCATAAACCGTCCGATGCATGTCAGCGCGTGTAACAAACAACTTGTGGACAGTAAGATCTGATAAAAAACCAGCAAATACGTGTTAGATTACATAGATCACCTATAATATGGAAAAAAATTGTTTTATCTACTCACAATCTTTGGCACGATAACATATCTCATCATCCATTACTCTCATGGTATCCATTAACCTACAGATTAAAAAAATAGAAAGAAGTATATGCCAGTGTCAATACTGGCATAAACCAAACAACGGACCGCAACCGAATCCCTTTATACGTTAGTTATTATATCTAGCTTCCCCAAACAAATCTTTCATACCTTTCATACTCAAAACTGCAGCCCAGTCCACAGGCCCGAGAATCACGAGCAAGGTAATCAAACCTTGAAATGCAGTGCAAAAAATAGATGCATCAGAAATTATCATCAAATGAAAAAAATGATGACAAATACGAAGTCAGAAAGAGAGGTCAAGTAACTTATCAACATCTATCCCATTCCGACCATTTGCAACAATGTCATACAAGAAATGCTTCTTCTGAATAGTCAAAATTGGAAGCGAAATCAAATTTTTAGCGTTTGATGATTAACCATAGATGCTTAAAGAATTGAAAATCACAGATTATAAAGGCTTTAAGCATAAGATGATTTACCTTTTGAGAAGCCTGCTCAGTGCTTGCAATGATCATCTCCTGGAAAATGAAATATACATATTTAGGGGCCTACATTCTATTAGATGATCCTGTTATACATGTACTAGAAACCACTCTTACATGCTGATAAAAGAAGTGGAAAAAA
Source organism: Erythroxylum echinodendron (assembly GCA_027575705.1). Taxonomy (NCBI): domain Eukaryota; kingdom Viridiplantae; phylum Streptophyta; class Magnoliopsida; order Malpighiales; family Erythroxylaceae; genus Erythroxylum; species Erythroxylum echinodendron. The sequence continues at coordinate 5,002,463 of JANZXR010000001.1, forward strand.
AAAAAGAATCTTCATAAGTGAAACAAAACATTTGAGCATTCTGGTGCGGCAGTGAGAGTAATATTTGATAGTTTAACAAACATAGTTTTAGAAAAACGCCAAAAGAGGCAAACATGAAAGGAAAGTCGTAGACACAGAAAATTAATGTAATTTAACCTTCGTTTTCTTTAGGCATTCAGAATCGATATCAATATGGTGTAGGTCAACCATGTAGTCTATCATCTTCACTGACATGTCCTCATGAGACCTGGAAAAAGATTTGAAAACGCAGGTTAAATAATTGGATTCTCATCAGGAAGTACTCTCATTAAGTGCTCGGGTACCAATTTTTTTATAAAAATTTTAATCATAAGCTAGGACTAAAAGTACAACCCCAAAAAACTCAATTTTTACTGGTCCTGCCTAAACTACATAATTTCAAGCATAAGAATTTCAAGCTATTTCAATTATAAATCAAGAATCTAAATGAAGCCTGATATATTTTCGAAAACATTACATCTTCCACGTTGTCCATTCACATAATAGAACTATTAAGATTTATATTATGATCGAATGTTAACTATTGTATTACTTGAAAGAACAGTTAATCTTGTGGCTTTCTTCTTCTCATTTCCCAAATTACATTCACTCATTAATGCTTTCCTACCATGCACTTCTTTGCAGAATCACTGGATGCGTGGAAACTGGAAAAGGTTAAAACGAAATATATTAAAATATCTGAACCTTTCGTCTCGGAAGACCAACAGCCTATCCTACCGACAATACTATATTACCATGTCAAGTCACCTAGAACCCGAGGGAGGAATGCACGTTCAAACAAGTGGCTGAATGGACCATGACCAATATCATGCAGAAGCCCTAACAAAAAAGCACAACGATGGTTAGCAAGCAGAACAAACACGTGCAGTGCAATCTACTTAATAGCACAGCATTTCTTTACCGGCAAGTTTCACTGCCTTTACATCTAAGTTTTCAATTCCAAGCTCTTTTCCCTACCAAAACAGCATGTCCATCACGAAACGCTTCCAACATCATAGATCAAAATGAAAAGATCAGAGTAAGGAGTTATTCATACTTGATGAGCTCTTAACTTATGAACTGCTTCACCAGCAAGCCAATACACGCCAAGGCAGTGTTCAAAGCGAGAATGCACAGCTCCCGGATAAACCATGTTAGTCAACCCTGTATAAGAAAAAAAGGTTCTCTGAATGGATGCATAGGATGTACCTTCTAAGCAGCAAGTAAACGTAAACATGAACTGCTGCTAATTCCTGGATCAGGACTAGGCTTGTTTGGTCATGAACTCTGACGGTCAATACTCTGAGCCAACTTGTATAGACAATGAAAGTAAGCATGTGGCAATCAGGTCATAACCAAACAGCATCCTACCAGTCATAATCTGGTAATTCACCATAAATCGTTTCTTTTGAGTCAAAATCTCCAGGTAGGAAGAAAAATGGAACCCGATATCTTGCTGTACTTTCATAATTACTAGGTACTGTAGTACAACGGAAATCCATGACAGTAAGTAGGAACTGTTATATCAAATATCATTGAAGACAACTGTCACTGTACTTTCACATATGATCATCGATAAAGCATATCAAAGAGCAAGTCTTAGATAACTTTTATAGTTGAATTTCTAACATTCTTAAATACCTAAATGTTTTCCGAAATACCAACTATCACAAAGCATTCATGAGAAAGTCTCGAAAAAGGTAATTATACGGCTCAATTTAAATGAAATGGATGATTAAGCAATAAGAAGAAATACTACAACTTTATATTTATGATTCAGTAATAGCAGTTAATGTTATCTAAGGGCATAAGACAGCACAAAAACGGACAAGGCTGTCGTTATTGGAGGACTAGCGTCTTCGCAAGGTAAAGGTTGATCCTCACCTAGTTGCTTCAGATCACGAAGTCTGCAATATGGAGCAAAATTGTTAGGTAACGGTCTCACTAAGAGGTGATAGGCAAAACAGAATCTTAGGAGAACTCAACACAGTAGAATAGACAGAGTCTTGCCTCTGAAACTGTTCAGTGTCAACGAACTTCAGACAGAGCTGAAAATGCAAAGAGAGTAATTAGGTTACAACTTCGACTATAACTGTTCCGAGTCTTAACTAGAACTGCCAATTTTTCTAATAGTTCAAAGTTTTAAACAAATTCAAATCAACGACCAAGGAAAATCGAATCCACTGAACTTTTATTAATAATAACATACACAAAATAGAGTTCCAATCCAAGTAAGCAAGTGGTTTTTCACACCTTTTGGTCCTTTCCAGGAGAAACAGCAAAAGAGACGGTAATACAGTGGAAGAAAAAAACACGCACACACTTCAATTTTCAACTAACACCCATAGTCATGAAATTTCCTCTTGCTTATGCATAATAACATCACATGAACAAATGCATCCACATGTACATGTGCAATTGTAGATTTAGGATGATTAACCAACGCTGTCAATCGTATCTATAAGACAACAATGGAAAATCGCAATTTTAAATCAAATCTTATTGTAAACACCAGGTGAAGATTTCTGGAGAAGGACGTTCTATTAGAAACTAAATAGACGTTCTTTTAGAACTAAATATCTAAGGAAATCATAGTAGAAGGTTAAGATAACAGGAAGTTAATCTACTCTGCTTTGCGATCTAGCTACCTAGTGCGGTGCCAAGTACAAAATTTACATTCATTACTTTACTATGCTTCTATTTTATTTCCAGTTTCTCCTCATTCAGAAACCTACCAAACTTTTTAGAATCCAAAACTATACCTATTTACTCTGCTTCGTTTTCGATTTTGCATAGGCTAAAGCACAAATAGTGGCATTGGAAAGCAAACCAACTCGAAATATGATAAGAAAGTCAGCATTATCCAAACTGACGGAACCAAAACGAAAGCAAGGAACAGAGAAACAGAAAATGAAAGAACACAAAACCATGTCCATTTATCAATTAGCTTCTACAGAACACAAGACGAAGAAGAAACTCAACGTTAGTTGAGAAGCAGATACCGGATCGAGATAGATGTAGCCATGAACGTTATCGCGAACTTGCTTCGAATAACGGCGGTCCGGATAAAAGCAGCTTGAGAAATCCTCGCTCGAATCAGCTGCCATTGGTAGTCACAGATGAGAGAGATCAACTTGAGAGACGCAGAGAGAAACGAAGACTCCAAACTATAAATGAAACAATTTCATATATTTCTAGAGACTGGAGATGCAGATAGGTGGTTATTATTTGTTGTTAAAGAGAAATGGGAATTTGAAAAGAAGCTGAAGAGGACGAGTTGCTTGGGGGGGAAGGAGACAGTGAAAGGGGCCGTTGATGGGATGCCGCCAAAAAGTGAGGTTGCACAATGTACGTGGGGGACACGGACCAATCAGGAGTGAGAAATTAGGAACTTTAAATGTTCGAATATTAATCATCGTGTACGTTCTAAAGGGGGCCGTTAACTTACCTATCAACTCCTCCGATCCTCGGTTCAGTTACTGTATTATAATTTTGTTTTAATAAAATTTAATTTATTAAAACAAAATTATTTTAAATTATTTTAACAAAATATAATATGATTTATTGTTGTGTTTATCGTAGAGTTTACATAATTATTTAGCCAAATTGTCATAAGAATTTATATTAAATTAAAGTAAACATAAAGATGTAGCAAAAGTATAATAAAGTTACTTTAAAAAAAAAGGTACAATAAAGTTCAGTCGAGCAGCCAAAATGGTTGCGTTCGCATGCTTTGCTTGTCGTCTAAGCAAGAAGTAGCATAACCCCTTGGAACTTGGAGTGTAACAATTGAAAGAATGCAAGTAACCTCTTATTCAATCTCACACACCATCCCCTCACTGTGTAAGATGGAAGGAATATGCGATCATCAGGTCCGAATTAGGATGTAAAATATGGCCTAATTTTACCTAATTTTGAGCTGAATTGGCCGAACCATAAGTTAATTATGATTAATCTGATTAAGTCACAAATTAAGATCAGACAGGTCATAAGTTAGCTCGACTTGACCTATAGCTCAATCGTTACTTTAAAAGTATCATTTTCAACCTAGCTCATTACCCGAAGTTATTTCAAAGATGACATCATTTTTAATATATTTTTTTAAAAATTACGGTAACCCTTCCATTGACAAGCCTAGCTTCTGAGTTGAGGGCAACTATTATTGTTACATATATATATCTATACGAAAGCTATAATGCTTCTCCTTGAAATAAGAACGGAGCGGAGAAATGCCTCCTTCAACCCACATCGATCATGTTAGCAATTCAAAAAATAATGCGAATATCGTACGGAGTTTAGTATTAGATTGAGTTTTGATATAATATTATATTGGACCGGTTAATATTGAATATTGTTTCGGATAAATTTTTAAATTTATAAAATATTTCTTAAAAATTTTAAAAATTTACAAAATAGTTCATTGTCATATTATACAGTTGTACTGTATATTTTTAACTCTGACTCTAAAAATCATAATAATAAATAATAATCACAATTAAAATGAAATAACAATAATTTTTAGATATTTTACATATAAATAATAACCACATTTTTTATGAAAAAGACAATCATCATCATACAAATATAAAATTAAAAACAATATAAAGTATTTAAAATATAACAATTTCAATTTTTATTATGTAATAAATAATAATTACATCAAAATATCCAATAAAAAGAACAATAAATTTCCTTAACTCTAAAATTATTATAATTTATAACGAAAGTTTGTGATAAGGAAACAATCAAGTAGAATTAAAACA
>JANZXR010000001.1:5007343-5017542 GCA_027575705.1 Erythroxylum echinodendron
TTTTATTTTAAATCAAAAATTAAAAAATCACAATAAACATTTAACTAATAATTAATTATAAAAACTTTGAAAAAAAAGAAGAAAAGAGAAGGGCGCAGTATTTTTAAAAAATTTTAAAAATTTTGTCAAAAAGTCCTTATATTTTTTAAAATTTTCGATACCGGCCAGTACTATAGATACCAGTCGGTATCGACTGGTATTTACACCCCATACTAAAGGAGTCGGTATCATTTTATTTTCCGACCGATACGGTACCATCCGGTCGATACGAAACAGTACGCATAACAGTAAGTGCAAGGGCAAGGCTGAAATGAAACAAAAATATCTATATGCTCAGTACCTATAACAATTAGAGTACGTTTGGTTCAGCTTTTGACAGGTAGAAAAGTACTTTTTTCATCGCAAAAGCTATTTTAAGAAAAAAATGAATGTTTGGCTGTAAACTTCAAAAGCACTTTTAGAGTAGAAATAATTTTTTTAAAAGCTAAAATACAGCTTTTTCAAAAGCTCAAATTTGGAGCTTTTCAAAAAAGTACTTTTTCAGGTAAATTTTTTATATCAATTAATGAGCCTATTTTTTAGTCCCTTTTACCCTTATGTTTTACACATAATTCTCACAATATCCACAAGCACATATTCGCGTTTATTTTGAGATTTATATAATATTATTTGAATTTTTATATGTTTTAATATTTATTTTTGAAATTAATTTTACTTATGTTATAATCTGTACAAAAAATTTGGTTAAATATACTTTCATTTATATTTCATATAGTTTAAAATTATATAATAATTAATATATTTTATTTTGTATATTATTTAATATATTTTAAATAATTTTTATATTTTAAATAATTTTATTATAAAATAAAATATAATTAAAATTAATAAAACTACTTTTATTTTAATGTTGCCAAACAATTTACTGTATAAAGCTCTTTTTAAAAAGTTGTTTTTTAATTAACAGTCAAACAGTCAATTGATTTTTTAAAAAAACTCTTTTTAGAAAAATTCTACTGACAAAAACTCTATTAATATAAGCTCAATCAAGCAGGCACTGAGTGCAAGGGCAAGGCTGAAATGAAACAAGAATATCTATACAGATGTCAGAGTTCATACGCACCAACTTGAATGCGTACCAAGAGAATGCTTAAGATAAAAAACTTGGGATAAATTAATTCATTTAATTCGTAGCCCCACATCAGCCCTTCTAACGATTTGCTAATACCGCGAGTGCTTGTTAACTACCATAATATGAAGGGAGAACGTCACGATGTAAAGACATCAATGATGTTGTCATACATGTCTATTCTCTCAAATTGATGCTTTCACCCAAATTTAACATACAAGAACGAGTGAGCAGAGGCCGATGAGAGGAGGCAGGTTAACACAGTTGTCGAATGGCCAAAAAACCAGTTAACGAATAGCTAGCAAAGCCTATAATAAAGTTACACCTCTGGTTCACATAACTAACAGTTTCCGAGCAAGTGCTAGGATGAGCTAGTTCATCATGTAGCTTCCCAACATAGGGCTTCTAAAAAAGAAGAGAAATGGACAAAGTCGAGGGACAATGATGTTGTTATACATGTCCATTATCTCCCAATGATGCACCAACTTTCAACAAACCATTGAAGATCAAAGAAGGCTCCGAAAGTCCTCTTTGATAGGGAATACGTGGTGCCCTGCTCTCGTGTCTAACAAGGTTATAAAGTCGGTCGGCAAATGGACACAAGAACCAAGCATCACAGCGTTGAAATGAAGCTAGTCCCTGCAAGCCAGCAATCAAACCAAAAACTTAAGTTCTTACACATGGTTCACAAACGAAGTAAAAGATTCCACACAAATAATAGCAATTTTGATTAGTAACACACGAACATGGAAATGATCGCAACTTTTCTGTCATTATTCAAGAGTAAACCATGGGGCAGAAAGAAGCACATTTTCAGCAAAACTGATGAGCATCGCCACTCCTTTATTTTACAGTTGATAAAGCCTATGTTCCACCCAGAAGAGGATAGAAGCTCAAAATAAATTGGAAAACTTATCAATCATAATGGGGACCAAATCCAAAGTAACCAGCCTTTTTATAGGAACCAAGATATCTACAACACGCGGACAAAACATAACTGTTCTCAAACTACCCATATAGAGAACATGTCTGAAACATAAATATACAAGATAAGTCTAATGTCCGGCCACAACCCACAATTACACTAGAACTTTCTATAACTCAATAAACCTCACTATCCAGAGGCAGCAATATTTATATACAACTAGTATATGTCAAAGTTGATCAGACTGGCAGCTCAAGAACTTAACATAACCTTTGATAGGATAGTAAGTTGTCTTTTATCATTTTATTCTTCAAAGTCGAAACTATCAACTATATTAACATTGAGTGAAAAATAAATGCCAATACTAACAAGCACTTTTGAATTTAAATTCCAAAGGCTAATTAAACGAAAGAACGAGGCAATGAGATAAAGAAACCAAAAGGAACGTATGCAACACTCTAATCCAATACAATATTGCAGTTTGGCAGATACTAACCAGTACTTAATTAAGCCATCCCAGCTACAAGTTGCTACTTTACTTTGTTCAAGTGGATGCCACTCACATCCGATGCACACCGACTCATGACACTTCATAGTCCTGAAAACTTTGCAACTCTTCCAATCCCAAAACCAGCACTTGCCTTCACCATCTCCCGACATAACAAACCGTCCATCTGGAGAGAAATTGACTTGACAAGCATAACCAGCAACTACATGCCCAGCAAATCTCTTCTTCTTATTTAACTGAAATCTTTCCCTAGTGCTATATATGAGAATCTGGTTGTCCAAACTCTGTGCTGCAAGCCAGTTAGTGTTTGGATGCAGAGCAATTGATGGCATAGAATGCATGTGAGGCTCACTGATATATTTAATAACCACAGGGATCCCAAATTCCCATACACGGAGTGACTTATCATCACTTGAGGTAACAAATCTCCTATTGTTGTCCACAAAAGTGATGGTATTCACTGCTCCCAAGTGTTGATCGTACTCCTGAGTAATCTGCCCAGTATTTATATCCCACTGCACAATCTTCTTATCACTCATCCCTGCCAACAATACATTCTGCTTGTCCTCATCCGGATTAAGTCTAACCACATAGGGAATCTTCCTCGTCGAAAATGTGGATATAACTTGCCCAGTCTCAGTATCCCAATACTTTATATTCTTATCATATCCAGCACTCAGAAACTTAGTCCCATCATTCGAAAACCAAATATCCCTAACCCCCATCGAATGACCCATGTATGTTCGCATACATTTACCAGAATTAAACACATCCCATATCTTCACCTTGCTATCCATCCCCGCCGAGAGAATCAAATGCCCATATTTGGGGAAAAACCTTATAGCATTAACGCCCTTTGTATGGCCACTCCAAGTGTGCACCAATCTCTTGGGTATATAACAATGATCATTGGTGGCCTTCGCGTCCTTAGGTGGCGCAAGCCATGACCTTCCTTGATAATCTCTTTCTTCCTTCCCATGAAAAGTACTCTTATCAACAAAGCTCTCACCTCTATCACCGCCACTCCCTTTCTCCTCCTTCTTCTTAGCATACTCCTCTGCATACTTCTTCTGCTCTTCAGTCAATTCCGTCTGCAAACCCTCCCTCTTACCCGCCCATGGACTCTTCCTGTTCTTCATCAACCACGTGTCAGTCGCCGGATTCTCAACCTCCGACATATCGATAGCGGGACCAACATCCTCACCGTCACCAACGTCCTCCTCCGCCTCCTTTTTCTTCTCAATTTTCCTCTTTTTCTGCTCATGCTGTGGTATATTATAAACCGAAATCCCGTTATTCTTCTCCAAAGCATCTAAATCACCGACATATTCATTACCTGAGGGGTCTGCGGCGTAGCCATACTTGTAAAAAGTGTTGTACTGCTCGTCGAATACGAAAGAGTCGATATTGGCATTCTCGACGAACCCCAGCTTGTGATTGCGCATGCCTTGCGCTATACCGTCCTTGGCGTAGGGGTGCTGGGGACCGTAGATCGGAGCCCAGAGCTGGTCGTAGGTTGGATTGAAGGAGATGGCGTGTTGGACTGGATCGATTGGTTTGGCTAGGGTTTGGTGGGCTTGAGCCACCGTGAGAGCGAGCATCGTGTCGTCGACTTTGGGGGCGGTCGACTTCGCCGGGAGGAGGCGGGGGGGAGAGGAGTCCGGGGAGGAACTAGGGTTCTGGTGCTCAGTGGCCGTCAATTCGTCGTCGTTGTCGTCCTTGTATGTTTGTAGAAGATCCATTGGAACGCCGAGACCTAAGAATGTGAGACTTGGTTTTGAATTTAGTCGGAAAGAGTTAAAGGTCCCGACACACTAGAGTATAAGATAAATACAACCTAATACTAATAATATGTATATAATTTTTTTGTTAATTATTTAATATTTGTTAAGTTTGGAATTCATTAAGGTTATCGTTTTCACGGATACAGAGTTTAGGAAAAGAATGAGGGAAACTGAAAAGCTTGCTTTGTGTAAAGCCGCAATACCTTCCTTGAGAGTGCTTAGTTTCCAATATTTCCGGTCGGCAGACTGAGATTGCTATTCCGTTGGGGCCTAGGGGGTTGTCGAATGTGAATCTCCAACTATTTTTGAAGGAAGAGATTTAAGTTTATACCTTACACTCATTCAATTAATTTTAGCTTTTTGCCACTTAGTTAATTGAAGGTAATATTTATTTTTATTATTTTAATACTACAAATAATTTTTTTAAATAACTAATATATAATTAAAATTATGATGATATTACACTTGGATTAAATTTCTATTATGTATTTTTTAAATTTTTTGTAGTTATTTTATAATAGTGATAGATTGATAAAATAATAAAATTATCACACATTATGTTTATTTTTATGAAAATAATGTCTCATAAATTAAAATAGAGAGACTTAAAGAAGTATGGAAGTACTTATTAGAGAATAGATTTACTAAAATCTAATTATAAAGATTTCAAATAGAATACTACTTATGTATATGAGAATTTCTTATTATGGTAGTTGTATAATCAATCCTTGAGTTAAGATTACTAAAATATCTCATATGTTAATTACTATATTTTAATATTGCTTATGACCTATTCTATTTATGTTAGCTCAGTCGATAGTACTTATATATAATATGAACCATATAAAGATTATTGAGTAAGTCAATAAAAGATTCATTAGTATAAAGTAATTAAAAAGAACATTTCACTATTCTTGATTAGTAATATTTTAAGTTAGAGTGAATTAAGATTTGAAAACATATTTTCAAATATCAATTATAAATCGACTATTAGTCAGCGATAATGAATATGATTAGATTTAAAGAATAGACACTAAATTCATACTATGTGTTTGGTTAGAACATTAAATGAAGAAAATATTAAATTATAAATCATAATCATGTATGGATAAGTTAAGTTAAATTACTTTGACATTTATAATATTTGGATATTCATAACATGTTTTTAGGTGTTAATCATAGTTTATAATTACAAATTATTTAATTAAAGAATTAAAGATAAATTAAAAGAAAATTTTTATCTAATTTAATTATGAATTAGAATTATAATCATGATCATTGTCAACATATTAGAAACCTAATAAGTTACATATAAAAGAGCAATTAAAAAGAGAAAATTCAATTTAAATTAAGTTAGATTTAATTGTGAAGCTTGAGAAACTTAAGGGATCAAATATGACTTTAATTATAATTAGGAAATTTAATTTTAATAAAAAACTCTTTTGTCTTTTTTTTAAATAGGAGAAGGGCATAAGTGTACTAGCACTCTTGCCTTTTCCTCTCAAATGTTAGTGTTCTTTTTCTTTGCTTTGTGGATGTCATTAGAGACAGAATACATGGACAACTTGTAGTTAACAATTTGAGAAGAAAATTTTACGCAAGAATTTGAATCGGGGATATTTTGGCCCTTTTATTTTTTAGTTATGATTCACAATTTTCCAAGTTATTCTATTGAAGAGATTTGATTGAAAATTTGTAAAAAAATATTTTTTATTGCGTCTATGATTTGGTCACAATTAGTTTTCCAATAGAGGTATCATATCCTTATTTAATTGTTTAACTTGATTAAATTTGCTTAATTGTTACCGATTTGATAAATTTAAGACTTAAAATTTATTGACGTAAAAATGATATGATATATGAATTTGATTGTGATTTTTAATTTAAAGAAAATAAAACTTAAAAAATAAAATAAATAGGTAGTAAGATTGAACAGAGAACTAAGAAATTACATAGAAAACTATCGATATAAAGACTCTAGGTTTTGAATATTCCTAAAAACCTTAATTGATTGATCTCTTATTATGCAATTGTTTTATTGATTTATTAGACACTGGAGATTCCTATAGTATGCTAATAGCTCTCTCGAGTCTAATGACCACTAAGTCTAAGGTTTTCAATCAAATCATTTAGGTTAAAATTTATAAGATTGCTTTACCGATTTGTGAATCTCGCTATTAGGTTGGACCCTAATCTAGAGGATTTATGTCATTCAAACTCTAGGATTGCAATAAACTCTTTTCAATTACGATAGATCTATTTACACAAGGATTTCTCAATCTTTATATTATGAAATCAGATTATGATCTAATATTCTAGATCAATTAGAACATTTATTAAATACGTAATTGAATCACAATATATCAATCAAACCAACTGCAATAATAAAAGAATCAAAACATGTTAAAGCATAAGCATAGGGTTCATCTAACCTAGACACTAAAAGAATTTAGTTACACATGATTGAAAATGAAATCAAACAATAAAAACAGAAAATTGAATAGAAAATAAAGGTTCATAATTTTAAATCTCCCTTTTTATCTCCTATCGAATATTCTTGCAAGTAGAGGTTTGATCTTGTATTCTTTTAGATCTTTCGATAAATTCTTCTTGTTTTTTGCTTCTCTATATCAAAATCACGCCTTGAGTGGCCTTCAAGAGTTTCAGAACGCCTCTCTATGTCTACTATCCCATTTTGCCTCCAAACACATCTTTTTATGGTAAATTTTAAGGTTATGGGAGATGCACAGGTTGATGCATAGTTGTATATCAAATCGTGCATAACACAACATCTCCAGATTTCGCAAATATGCACAACACGAGAGAAGTACATGGGCTTATGCACAGTTGTGTATCCCCTTTATGCTTCAAATCTTCATTTTATGTCATGTTTTCATCTAAATTCTCCTCCTTTTCATCTAACTTTCATATTGCCATGATTGTTAGCTATGGAAATGACAAGAGAACCAATTCCCATATTATTAAAAATTCTCAAGGAAATGAGAAAATTAGATTTACCATATTTTACGATTCCTTATTCTTTTTTTTTTAATAAAAGAACATGACAAGAATTGCAAAATAATAATTAATTTTATAAATAATATAACTCGTTTGCATATGGAAATTTTTATGAAGTGTGGAGATTAGCTACTTCAGCTAACTACTTTAACATGTCAATAAAGGTGCATTTTTAAAGAGGATTATCTTATGTCTAGTAGTTGGTATTATTCACATATGTCAATCTTACATGAATTTAAAAACATTTTTTATTCATTTTATTTTTAAAAAAGAGCGTGAAAAGAATTAGAAAATAATCCATAATTTTATAAATAATATAAGTGGTTTGTAGATAAAAATTTTTATGAAGTGTGGAGATCATTTGCTTCACATAAATTAGAATATACAATAAGCATTTGGGCACACCATTTTAACATGTCAACAAATGTGTACTTTTAAAGAGGGTTAGCATACGTCCAATAGTTGGTATTATTCACATATGTCAATCGTTCATGAATTTGAAGAAGGTAGATATTTTTATTTCATACATAAATAATATTTAAATTAATATTATATAAATCATGTTTATTTTAAGGGATGATACATATCGAACATGGTTTCGGTGAAGTTACAATAGACTTACTGTTGTTATAATTATAGACTATGGAAATGATAAGAGAAACAAGTTCGAGAAACATTTGGGAAGGATTAATAAAAGTAACGAGGCAGTGAGATTTAACATATTCAAAACATTCCTTATTCTTTTTCTTTTCAAAAAAGAATATGAAAATAATTACAAAATAGATCGTAATTTCATAAGTAATATTAGTGGCTTGTAGATGGAAATTTTGATGAAGTTTGTAAATTTGCTAGATTGTAGAAATTGGAACATATAATATGGCTCTTAACATGTCGATGAAGGTGCACTTCTAATGATGGTTAGCATGTATCCATTCGTTGGTATTATTCAGATATGCCAATCCTTCAAGAATTTGAAGAAGGTAAGGAGTTTGTTATTTGAACTTCATACATAAATAATATTTAAATTAATAATCATAAGACGTGTTTAATTTGTAGGATGATATATGTTGAACCTAGTCTTAGTGAAGTTTGAATAGAATTTCACTGTTATGATTATGGGTTATGGAAATGATAAGAAAGGCAATTTCTTAATTATAAAACATTATTAAGAAAAGACTTGAACAACCAAAGAATTAGGAAAACCAATGAGACAATCAAGTCCTTTTTTTCAAAAATGAATATGAAACAATTACAAAGTAATTCGATTTGTGGTTTGCTAAATGGAATTTTTATGAAGTGTGGAGATTAGATGGTTCATAGAAACTGGCACATTTGACAAGGACTCAAGCAAACCTCTTCAACCTATTGATGAAGGTGTACTTTTAAAGAGGATTAGCACAAGTCTTGTAGTTGCTATTATTCATATATGTCATTCCTTTATAAATTTGAAGAAGGTGACGAATTTCATATTTGTTCTTTATACATAAATGATAATATATAAAAATATGTTTATTTTCGGGGATAATGCATATCAGACTTGGTCCTAAGGAAGTTAAAATAAAATTTCATGATGTTATAATTGCAGGCTATGGAAATGAAAAGAAAGGCAAATTCTAGATGATTAAAAGTTCTAATAGAACGACTTGAGCAGACCAAGGATGAGGAAAAGTAGTGAGACAATCAAGTTTTATATTCAAAAGAATCCTTATCTCTTTTTTTTTTTGAAAAAGAATATTAAAATAATAACAAAGTAATCTATAATTTTACAAATAATATAAGTCTACAAATTATTATGAATCATGTAAACTAGCTGGTTCACAAAAATTGACACATATTGTTTGGACTCGGGTAAACTAGCTCAACATATGATGAAAATACTCTTTTAAAGAGGTTTAGCATATGTCCAGTAGTTGGTATTACTCGCATATGTCAACCCTTTATGAACTTGTAGAAGGTAAGGAATTTCATATCTATACTTCATATTTAGATGATATTTAAATTAATATTACATAAAACATGTTTATTATATGGGACGATATATAACGAACTTGGTATCGTGAAATTAAAATATATTTCAATGATGTTATAATTATAGGTTATGGAAATGTCGAGAGATGACACTTTTGGATCATTAAAATTTCTCATGAAAAGACTTGAGCAGATGAAAGATTAGGAAAAGTAATGAGATAACCAAGTTTAACAAATTCAAAACATTCCTTATTCCTATTTTTTCGAAAAAATATGAAAAGAATTATAAAATAATTTGTACTTTTATAAATAATATAAGAGTTTTGTTGATGGAAATTTTTATGAGGTATTAAGATTCATTGTTCACTGAAATTGGACGATTTGATGCAGATTTTTGTAAACCTCTTCAATATATCAATAAAGGTGTCACATATACCAATCCTTCGTGAACTTAAAGAAGGAAAAGAATTTTATATTTGAAAAAAAGAATTTGAAGAGAATTATAAAATAATTTGTAATTTTATTAAATAATATAAGTGGTTTGCAGATGAAAATTTTTATAAAGAGTAGAGATTAGCTGGTTCATAGAAATTGACATGTATTATTAGGACTCAGGCAAACCACTTTAACATGTTGATGAAGATGTACTTTTAAAGAGGGTTAGTATATGTCCAATAGCTAGTATTATTCACATATGCCAAACCTTCGTGAATTTGAAAAATGTAAGGAATTTCATATTTGTAGTGAAAGACATTTCTCGGATCGAATGATTTTGTGCGTACCTGTGTCTATGATTGTTTTGTTTTGTAAGATATTGATTTATTTCCTTTCTGCTTTCTTCCTTTAAGTGATTCTTCAATGGTTCAG
>JANZXR010000001.1:5020340-5041421 GCA_027575705.1 Erythroxylum echinodendron
TCAACTCTATTCTTTCACTCTCATCCGAAGCTCTCTTCTTTCTGTTCTTCTTTTCCTTCATTCACGCCACCAATTCTTTCAATAAAGACAAGTCCTCCATACCTCTCCCAAAAGTCCACTTTACCCTTGGTACTTAAGCCATATACCATAAATACCCTCAAATTCTTCTCAATGCATTCCATAAGCTATTATGCTTAAGCTAATGGAAAAAAATTTCAGGGGCTGACAGAAAGATTTTTTCTAAGAGAAGAAAGTGGGAGCAAAATTGAACTTGTGTAAGTTCAAGATGCTCAAACAGATGCAGATCAACTGCCTGGACTCAAGACTATTATTCATTAAGAAACAATTGTTCAACCTTCTGACACGCAAGAAGGTCATAGGTTGGGTAGGATACATCATGCTCTTGAGAGATACGAATTTCTCATAAGTGAGCTTAATGATGTATTGCTCATAGAAGATGATGAGCCTACTACCTATGAAGAGGTTCTGAAGAGTTCAGAATGTGACAAATGGCTTCAAGCTATGAAATTCGAAATGGATTCCATATATGAAGATTAAGTATGGACTTTGGTTAACCCACCTAAAGGGATAAAACCTATAGGGTACAAATGAGTTTTCAAGAAGAAAATTGACATGGAAGGTAATGTAGTTACCCATAAGGCTAGACTTGTTGCTAAAGGTTATCGACAAAGGCCAGATGTTGACTATGAAAAAATGTTTAGCCCAGTAGCTATGCTTAAATCCATTAGGATACTTCTAGCCATTGTAGCTTATTATGATTATGAGATATGGCAAAAGGATGTGAAGACAACTTTCCTTAATGGAAACCTAACCAAGGATCTGCATATGACAACCTGATGGTTTCATATTTATGAATGGAGAAAAGGTATATAAGCTTTATAAATCTATTTATGGATTGAAGCACGCATCTTGGAGTTGGAATATCCGATTTTATGAGACAATAAAAGAGTTTGGTTTCTCATAAAATTTGGATGAGCCATATGTGTATAAGAAAGTTAGTAAGAGTGCAATGGTGTTCCTTGTACTGTGTATAGATTGTTGGATCAAAAACAAAAACATGCTTGGTTTAACTAACAGTAGATTTCAAAAAACTCTTTTAGAAATCAAAACACAACAGAACCATAAACACCAAATCAACATGCTTTTAATCCATACATGATACAACATAAGGAAAATAAATAAAATAAGAATAAGATCAGAATATTATCGACTCCTAACTACTGTTTCGACTCCTGGCTGCTGTGTCCTCAACCAATCCGATCTACCACTTATTCTCCTTGGAAAACTTGGTTAATAAAGTCTTTTATGGGAAAGGAGAAGAAAAACAAATGGAGGTTATTTTCTTTCTATGTTCGACTAGCTAAGAGAACAAAATGAATAGCTTCTCTTTTGCTATATCTGATCGTTTGGAGAGGGTGTGGATAAAATATTGAGAGCTGTCAAAACGTTTTTGGAAAAACCTCCCATAGAACACACACAACCCCTCATTTTTTCATGTTCATTTAGCATCAAATGCTAAAAGATGAATTACTAATGAGATGTACGCCCACATTCATGTTTTATTAATAAGCATAACCGAATGTTAGTGGGAGAGTGGAAAGCCAAAAGCAAAACACTTTACTCTTACATCCAAGCTAAAAAAATTATCTCTTTACAAAACAGTTGGACTTTTTAGCTAAATGACATGCATCCCTCCAATTACAACACCTAGATGTTACATCTCATGTCCAGGTTAATTGTTGTAATAAAAGCATGACCTTTCCATTTAATGAAGAGCTTTACTTAAGAATGTTATTCTATTTTTCAAAAACCATTAAACCATTTAATGATGATGAGCATTACTTAAGAATGTAATCACCGAAAATGGAAGGAGAGACATGTTGTATTTACCAATTCAATGCTAAATGTGCTGCTATCCCTTTAGCTAAAAAACATAAATCTGCATTATTGTAAAATTCAATTTTGCCCTTCTTTTTGTTTTAAAAATTTTGTTTCAATTCAATTATTCTAATTAATCAAATCAAACCCAAATCCAGCTTAATATTAAATGTTCCTTTAGGCTTATAATTAACAATTAATTAGTGTAAGCCCAACATTTAATTATACGCTTAAGACCCAAACTGTCTCATTTTCTTTCCGGTAACCTTAGTTTATTTTTCTTACTTTACTTGATACCTTCCTAAAATCTAAGTGAGGAATCTAATTGGATTTAAATAATTCAAGTTCTAATAATCTTGGAATTAATTTAATCCTAGTATAATTAATTCCAACTTATTAACCAAATGTCATTCCACTGAAGCCAATTGGTTGAACTCTTGAATTGCTTAAAATTATAAGAAATCATGTTTTAAAATTATTAACTCGATTTCCATTCATAAACTCTATTATGAACCATATTATAGTCAACTGCACAATAAAGGATAAAAATACTATTTTGCCATTATATTGGATTTTCCTTCAAGATCACCTGTTTCACTCTATATGGTGATTAACATATAAGAGCTAATCTTGGTGTTAAGACTTGCTGGGTAGCTAGTCCATCAAACTACTAGTGCCAATTTAATCACCAATCTCCGTAAAACATCTAGAAGCGATGATATCACTATAAACTCTTTATTTGAGTAAATGTTCCCTGATGCATGTTTCAATTAATAATTCCAACATGCGGACACTAGATTGATACCCAATAAAAATCCATTCGATCATATCAAGAATTATAAACAAACAGACATAAGTTTACCACTCATCCAAGTTGTGGTTTGTAACAAACGAACGCTAAATTGTATGTTTTAATATTAAAGTGACAAGCTACTTTATTCTTTAAAAAACATAAGTGATTCCATATTCATTTAATAGTGCCATTACCGATAGTCAACTACTATCATGATTTGAAACTCATCATTCCCTTGAAGTAAACTCCTTTACTTACACAAAGGTAAATCGCAACACTACAGTCTAAACCATAATTAAGCGATCAACTTGATCATTTGACTGTTAGTCATTTAATTTAGATTATAATAATATACATATTTCCCATACATCTCCATGTATATGTATATTACTTACAAAAGAACCTTGGTACCTTATAACTATTTATATTATGCTCATACAAATAAAACCAAACTCTTTTATTTTATTAATAATAAAAATTTTCATTACAATACTGTAATTGGAAAAAAATTAAGTTATATGTAAGTACACTTGCTTTCTAGGGCATATATTTACATAACCCTAACAATCTCCCACTTGCCCTAAAGCAAGTTTGACTTATCCCTCATTCCCATGCCTTCAAAGTGACCCTCGAAACTCTTCTGTGATAGTGTCTTTGTGAATGGATTAGCATGGTTTTGATCTGTGGGAATCTTTACCACATCCACCTCACTACATTGTATTATCTCCTTTATGAGATGATACTTTCTCTCAAGGTGTTTGGCGACTTTGTGAATCCAAGGTTCCTTAGAATTAGCCACTGCCCCACTATTATCACAATAAAGTGTAATGGCCTTTTCTGCCTCAGGAACTACCTCCAAATCCTTTAGGAACTTGTAGAGCCAGATTGCTTCCTTTGCTGCTTTATAAGCGATAATATACTCAGCCTCTATAGGCGAATCAGCAACACAAGATAACTTGACACTCCTCCAAACTATAGCTCAACCTCCCAAAATAAATATATAATTAGAAGTTGATTTCCTTAAATCAACATCTGATTAGAAATCGGAATCTGTATATCCTGTTAGAATAAGGTCTTTTCTAGAGTAAATAAGCATTAAGTTCTCCATCCTACGAAGATACTTCAGTATGCACTTGAACGCAGTCCAATGCTTCATCTGTAGATTAGAGCGGAATTTGTTTACGAGTTCTACTGTGTAATAAATATCCAGCTTAGTTCAAAGCATAGCATACATTAAACTTCCAACTGCTGAAGCATATACAATGTTGCGCATGTGTTTAACCTCCTCTTGGGTCTTAGGTGCTTGATCCTTTGAAAGTTTGATTCCATGTCTAGTAGGTGTGAAACCCCTCTTGGAATCCTACATGGCAAACTTATTATGTTCTCAATGTAAGTTAGTTAAGACAAGGCTATCAGCTTGTTCTTACGATCCCTTTTAAGTTTGATCCCTAGAACGTAGCTAGTCTCTCCCAAATTCTCTATTCATTTAGCCATCCCTAGACTGTAGATAACATTCCTACATTATTCCCAATGAGCAGAATGTCATCGACATATAGAATTAGGAAAGTAACCTTGCCTTCTCGTATCCTTTTATAGACACAAGGCTCATCTAGGTTTTGTATAAACCCATATGTTTTGATAGCCTTATCAAACCTAATATTCCAAGACCTAGATGCTTGCTTAATTCCATAAATGGACCTTTGCAACTTGTATACCTTATGCTCATTACATGGCTCAATGAATCCTTCTGGTTAGGCCATATAAATGGTCTCCTCATGATCCCCATTAAGAAATGTGATCTTGACGTCTATTTTCCATATTTTCATAATCGAAATAGGCTACTATGGCCAAAAAAATTCTGATGGACTTAAGTATAGCAAATGGAGAAAAAGTCTCCTAATAGTCTATACCCTCCTTTTGAGTATACCCCTTAGCTACCAACCTAGCTTTAAAGGTCTCTACCTTTCCATCAGATCCTCTCTTCCTTTTAAATATCCATTTACATCCTATGGCTTTTACTCCTAGTGGTAGATCCACAAGGATCCAGACTTTGTTGGCATACATGGAATCTATTTTTGATTCCATTGCATTGAGCCATTTTTTCGCATCAACAACATTAATAGCCTATGTATAAGTAATGGGATCTGTTACTTCTTAGTCTGCGATGGAAATTATGCCTTCTCCTAGATGTAGATACCTTTCTGGTTGTCTCATAACCCTTCCAGTATGTCTAGGCACTACTTAATGTTCAGGCTGCTCTTCTGATTCAACTCTTGAATCCATTTCAACATCTTGTTCAACTATATCTGAATCAACTCTTGGTTTGGATGAAATAGATAACTCTTTTAATACTATTTCACTTATTCCTTTGTGATTTCTCACAAATTCTTACTCCAAGAAGGTCACATTTCTCAACAAAAATACCTTCCTATCTTAAGGACTGTAAAAATAATACCCTCATATACCCTCATGATATCCTACAAACAAACATACTTCTAATGGATTTAGGCCTTAGAACATGGGCTAGGTAGCCCCAAGTCCTCAAGTGCCGTAATTAAGACACTCTTCCAGTCCACAACTCCATAGGTGTTTTAGGCACCGATTTGGACGGAGCAAAGTTAAGAAGATAAGTTGTTGTTTGTATGGCATATCCCTATAACAATTCAGGAAGGCTAGCATAGGAAATCATTGATCTTACCATTTCCAATAGATTCCTATTCCTTCTCTCAACTACACCATTATGTTGAGGTGTTTTGGGAGCTGACAAGTTGGAAACAATTTGATTGTCAATTAGGAATTGTTGGAACTCTCCAAATAAGTACTCATCACCTCGATCCTATCAAATTTGTTTTAATGGCTTGCCTAGTTGCTTATCAACTTTAGCTTTGAGTTCAAAGGACTCACTCTTTTTGTGTGTCAAATACAAATAGCCATGTCTATAGTAATCATCTATAAAGGTTATGAAGTATTCATAACCTCCTCTAGCTTGTACGTTCATAGGCTCACACACATTAGTGTGTACCAGGTCCAACGTAGATTCAAATATGTTTCCTTTAGAAAAAAATGAGGCCTTGGTCATCTTTCCTTTAATACAAGATTCACAAGGGGTAATGGATCATTATCTAAACACGTAAGGATGCCATCCTTCAATAACCTGTTAAGTCTTTCTGATTTATATGACTCATCCTTAAGTGGCACATATATTTTGAATTAATGCTAGAGTCGTTGACTTTTCTTGGTTTTATTAATTCAGTGGTGTTTAGTGAGCCTGTCATAGGTTGTATAAACAACAATCCCTGTTTAATTACCACATTACAAATAAAATCCTTATTCTCATATATTAAAACAACTTTTTCAAAATATAAGGAATAACCAAATTTTATTAAACAAAAAACAAAAATCATGTTCCTTATAATCATTAGGATGTAATATACATCCTCTAAGTATAACCTATGACCAGTAAGAAAGTCTAAGATAACTAGACCCACTTCTTCTGTCAAAACGTATGATCCATCTACTATCTTGACTTAAAATTGGCCTTTAGGCAGTCTTTTCCTTTACTGGAACCCTGATATGGAATTGCAAACATGGTCAGTGGATCCTAAATCTAATATCTAAGAATCAGATGAATCTGCCACATTTTTAGCTCCTAACAAACTTAGGAAACCTATTCCTTGTTTGCTCTTGAGGGTATCACGGTAGACCGTGCAGTTCCTCTTCTATTAGCCCTTCTTACAATAGTGGAAACACTTTCACTTGGTGTCCTCTTTGGCCTTTTTTTTCATAGGTTAGGCCTTGACCCCTATTTGGGTGTTCCCTTTCTTTGCACCCTTCTTCTTTTTCTTACCCTTATCCTTAGGCTTAGAAGAAGATGTCACATGAGCCTCTGGCTTATTGGCCTTGATAATCCTAGGTGTTAAGCTCATAATCTAACTTAAACTACTAAAAAGAAGAGTTTAAGCTGTTAATAATCATGATCATTTGTGTTTCTGCATCCATTTTCACCCAAGCAACTCGGAATCAATAACCGCAGAGATTACCTTAAGCATGTAATCCCGCAATGGTTCACAGGCTTTTATCTAAGATTATGAAAGGTTTGGATAGCTTTCGCCCTTGTAGACCTAGTCCTCACACCAAACATCTCATATAAGTGATGGACCATTGCTCCGACATTTTATATGCCTGCAAATTGCTTCTGCAATATTGTACTGATAGAAGCCATAAGTTAGCACTTGGCAGTCTTATCAGCATTCTGCCATCACTCATATTGCTGGACTTCCTCAGGAGTTGATTTGTCACCTAGAGGTACAGGCTCATTATCTGTTAATACCCATGAAATTCGTTCATATTGGAGAATGATGTCGAGGTTATGTCTCCATTGATTAAATTTTTATCTGTTTTCTAATTTGTTATTAGTCAAAAGCATTGTGAGTGGATTCATATTGTAGTAATTATGTCTGAAAATAAATTAGTAAAGAATGAGCATACTAGTAAAAAGCATTGGAACATTGTATAAAATCATGATGCATGTATGCATAATGATAGATTTAATAGAACTTAAAATATTAAATCTTTATGTGACGGTTATTTTTTTATCTGTAACAGACTAAGTGATTGTGGGCCATCTTATCTATTAAAAGAAAAATTGGGACCCTCCTACTCAAAAAGTTAAAAACAAGTTAATGGCATTTTTAAAAAAAAAATTCTTTTCCTTAATCCATGGTTGCTCCGTCTTCAAAATCACAGAATTTTGCAAATAGAAAAAAAAAGACAAGGAGGAAATATGGCGATGATAGGCCACCCTCCTTATTACAAACCAAACGAAGAAAGCTCACATGGTAAATCAATTTTCTATGGATAACCTACAGAGCAAACCAAAACTTACACAACACTTATTTGTATCACATAAAAAATTACAGCATAAATAATGTAATGTAATTGCCAACCATTGCAGCATACATAATTTAATGTAATTGCCAACCCATACCACATATAGGAACCAAATCATGCATAATAAAACCAACTTTGATACCAATTATTGGTTCGAAAACAAAAACATGCTTATTTGATGTACACAGTAGATTTCAAAAACTTTTTCCGAAATCAAAACACAGTGGAAGCATAGCATAAACACCAAATCAACATGATTTTAATCCATACATGATATGGTATAAGGAAAATAAATAAAATAAGAACAAGATCGGAATATTACGGACTCCATGCTACAGCTTTGACTCCTTACTCCTGTGTCCTCAACCAATATGATCTACCATTTGTTTTCCTTGGACAACTTGGTTAACAAAATCCTTTTGTGGGAAAGGAGAAGAAAAACAAATGGAGGTTATTTTCTTTCTATGTTCGGCTAAAAAAAAATAGAGGTTATTTTCTTTATATGTTCGGCTAGCTAAGAGAACAAAATGAATAGCTTCCGTTTTACTATATCTAATGGTTTGGAGAGAGTGTGGAGAGAATAATTGAGAGCTGCCAAAACATTTTTGGGAAAACCTTCAAAAGAACACACGCACCACCTCATTGTTTCATGTTCATTTAGCATCAAATGTTAAAAGATGAATTGCTAAAGAGATGTACATCCACATTCATGCCTTTATTAATAAGCATAACTGAATGTTACTAGGAGAGTGGATAACCAAAAGCAAAACACGTTAATTTTGCATCCAAGCTAAAAAAATTCTCTTTACAAAACACTTGGACGTTTTTGGCTAAATGGCATGTATCCCTCCAATTACAACACCTGGACGTTACACCTCATGTCCAGGTTAATTGTTGTAATAGAAGCATGACCATTCCATTTAATGAAGAGCATTACTTCTGAATGTTATTCTATCTTTTAAAAGCCATTAAACCATTTACTGATGAAGGGCTTTACTTAAGAATGCTATCACAACAAATGGAAGGAGAGACACATTATATTTAGTAATTCAATGCTAAATGTGTTGTTGTCCCTTTAGCTACAAAACTGAAATCTACATTATTGAAAAATTCGATTTTGCCCTCCTTTTTGTTTTAAAAAAATTTGTTTCAATTTAATTAACCTAATTAATCTAATCAAACCAAAATCCAACCCAATATTAAATGCTCCTTTGGGCTTATAATTAACAATTAATTAGTGTAAGCCTAATATTTAATTATAGGCTTAAGACCCAATTTAATTAACTTTTAATTAAATTGTTCTAGTCTTATTGGCCCAAATCCAATTTGTCTATTTTTCTCCAAACGGTCTCATTTTCTTTCTAGTAACCTCCATTTATTTTTTTTACTTTCCTTGATAACCTCCCTAAAAGCTAAGTGGGGAATCTAATTGGACTTAAATAATTCAAGCTCCAATAAGCCTGGAATTAATTTATTCTCAATAGAATTAATTCTGACTTATTAACCAAATGTCATTCCACTAAAGTCAATTGCTTGAACTCTTGAATTACTTAAAATTATGAGAAAAAGTGTTTTAAAATTATTAATTTGATGTCCAATTGTAAAATCTATTATGAACCATATTATAGCCATCCGCACAATAAAAGGTATAAATACCATTTTGCCCTTATGTTGATTATTCCTTCCAGATCTCTTGGTTCACTCTACACGATGATGAACACACAAGATCTAATCTTAGTGTTAAGACTTGATGGGTAGCTAGTCCATTAAACTACTGGGGCCAGTTTAATCACTAATCTTTATAAAACATCTAGAAGAGATGATATCATTATAAACTCTTTATTTTAGTAAATGTTCCCTTATGCATGTTTCAATTAATGATTCCGATATGAGGACACTGGATTAATACCCTATAAAAATCTATTCCGATCATATCAAGAATTATAACAAAACACACATGAGTTCACCACTCATCAAGATTGTGGTTTGTAATAAACGAATGCTAAAGTCTATGTTTTAAGATTAAAGTAATGACCTAATTTATTCCAGATTCATTTAATAGTGCCCTAATCAAGCAACCATCTTGATCATTCGACTGTGAATCAATTAATTTAGATTATAATAATATATTTTTTCCCTTACATCTTCATGTATATGTATATTACTTACAAAAGAAACTTGGTATCTTATAACTAGTTATATTATGCTCATACAAATAAAACCAAACTCTTTTGTTTTATTAATAATAAATATTTTCATTACAATATTGTAACTAGAAGAAAATTAAGATATATGTAAATACACTTGCTTTCCAGGGCATTATATTTCCATAACCTTAACATAGATGGCATATTGCTAATAGGAAACAATGTCTAAGCTTTACAATCAGTAAAAATTTGGTTAGCTAAGAACTTCTTTATGAAAGACCTTAGAGAAGCAACTTAAATTTAGGTATAAGGATTTGCAGAGATAGATCTAAGAGGTTGCTTAGTCTTCTCAGTCTACATACATAGACAAGATGCTAAAGAGGTTTAGCATAGACCAGTCCAAGAGAGGTTATCTTCCTATGGTACACAGGATTACACTCTCTAAATATATGTGTCCAAAGACATAAGATGAGAGGACTCACATGAGTATGATTCCTTATGCTTCGGCTATAGGATCAATCATGTACACTATGTTATGTACTAGACTTGATGTATCTTATTCTTTAAGTGCTACAAGCAGATATCAGTTAGATGCTGGTGAGGGTTATTGGGTGGTTGCTAAGAATATCCTTAAGTACTTGAGAAGAACTAAAGATGTATTCTTGGTGTATGGAGAAGGTGATCTTGTGGTAAGTAAGTATACTGATGCCAGCTTCCAATATCATAAGGATTGACTCCAGATTCCAGTCTGGATATGTGCTCACACTGAATGGTGGTGCAGTCAGTTGGAAAAGTTGCAAACAAGAGACGAAGGCTGATTTGACAACAGAGGCAGAGTATATTGCAGCTTCAGAAGTGTCAAAGGAAGCAATTGGGATCAAGAAGTTCATCATGGAATTTGGTGTGGTTCCGGTCATTGCTGACCCAGTGCAGTTGTATTGTGACAACAACGGGGCTATAGCACATGCGACAGAATCGAGGTCTTATTAGAAGTTCAAATATGTACTCAAGTGCTACTATTTGATTAGAGAGATCATTGGTGAAAATGATGTCAATATATATAGGTGATCCATTGACTAAGCTTATTTCCCAAAAGAGTTTTGTGCCATGTGCACACGCCTATGGTATTAGATATCAAGGCGATTAGCTTTAGTGCAAGTGGGAGTTTGTTAAAGAAGTGCTCTAAAGGCAATCACCTTTAGCACTCATCGTACAAATCATTTTATAATTAATAAATTCATTTTCATTATTTCAATTTTCATACGTTTATGGGTTTGATGTTGATCATAAATTGATTTAATGAAGTCCTTGATACAAAAGGTAGCATGGAGGAAATCATTATAAGATTATGATAATAAGATTCTTATCATCTGTAATTATGTTAGTATCAAAACTTTCCTTCATCTTACGATTAATTCAATGGGATATCATTAATTCGAATAAACTAGCGCATGTTAAACTCCTTAATTAGATTAAACAACGGATCTCATAGCCTTTAGACATGAGTTGTTTAGAGTTTACATGTTGATGCTTACTGAAGTTAGTAAGTACATTAGATTGACCTATTATGAGACAATCATATGGATATTTTATTCCAGCATCAATGATATTCTCATCATAGAAATGGTGTAAGTATCCTTTGACTTGAGGTGCTTAAGGATGTCACAGATACTGATCCTATGCTTCGACTCTATTCATCGGTGCCTTTCAGGGGTTACTTATAAGGTGGTGGTTGGTACATCTTGAGGTATTCAAAGGTAATTGAGTAACTAATAAAGGATTCACCACTCCTGATAGAAGGAGATGATATTACTCAGAAGTCTCTAGTTAAAGGAGATATGTGTCATGAAGAGAGTCTTCAATGACACATAAAGTAATGAGATCCTCAGGATAAGATCTAATAACACTTGGACTATATGTGACGTAGTCAGTCTATTGGGAGTTGACACTTTGACCATACTCTAAACCAAGTGGGGAATACATCGTGAAAGGACAAATTGTATGGCAACATTGCATATGGAAGGGTTCATAGTCAAACCACTGACTTTTTAGTCAATTGGGGGTCATGACATATTGCTAGATACCGCTCTTGACTTACTTGAATTAAGTATTAATTTAAGTGGCCAAAATAATTAGGAATCTAATGGGTCACACACACAGGAGATTCAAAAGATAAGTAAAATGGTCTTGAATGGTGATTCATGATATGAGAGAGTGTTTCGAGATTGGATCGCAATGTGATCATGGTAGAAAAAGTTGTATGGAATAGAATAGAAACAAATGTTGTTGGATTCCATTAATGCATACTATTTATGGTCATTAACTTCTTATAACTTCCATTAATGCATGTTATTCATGACCATTAACTTCCCATAACTTTCAATTAGGCCAAATGGTGCAAAAACTTGAGATGATTTTCGTGCTTCTTGGGTAAGACATAAAAAAAAGAAAGGTTCTTTTTGTTACACACACTTTTTCTCTCCATCTCTCTCTAAAGTTCTTATATTTGCTAGCACAAAGAAAGAATTCTAGCTATCTCCTAGTTAGGTTTCATCCTTCTATCTTTGCGTGGACTTTCATTAGAGATGATCTACATTGATTGTTATGGTTTATGACAACCTAATACAAAGAAGATTAAAGAAAGAAGGAGATCATCAGAAAGGTATGTAAACATCATACATTTCATGTTATTGTTTTCCTATATCTATATGCATGAGTAGATATAGTTTTTGAGGTTCCGTTTTATTTCTATTACATATATTTGATATATATTGTGAGTGAGATGCATGATCGAAACCTAACAATAGTACTAGATCCATCTGATATATATTATGAGTGAGATGCATGATCGAAACCTAAGAATGGTACTAGAGCCATCTTGTGCCTTATTAAATGTAGAATACATGACATGTGAAAACTGTTTTCATGGTTATGATAGATTAGGGTCTTGTAAAGCTAATTCGACGACAGAGGTAGAGTACATTAAAGCTTCAGAAGTAAAAAAGGAAGCAGTTTAGATTAAGAAATTCATCATGAAACTTGGTGTGGTTCCAAGCATCGCTGACCTAATGCAATTGTATTGTGACATCAACGGGGTTAAAACACAGGTGAAGGAGCCGAGGTCTCATCAGAAGTCCAAATATGTACTTAGGTGCTACCATTTGATTGGAGAGAACATTAGTAGAAATGATGTCAAGATGGGGGGAATTCCCACCGATTAGAATATAGCTAATTTGTTGACTAAGCCTATTTTAGAAAAGAGTTCTATGTCACACGCCTATGGTATTAGATATCAAGGAAATTGGCTTAAGTGTAAGTGGGAGTTTATTAGAGAAGTGTTCTAAAGTAATCACCTTTAGCACTTACTATACAAATCATTTTATGATTAATAAATACATTTTCATTATTTCGATGTTCATATGTTTATGGATTTGATGTTGATCTTAAATTGATTTATCGAAGTCCTTGATACAAAACATAGCATGGATGAAATATTAGGTTCTGATCATACATCTCATACATAATATATATGAAATATATGCAACGGAAGTTAGACAAAACCTCAAAATCTATATCTACTCCTACATATAGATATAGAAAATAAAAAACATGAAATGTAAGATGTTTACATACCTTTCTGATGTTCTCCTTCATTCTTTTATCTTCTCCACGTTGAGTTGTCGTAACCCACAATGATCATCGGAGAACATCTCTAATGAAAGCCCAAACGAAGATAGAAGGATGAAACCTTTGTGCTAGTAAAGATAAGAACTCTTGAGAGAGTTAGAACCTTTCCTTTTTCTTTGTGTCTTACACAAGAAGCATGAAAATCTTCTTAATTTTCTGCACCATTTGCCCATCCATAATGCCCATCACTAATGGAAAGTTATGGGAAGATAATGGTCATGAATAGTAAGCATTAATGGAAGTTATTAATAAGTTAATATCCATGAATAGCATGTATTAATAGAAGCCAACAACACTTGTTTCTAATCCATTCCATGCAATGTTTTCTACCACGATCACATCGTGATACAATCTTGAAACACTCTATCATTTCTTGAATCACCATTTAAGACCATGTTACTCATCCTTCATATCTCCTATGTGTGTTACCTATTAGGTTCCCAGTTATGTTGACCAATTGAATTAAAACTTAATTTAAGTAAGTCAAGAGCAGTATCTCACAGCATGTCATAACCCCCAATTGACCAGAAAGTCAGAAGTTTAACTACAAACCATTCTATATGCAATGTTGCCATGCAATTTGTCCTTTCACCATCTATACCCCACTTAGTTCAGAGTATGGTCAAAGTGTCAATGCCCACTAGACTAACTATGTCACATCTAGTCCAAGTGATAATAGATCTTGTCCTGAGGATCTCATAACTTTATGTATCATTGAAGAATCTCTTCATGACATATATCTGCTCTAGCCAGAGACTCCTGAGTAATGACACTGATAAGAGGCCATGGGTATTATCTCCTTCTATTAAGAGTGGTGAATTCTTTTTTTGCTACTTAATTACCTTTGAATACCTAAAACTATACATGATCACCACCCTATGAGTAACCCCTGAAAGGCACTAATGAATGGAGTCAAAACAACAGGATCAGTATCTGAGATATCCTTGAGTAGGTCAAGTCGAAGGATAATTGCACCATTGCTATGCTGGGAATATCATTGGTAGTAGAATAGAATATCCATATGATTGTCTCATAATGGATCAATCTAATGTACTTACTACCCTTAGTAAGCATCCACATGTTAACTCTAAACAACTCATGTCTACAGCTTATTAGATTTACTGCTTGAACTAATCAAGAAGTATAACTTGCGCCAATCTATCCGAATTAATGATATCTCATCTCATTAATCCTATGACTAGGAAAAGTTTAGATACTAACATAATTACACAAGACAGGAATCTCACTATCATAATCTCATCATGATTTCCTCCGTGTTATATTTTGTTTCAAGGACTTTAATAAATCAATTTAAGATCAACATCAAATCCATAAACATATAAACATCGAAATAATGAAAAATGCCTTTATTAATCATAAAATGATTTGTAAAATAAGCACTAAAGGTGATTACCTTTACAACAACCAAACATGTACTCAGGTGTTACCATTTGATTAGAGGGAACACTAGTGGAAATGTTGTCAAGATAGAGAGAGTTCCCACTAATTACAATATAGTTGACTCATTGACTAAGCCTATTTCCCAAAAGAGTTTTGTTTCATATATACAAACCTATTAGATATCAAGGCGATTGGCTTTAGTGCAAGCGGGAGTTTGTTAGAGAAGTGATCTAAAGGTAATTGCCTTTAGCACTTATTATACAAATCATTTTATGATTAATAAAGGTACTTTTCAGTATTTCAATGTTCACACGTTTATGAATTTGATGTTGATCTTAAATTGGTTTAATGAAGTCCTTGATACAAAACATAGCATGGATGAAATCATTATGAGATTATAATAATGAGATTCTTATAATGTGTAATTATTTTAGTATCTAAACTTTCCTTAGTCATATGATTAATGACATGGGATATCATTAATCTGGATAAACTTGCACATGTTGTACTCTTTGATTAGATCAAGCAGTAGATCTTATAAGCTATAGATATGAGATGTTTAGAGTTAACATGTGGATGCTTACTAAAGGTAGTAAGTACATTGGATTGACCTGCTATGAGACAATCATATGGACATTCTATTCCAATATCAATGATAGTTTATCATAGCAATGGTGCAAGTATTTTTTAACTTAAGGTGTTCAAGGATATTTAAATACCAATCTTATGCTCTGAATCTATTCATCGGTGCCTTTCTGGTTACTCATAGGGTGGTGATTGGGTGCAACTTGAGGTGTTCGGAGGTAATTAAGTGGCCAGTAAAGGATTTACCACTCCTGATAGAAGGAGATGCTACCCACAGCCTCTTGTCGAGGTCATTACTCGAGAGTGTCTGCATAGAGAAAATATGTTTCATGAAGAGAGTCTTCAATGATACATAGAGTAATGAGATCCTTAGGACAAGATTTAATAACACTTGGACTAGATGTGATGTAGTCAGTCTAATACTAGATGTGATGTAGTCAGTCTAATGGGAGTTAACACTTTGACCATACTCTGAATCAAGTGGGGTATAGATGGTTTTTCAGCTTGGTTTATTAAAAAAGACATAAGATGTTAGTAGCAAATTATTCACTGAAATTGTATCTGAAATAATATAGACTGAGAGGTCACAATTCAATTTCTATTTATTTAATTTGAATTGAGTGGATAGATCTCAAGAGAGGGTATCATAATTATTCGATATCTAGGGTCAAGTATGATTAAATAAAGAAGGTGAAGTGAAAATTACGTATGATTAAATAAAAAAGGTGAAGTGAAAATAAATAAGGATAGAAGTAATTCCTACGTTTTTATCATTAATTAATCAACTCTTTGACTACTGCTTGTTTCATCATTCAATTATCAATTATTTTATTTTTAGTTTAGTTCTTAGTTATTCATCATATTGTTAAACTTAAACAAGGAGTACAAAAATTGTTAAGTGACTAATAAAATCCTCATAGGAACGATACTTTTGATATGATAAGTGATAGTCATAGACTATAATGTTTTAATTAGTAGTTTAGTACATGTTTAGTAGTTAATTGAATTGTTAATGCATGCTTAGATTAGGTTTTGATTATTTAGTTAGATATTTGTCTTTTGAGTGTTTTGAAGGTTAGAGAACACTTTTGAGCATCAATTTTATGTTTTTGAGGTGCCTTGATGTGTTTTCTAGTGTTTCAGGGCAAATATAGAAGAACGGAGGAGATTTGGAGAAAACTCGAAGGAGCAACCAGGCCCACGATCATGAGAGAAGCACCAGGGAGGAGCCACAATCATGACAGAAGGTTCATTCAAGGGCCACAATCGTGGCACTATAGGCCATGATCATGGCTTGCACGATAGAACACGCAGATAGCCTTTCTAACTTGAGTTTTTGAGGGACTATTCAAACCTTTCAAACTTACAAAAAACCCTAGGGTGGTTTGCCCAAATTAGAAAAAAATATAAAAGGTTTAATGAAGAAACCCTAAAGGAGCTTCATTTTTTCCACTTTTGGAAAACCCTCAAAGAGAGAGAAAGAGGAGTGTGAGAAGAAGAGAAAGAGGAGAAAAGAGCGGGTCTTCGGAACTAATACTCTCACGAGGCATCCAAAAACCCATTCTATTGCGTATTTCTTTCATTTTGTTGTCCTTTTCTTTGAATAAGAAGATGAATATGAATATATGTATAGATTTGGGTTTGATTAAGATGTTTTAACTTTCCTTCTAGATTTGACTTTGATTTAATGTTAATTTAGTCATTACTGTGTTATTGTGATTAGGTGTTATGATTGATTGTGATATTTACATATTTCAATAACAAAACGAGAGGGTAAACCAGATAAAAATGATTATATCAGATTAATAAGAGTTAGGTTATCTAATTGACCTTGCAATCAATCTAGTCCGTTATTATATAGAGAGAGATCCCATGTAAGACTTGATTATTTATTAAAGGTCTTAAGATCTAATTATAATTGTGGGTCTTTTGTTAATTGAGAGATTGAAATTATATAATTTAATTAGGGTAATGAATTAGGGTGCGTGATTATAACTTAAGAGAAAGTGATCCCCCCTTTGATAGTCTAGAACTGACACCTCGTTAACACATAAATGACTAGGTTAACATTAATGATAGGAAGAATCCCCTCTCCCATAATCTGATAATTTTCCTTGAATGATTTCTATTGTGAATTTTGTGTTGCTCAATTTTGATTCCTTTTGTATTAAATTCCTAAACTACATTCCTGCTAACCAAATTCTTGTGTTAAATTTCTTGTTCAATTTTATTTTCAATTTAATAATTTTCTAACCTTAGATAATATAGGATTAGTTCACCTTCCTCATATGATCGACCCTTCACTTACAACAAATCACGACCCGTGCACTTGCGGTACTTGAGGACTATAAATTGTAAGCTTACAAATCAAACAAGTTTTTGGCATCACCACCAAGGAGGTGCAGGATTAGTCTAATTCTTTTATTCTAAGGATTAGGAAAAGAAGAGCGAGAGAAGGAAGTTTGGGTGCAGAGTAAAAGGCACATCAATTTGGACATCACTAGGTAATTATGTGGAATCTAAAAGGTTAAATGATGGAGGAAATACATTATAGGAATCAAAAGACCCTTTCGGATGTTGATAAGGAACAATTTGATTAAGGAAGTCATCATTCTTATTAAAACACGTACAATTTAGGGTGGCAGAACCACTCAGATTTTTGTTGATCCAACAATATAAGGACTCATTTAGTACATCAAGACCTATTCCAATTTCAACAAGATGAGTCCAATTTATGGGATTCTAAATTTGAAAAGATCAAGGATAAGCTCGTGAACATGGAAGAGGCCCAGAAGAAACCGGAAGAGAAGTTTGAGCAAGTAACAGAAGATCATGCCTCTTTTATTCACAACTTTAGAAGCATGGAAAACTATATGCGCAATATAAAAGTAAATTCAATAGAGCAATGTAAGACTATAACACTTAGGAGTGGGCTAGGAGAATCAATAGATAGACCAGCTAAAACCCACTTTGTAGAAGCCCAAGGGAAGTATAAAAAGGATAAAGAAAAGAATGAGGATCCTCCCTACATTCCCCCTCCACCCTTATTTAAGAGAATTTATGTGGTCGAATATTTTAGGAAGCAAGAAGAAGAACAGAGGATATAGGACATAAATGTTGAAGAAGACACGAAGTCTCTATTCATAAAGTGCGAGAAGAAGAGAAGAAAGGGGTGACTGAAGAAAGATACGAACAACTCACCCTCTTACAAGACAAATTGTTAGATTCAATGAAAGATTTAGAGAGTTTTGTTATTTTTTATTTTATTGGCACTTTATCATCAAAAAGGACATTACTAGGCTTATTAGGTTTCCTAAATTTGATAGATTATATCCTTTTCATTATCTTGCAATTTATAGCTTACTCACAGGCTACAAAATTTTGAACAATAAGGGTGGAAGTAAGTCATTCATAATTGGTCCAGGCTGAGCTTCTAAGGATGCAAGGTTAAGCTAATGACTCTAAATTAGCACGTTTAGTAGTTAGATTTAAATTGTTACATAGTTAGATTTGTTTTAAATTACAAAACTAAGTTTTTAATGATTTGGAATCGTTTGGATTGCTAACTCTCTTACTCTTTTTAAAGAAATTATAAGATAGGGCAACAATCTCAAACGTCAAGCACATTTGATCTTAGACACTAACATCGTCACCATCTCAATCACCATGACGGTTTTTTATGCTCTAACCCTTATCTTAATTTATTTTATTTTTATTTTTATTTTTTCTTATCATGATGTTTATTCCCACCTTATGTGTTGTTTTTCTTATGTGTTATCCTCACATTAAGGACGACATGTTGTTGTGTGTGCATTGTTATTTTTATATTAACTGTGAATGGGTTGTGTGCTTCTATATTTTTATTTTAGATGTGAATTTTGCATGTTAGTTTGTTTGAGGGTGCATTATATGATATGTGTCAATGTGTCAATAGCTAGGACTTAACAAAATCAATTTAACTTTGAACATAGTCTTTTAGTTTATGAAGATTTATTAGCTTATAAAATTAGTAACCTATGTTACTTTGGCTAAATATGCAAGTTAATTAGGATACGATGTTAGTTTATTCAGTCTAGGAATTTTTCACATTCATTTATACTTTTAGGCTAATCGAATAAGTAGCATCGTTAGTACCTTTCATGAGAATTACTAGCTAAAGAAATGGGTAGGCAAAAAAAATGTAAGTCATAAGAAAATAACTATTTCTATAACCTTTAGGTTATGAATAGAGCTAGTACTCAGTTGAAAATGTGATGTAACTGAGTAATTAGATAGACACGCATCACAAATGTGTGCCTTTAAGTCAAAAGGCTATGATGACATTCCAACCTAGCCACTTAATAAAAACATGACTTAGTTGAGTAACCAGATCGACATTCATCACAAATGTTTGCCTTCACATAAAAGGATAGGTTCATGTCTACAAAATTAACAAAAAAATAGTGTTTATCAAATAAAATCTACCAATCTTGGTGAACAGCTTGCATTTTCTTGAAAACATAATTAGGAGTAGTTACTTTTTTATTGACCAAATAATTTTCAATTTGTGTGTGCAAATGATAGGGGTGAACAAACTTAAAATTAATGTTTGGATTAGTTGTATATCTACTTGAAGGTACTTAGACGTAGGTTTCTCAGGTTAATAAGTTGGAGCAACTTAACAGATTGTAGTCAAAGTTAAATTAGTTTCGGGAAGTTGAATGTCATTGCCTCATTAATGCATAGTCTACTATGTGTTTTGATATATTATATGTTTTGCTTTTTTTCTTTAGGACAAGTAAACATTTAAGTGTGAGAATGTTGATAGTCGTAGACTATATAATGTTTTAATAGGTAGTTTAGTACATGTTTAGTAGTTAAATTGAATTATTAAAGCATGTTTAGGTTAGGTTTTAGTTATTTAGTTAGATATTTGTGTTTTGAGTGTTTTGAGGGTTAGAAAACACTTTTGAGATTCAATTTTATGTTTTTGAGGTGCCTTAATGTGTTTGCTAATGTTTTAAGGCAAATGTGGAAGAACGGAATAGATTCAGAGAAAACCGAAGGAGCAACTACGCCCATGATCATGGCCCAAAAGCCATGATCGTGATAAAAGCATCAAGGGGGAGCTACCATCATCATGATAGAAGGCTCATTCAGGAACCATAATCGTGACCTATATGATAGAGCACGCGGACAATCTTCCCGACTTAACTTTTTGAGGGACATTTTAGACCTTTTAGGTGTTGGGAAATCGGATCCGGATCTGATCCGACCGCAGCGGAATAA
This sequence comes from Erythroxylum echinodendron, assembly GCA_027575705.1. Classification (NCBI taxonomy): domain Eukaryota; kingdom Viridiplantae; phylum Streptophyta; class Magnoliopsida; order Malpighiales; family Erythroxylaceae; genus Erythroxylum; species Erythroxylum echinodendron. The sequence continues at coordinate 5,041,011 of JANZXR010000001.1, forward strand.
TCATGAAACTTTTTCGTGACTTTTGATTTCCCGAAAACCAAGATCTATTTAATTCTGTAAAATGATTAACACGAATCATAATAAAGTGTAATTTAATTCGTACCTTATTCCAAAGCTTGATCTTTAGCTTGACGCATCCCTCGAACCGTTTCCAAAATCGATCCGTCTCAACCACCGTAGCCGCACATGTGTCCGACCTCTAACAGTATCCACAGAATAGGTTGAGAGAACTCTGCAACTTTTACAGACAGGGTTAAGCATGAAGTGCTAGCTCCATAGAGCTTAAGCCTATTTATAATAAGCTTAGGACGATTTAGTAATTTAATTGAAAGTAAATGCTAATTTCAATTAAACTTTAATTAGAATTACAAATAATTCTAATTAAATACCAATTATGCCCATATAAGATTC
>JANZXR010000001.1:5041521-5054455 GCA_027575705.1 Erythroxylum echinodendron
ATAAATATCTTAATTTAATTTATAAAATTAATTTAATAATTATTAATAAATATAATTAAATTTTAAAATATTTTAAATATATATTACATATATTTCAAATAAAATTTGATTTAATAATTAAAAATATATAAATAAATATTAGTTTATAAAATAATTTTAAATGATTTGTTTTTAAACATTAAATATTTTTATTAATACTTTATTAATAAATATGATATCAAATATTAAAATAAATTTTAAAAAAATTTATTTAAAAATTTTATTTAATGTATAATTATATTAGTAATAAAATATCTATTTTATTTTAAAAATAAAATTTTAAAAATTACAATGCAAATTTAACTAAATAGCAAATTAAAAAATATTTGAAGAAAAGGGGAAGGGGGGGAAGAGCCGGGAGAGAGAAAAATTTTTATTTTTTAAAATTAAAATTTGAAATTTTTGGGAAGAGGAGAGGCAGGAGAGAGAAAAATTTTAAAATTTTTTGATTTTTTAAATTAAAATTTGAAAATTTTGCAACTTAGTTCCTATATTTTTCAAAATTTTCGATACCGGTCGGTATCGATCGGTATTTAAATTCGATATTGAAACTAATGTTTCAGTACAATTTTTCAGCTGGTACGGTACGAAATACAAAACGTTGATTTTGATGCTTCCAAAATTCCTGAAAATGTTTAAAACATTTTTTTATTCACACCAAATGCTCCGTTACAAATTTTGGACTTCAAGTCTACTCACAACCAACCTTAAACAATTAAATCAATTAATTTTAAAAAGGTTAAAATATATTCATGCATTTAATTTAAAAACATTTATATACATGCATTCGTTACACAAAAATACATTCACAACATATTCAAAGATATGCAATAGTTTCCAAAAAGAATTCACAAGGCAATAATACGTACACAGCAACACGTGATGAAGATAACTACTAAAGAGGTGGAGTCTATACTGCTGAAGCCCCTAAGCATGCACCTAGTAGGTTTTATTTTAAAAACAAAAAATAGAGTGTGAGCTAAACGAGCTCAGCGAATGTTAAATTTTCTATTCAAATCATATTTAACAATTTAAACCTCCCTAAAACAAATTCATTTCATTTCGTATAATACAATACTAATATAAAACATAAATGCTTCCTAAAACTAAATTTCTCAAATTAGTTTTAAAATAAATAGTGGAGGCATTATTATTATCATGGATTTTCTTACATAACATAGCCCACCACTAATTTCTTTATCACATGGTATCTTAGGCATAAAGTCATAGAGCTGGTTCTACATCGCTTACCAACCATTACTTACAAAACTAGTTTTACATCACTTACCAGTAATAGGTTAACTGCTATACACCGATAGTTACGGAGCAGGTTTTACATTGCTTGCCTGTAACAATTTTGGCTAGCACTATATATACTCTGTACGTGCAGACGGCAACACAAACACTTTGCTAATCGACTCATTCTCTCTTTGTTTTTCCACTAATAATTCTATACACCCCTCGGACACTGGTATGTATGATCGGAATACTCTTACTAGTATAATAACATGTATAAAACCTAACAGGGTACTATAGGCTAAACATTTCATTTCCTTTTTATCAACAAATAACATAACATCAATACAAATTCAAATCATATGAAATTTAACTTTCAAACTAAAATTCATATATTGCTAAAACAAAAATTGTACTAGCAATATTTACTTGTAACTTATCATTCACATAAAACTCAACATAAATATTCATTTCATGATAAAATAAAAACCATTTGCAAAAATCAATTTAAGTACACTCATGGTTTTGTAAATTTATCGTCAAGCACACTCACGTGTTTTGTACCTTTCCTTTACCTACACAAATTGCATTTCGCTTCCGCATTTATTTCCAAATTGGGAACTAGGGCAATAAAACTACACTTTCTGTTTAACCGAATTCAAGATTAGTATTTAATCATGTAACACATACACTAGTCATATTTCTGTTTTAACTTTTGTAAGTTAATCTATTATTTTCTGTTTCAAAATCTAACTTCGAATATTACTTAAATACTATCTTTTACCCATTCTAACTTATCAAAATTTTCAAAAAACTATCTTACCCAATTAATTCACTATATAATATGTAATGCTATCAATGCTAATTTTTTCCATTTAATTTTTCAAAATAATAACTTTAAAATTCTAGCTTATTTACACCATAAACATAATCAAACTTCAACAACTTACACCAACTGCTGCATTTCCTTTTAAGGCCAAATTGTCCTCACCACACACACACACACACACACACACACATATTGTCATTTTATTTTCTTTCTAATTTTTTAACACAATTCACCTAAGATCCATGCTAAGCATCATCTAAATACATCAAGCTAAAAATTACAAGTTTTCTCCAACAATTTTCTAACTTGGACAAATTGATACACATCAATTATCCTTCCATTTTCTTAACATATCATATCACAAATACATGTTTTAGAACATATAACATTATTCAATTCACATAATATCATCCTTAGTCATTTAACCACAAAAATCTCAAACTTATATAAACTTCACTTAATCCAAATTCATCGTTGGCTTCCTACATATAGGTATTGAAGTCCAAACACATAAAATTAAATCCAACCAATTTTTAATCGCAAAACCCTAACTTATTATCTACTCCATTGCAAGTCAAAAACCACCATTAATTTTAAATAAATCCATCCCATTCAAAAACCCACAAAGCTAGTAGCTTAAGCTAGAAAAACTTACTACTTTTTCTTTCAATCTATTGGGTAATTGGTAAGCACTTAGATTTGATCAAGATTTCTCCAAATCATACTCAAAATCCAAAAAATGTCTGTCCTCTTCTTGAGGGACTTGTGAAAATAGACGTTGGCTTCCTAGTTTTTAAGGAGATAAGTTTTCTGTTTATCTTGTTGCAGATTTTTAGGAACTACTAAATCATGTTTCCGTTAGTTGCTTACTTTTCTCAATCTCTTGTTATTTTAATGCTTATTTAAAGCTTCTCATTAGATGCATAACATTTGACGAGTTTCCAAAAAATATTCTACATTTGGTATCAGAGCATGGTTTTGAAATTGTGAGTGAAACACTTGAGTGTGAGTGAAACACGTGAGGGAGAGTTATAGCTTTATAAAATTTTGTGCAATTTTCCATTCCTAAATTTAATGGTCACTATGACCAATGGAGAATTTTTTGAGACCAAAAGAATTTGGTCTCAGAAGGAGTGCCATCACTAGCAGGTGGCATAATAGATGCACAAAAAGCTGCACATAAAGAAATGAAACTGAAGGATTTGAGGGCCAAAAGCTTCCTATTCCAGTCCATTGATCGAGCCATATTGGAGACCATTTTGTCCAAGGAGACGTCTAAGGACATATGGGACACCATGAAGAAGAAATTTGAAGGCTCTTCAAAGACCAAAAGGCAACAGTTGCAGGCTCTTAGAATAGAATTTAAAGTTTTAAAGATGAAGCAAGGGGAGACAGTGACAATATATTTTGAGGGTGATGATGATCGTGAACAAAATGAGAATTTATGGTGGCAAGTCTAAAGATGTCATCGTAGTTGAAAAGATTCTCAAATCATTGACAACAAAATATAATTTTGTTATGTGTGCCATTGAAGAGTCTCATGATATTGACGAATTATCTTTGGGATGAATTGTAGAGTTCTCTGTTAATTCATGAAAGAAAATTGTTGTAACAACAGTAAGAGTCTGAAGAACAAGCTTCACAAGGTTACACAACAAAGGGAAAAGGCAAGAAGCACTCCAAATCTGGTCAACATGGAGATCAAAAAAATTAGAAAGGGGAAGGAGGTTCGTTCTAGAAAAATAAAGCACGCATAAAGTGCTATAGGTGCCAATAGTTTGGTCACTATAAGTCAGAATGTAGGACCAATCTATCAAGAAGCAAAGGTGAGACCTCAAACTCTGCAGAACAAGAGGATGAGATTTCTTTGTTGATGGTGTACTAGACAAAAGAAGAAGCAGCAAAGAGTACACGGTACTTGGACACAGGGTATAGCAACCATATGTGTGGTAGTAAAGAATCCTTCTCCAAGTTGGATGAAGAATTTAGAGACAATGATGTTTGGAGATGATTCAACATTGCCAGTCATGGAAAAAGGAGATGCCAGTATCAAAATAAGAGGTAATGACAATCAACGAATTACCGGTGTTCTCTATATGCCTGTGTTAAAGAAAAATTTGCTAAGTATGGATCATCTTATGGAGAAAGGATATGAAATTTCACTGAAAGGTGGTATATGCAAGATGTTTTATACTAACCAAAATATGTTGGAAAAAGTCACTATGACTAGTAACAGAATGTTCCCTCTCAATATTGAAACCATAGAGGAATCATGCTTCGCAGCTCATTTGAAGGAAGCAACCTGGCTTTGGCATTCCAAGTATGCTCACTTGAATTTTGAAGGTTTAAAAACATTGCAGAAAAGGAAAATGGTGCACGGGCTTCCATTCTTTCCAAATCTTGCAAACGTATGTGAAAAGTGTGCATTTGGAAAATAGACCCGAGATTCATTCCTAAAAGGCCAGACTCAAAAAGCTCTGAGGCTACTTGATATTCCATTCAGATATATATGGTCCAATTAATCCTATTTCTAATAGTGGCAAGAGGTATTTTCTTACATTTATTGATGATTTCAGTAGAGAAACATGGATTTATTTCATTAGTGAGAAATCAGAAGCATTTATGGTATTTAAAAAGTTTAAGGCTCTAGTGGAGAATGAATCAGGAAGAACAATCAAAGTGCTACGTATAGATAGGGGTGGTGAATATGATTCACAAGAATTTTCACACTTTTGTGAATTATATGGTGTCAAAAGACAGAAGACTGCTGCGTTTACTCCCCAACAAAATAGGGTTTGTGAGAGGAAAAATAGGACCATAATGAATTTGGTTAGAAGCATCCTAGCACAGAGCAAAGTTCTAAAGTATTTTTGGCTAGAAGTTGCCAATTGGTGTGTTCATATTCTCAATTGTAGTCCAATAAAGGCAGTGATGAACAAAACATTAGAAGAGGCATGGACTGGCAAGAAATCCACTGTAAGTTATTTCAGAATTTTTGGTTGCATTTGTTTTATGCATATACCGGCTGTAAGGAGAAAGAAATTAGATAACAAAGGAGAAAATTGTATTTTCATGGGAGTCGCTAAAGGTACTAAAGCTTATAAACTCTACAATCCTATCACTAAAAAGATTATTATCAGTCGTGATATGCTCTTTGATGAGGATAGGTTCTGGGATTGGAATAGGGAAAAAACAAAATCAGTTTCCATTATAAATGTTGAAGAAGGAAATAGTGAAAAGCAACATGATACGTAATCTGATTCTAAGTTAAGCAATTTAGAACGTAGACCTCAAAAAAAAAAAAAGAAAAGGCCTACATGGATGGCTAATTATGAAGTTACAGGTATAAGAAATGTTGATGAACAACTGACATATTTTTGTTTGTACACAGAAATAGATCCAATTCTATTTGAAATTGCTGTCAATAACTTAAAATGGAGAGAGGCTATGGATGCAGAAATGGCAGCAATTGTCAAAAACAATACATGGGAGCTGACCATGTTGCCTAAGAATAAAAAAAGCATTGGATTCGAGTAGGTTTATAAAACCAAACTCAAAGAAAATGAAGATGTTGACAAATTCAAGGTGAGGTTGGTAGCAAAAGGGTACAAGCAAGAGTATGGCGTAGATTTTGAAGAAGTGTTTGCACCTTTGGCTAAACGTGATACTATCAAAATGTTTTTGGGTTTCGCAGCACAAAATGAGTGGCCAATCTATCAATTGGATGTAAAGTCTGCATTCTTACATGGTGTATTGCAGGAGGAAGTTTATGTAGATCAGCCTCAAGGGTATGTCAAACCAAGAGAAGAAGACAAGGTCTATAAGCTCAAGAAAGCATTATACAGACTGAAGCAAGCTCTAAGAGCTTGGTACAGTCATATAGATGCATATTTCATAAAGCAAAGATTTCACAGATGCCCATATAAACATACCTTGTATGTGAGGTATGATGGAATTGATATATTACTTGTTTGCTTATACATAGATGACTTGATCTACATTAGTTCAAGTAGAGATATGAATGATAAGTTTAAAGCTTTATGATGCAAGAGTTTGACATGCCAGACTTGAGAAAATTACATTATTTTCTTGGATTAGAAATAGTACAATCACAGGGAAGGTTTTTTATGACATAAAGAAAATATGTCCGGGAAATTTTAGCAAGATTTCAGATGGACTGTTGCAATACGGTAAGCACTCTTATTGATCCAAGTCTGAAACTTGAAAAAGATGGTGAAGGAAAAGATGTAGACAACACACTTTACAAGAAAATGGTGGGGAGCCTAATGTGTTTAACGACTACTAGACCAGACATAATGTTTGGTGTGAGTCTGATCAGTAGGTACATAGAAAAGAAAAAATTGTCACATTTATTGGCAGCCAAAAGAATACTAAGATATTTACAAGGTACCAGAAGCTATGTACTGTTATATCAGAAGGGAGAGGCAACAAAACTTCATGGGTATACAGATAGTGATCTTGCAGTTGACTAGGATGATAGAAGGAGCACATCAGGTTATAGATTCATGCTGGGAGAAAATGATATTTCGTGGTCATCTAAAAAGCAGCCTATAGTAACACTGTCAACAACTGAAGCTGAACTGGTAGCAGTCACTGCTTATGCTTGTCATGCCATATGGTTAAAAAAATTATTGGAAGAAGTTGGAGCAAGATAGACAGGTGTTACTATAATTTTTGATGATAATAGTTCAACTATTAAATTATCCAAAAACCTAGTATTCCATGGCAGGAGCAAACATATAGATGTTTGGTATCATTACTTGAGAGACTTAAATTATGAAGGGATTGTCAGTCTTGTTTACTGTAGGAGCAGAGATCAACTCACAGATGTGTTTATCAAGCCAATCAAGAAAGAAAGCTTCCTCAGGCTTAGAAAGCTCCTGGGTGTTTATTCATTTAAAGAATTTCAGACCATGTAAACTGAACATGAATTCTCAGTTTAAGGGAGGGTCTGACGGACGTGTGAAAGTAGACATTGGCTTCCTAGTTTTTAGGGATATAAGTTTTCTGTTTATCTTGTTGCAGATTTTTAGGAACTACTAAATCATGCTTTCGTTAGTTGCTTACTTTTCTCATTCTCTTGTCATTTTAATGCTTATCTAAAGCTTCTCATTAGATGAATAAAATTTAACGAGTTTCTAAAAAATATTCTACACTTCTTGCTCTTCTTTTTAGCCAAATGTCACCTTGGCTTCTCTCCTTTTCTTTTTCATTTTTGCTCTCCTAGTTAACCTAAAAAATGAAGTAATTCATGACTTAATCTTGCTTTTTATAGTCTCCACTAATGATACACATGGTATTTCTAATGACTCACCACCATGTAATTAATGATTCTTAACCCTTAAGAAATCCTCCAATTGGTCATTGAGTGTGATTCATTAATCCACTAATACCATTTACACAAAAAGACCAAATTACCCTTTAAGGAATTTAATTCACCAACTAATCGAATTAAATTATTAAAATATTCTACAACGATTTTATCATCAAATTGACCATAAAATACTCTAATTAGGGTTAATACTTATTGATTGGATGCTTTAAAAAAATTTGAATGGGTTTAAAATCATCAATACCCATTATTTTCCAAAAAAAGCATTTTAGTCCTAAACTTTTGGAACTCCAAAAATCCATCTAATCGAACTTTTTTTTGATCTATTTCAGTATCATTAGACTCTAATACCTATTTCAAATATTTTCAATTTTTTTGAGGTTGGGTCCCCAAAAATTACTATTCAAGTGAAAATACTATTCACCGAAAATAAAAATTTAAATTCAAATGACAGGAAAACTTCAGGATTTTACAATTACCCCTCATAAAAATTTCGTCCTTAAAATTTAACTAAGCATATTTGTTTAAAACAGGTGGGGATACAATGTATACATCTACTGCTCAGGCTCCCACGTAACTTCCCCTTCCGCGTGATTCCTCCACAGTACCTTAACCAAAGGAATGATCTTATTACACAGAAATTGTTCTCTATGGTCGAGGATCTGTATTGGTTCCTCATTAAAAGTCAAATCTTCCTTTAAGGCCATTGGTTGTTCTGTGATTATGTGCGAAGGGTCTGATAGGTACTTGCAAAGATAGATACATGAAAGGCATTGTAAATCTTTGTGAGCTTATCTGGTAGCTTTAATCAATAAACCATTGACCTAATTCTTTCTGTGATCTCATATGGTCCCATATAACGCGAACTTAGCTTACTACGTTTCCCAAACCTAAGAACACATTTCCAAGGGGAAATCTTCAGAAGTACTCTATCTCCAATTTCAGATTCAAGGTCCCTACGGCGATTATCCACATAATTTTTTTGCTTATCTTGGGCTATCTTTAATCTGTTTTGAATAACTTCAATCTTATTTGCTGTCACGTGTACAATTTCGAGACCTATCGATTTCCTTTAACCTACCTTATTCTAACATATTATAGTTATGCATTTTCTTCTATAAAGTGCTTTATAGGGAGCCATGCCAATGTTGGCCTGATAATTGTTATTGTACGCAAACTTTATTACTGGTAAGTGCATGTCCTAACTCCCTCTAAACTCTATGACACAGGACCTAGGCATATCCTCAAGTGTGGAGATAGTCCTCTTTGAATGTCTATCTGTCTGGGGGTGAAAGGTAGTGCTAAACTTCAAGCGTGTACTTAAGTCTTTATGTAATATAGGCCAAAATCTCAATGTAAACCTAGGGCTGTGGTTTAAGAAAATAGAAATCAACGTACCATGGAGCCTCACTATCTTGTCCATATAAAATTGGGATAACTTATTTAATGGATAATCATTTTTTATTAGAAGAAAATGTGCGGACTTCGTTAACTTGGCCACTATCACCCATATAGCACTGTGGCCCTTCTAACTCTGTGAAATTCCTATTACAAAGCCTACAGTAATCTTCTCCCACTTCCATTCTGGGATAAGGAGGGGTTGTATAATCATGCAGGCTTGTGATATTCTGCTTTTACCTGTTAATAGGTTAGACACTTAAAAATGAACTATGTTATTTCCTTCTTCATCCCTTTCCACCAATAGTGCTCTTGGAATGTATGGTACATTTTTGTGATACCCGGATGCATAACATAAGCTAAAGAGTGAGCTTCCTTTAAGATCTCTTTCTTTAAGTCTCCTATATCTAGTACATATAATAGTTGCCCCTCATCACTGTACCATCTTCCTTGATTGTAAGATCTGTTCTTTACCCAATCTCAACTTTGGCCTTCAACTTCATCAACTATGGATCTTGTTTCTATCCCTCTCTAACCTGATAAACCAAAATGGGGAGAACATGAAAGGCATCGGCCACTACATTGACTTTTCTGAGATGGTACTTTATAGTACAATTATAATCTTGTATTAGCTCCAACCACCTCCTCCACCTCATGTTTAGTTCCTTATAAGTGAACAATTATTGTAGTCTTTGTAATTTGTGAAAATCCTATAGGGAATACCATACAAGTAATGCCTCCGAATTCTTAATGCAAAAATTACTACTGCTAACTTTAGATCATAAGCAGGGTAGTTTTGCTTATGGTTCTTCAATTTACTAGAAGCATAGGCTACAATCTTATCATTCTGCACGAGAACACACCCTAACCCCTATCTCAAGGGATCACTATATGCTACAAATCCATTCGTCCATGTCAGTAATATAAGTATAGGAGCTATCGTTAGCCTTTTTTTCAACTCATCAAAGCTTCGTTAATAGGCATCTGACCACTCAAACTTCTCTTTTTACATCAAATTGGTCAGTGGGGTTGCTATTTTGGAAAATCATTCAACGAATTTCCTATAATAGCCTGCCAATCCAAGGAAGCTCTTGACTTCGGTCATAGTGGTGGGATGTCTCCAATTAGTAACAACTTCAATCTTTTAGTGATCCATACTAAGTCTTTTAGCTAAGATGACATGAACCAAGAAGGCAACATTGTCTAGCTAAAACTGGCACTTACTCGACTTAGTGCATAACTGGTGCTCTCGTAGGGTCTGTAATACTATTCGAAAGTGTTCTACATGCTCCTCATAATTGCTTGAGTACACCAATATGTCATCAATTAAAATGGTCACAACTTATCTAGGTACTCTTGAAAGACCATATTCATCAAATCCATAAAAGAAATTGGAGCATTCGTTAATCCAAAGGGCATAACCAAGAATTCATAAGGCCTATACCTAGTCCTAAAGGCAGTTTTCAGAATATCCTCATTGTGGACTTTCAACTAATAATAATATGATCTTAGATCAATCTTTGAATACATCTTGGATCCTTGTAGCTGATCGAATATATCATTAATCTTCGAGAGCAAATATTGATTACGAACTGTCACTCTATTCAGTTGTCTGCAGTCGATACACAACTTTAAACTCCCATCCTTCTTTTTAGCAAATAGGACTGGAGTCCCTCATGGAGAAGTACTAGGTATCACAAAACTCTTATCTAACAACTCCTTTATTTGCACTTTCAATTTCTTTAATTCCTCTGGAACTATTTTGTATGGAGTAATTGAAATCGGTTAGGTTTCCGAAGTTAAATATATCTCAAACTCTATTACCTTATTTTGGGGTAATCTTGGAAAATCCTCCAGAAACATGTTGGGGAACTCTTTGACCATCGGAATATCTCCTAATTGAACCTCATCTTTACTATGTTTAAGCATGTATTTTAGACATCCCTGGTATTCTTTATGGAGCATTTTACTAGCTACCATGGCAATCAATATACTAGTGGGAAGAACTTTCCGTATCCCATAAAATGTTACCTCTAGTTTCCCTAATCAACTTAGCCTAACCTTCTTTTTAAAACAATCCACTACTGCGCAATATGTGGATAACCAATCCATTATAAGAAAAACATCAAAATCCCAAATATCCAATATGATCAGGCTTGCTGGAAACTCCTTACCTTCAATCGGTATTTTACTATCTATAAACACTCTTTTAGCGAAGAGTGAGTTTCTAGCTAGGATGGAAACTAATATCCCAACGTCTAATAACTGAGGCTCAATATTTAATTTTGCAAAAAAAAAACTCATAGACATAAAAGAATGTGTAGCACCAAAATATACTAAAACACGTGCATCTTTATCAAAGACAGAAATCATACCGGTGATTACATCTGGTATGGCATCAACCTCTTCTTAGGTGACCGCAAAACTTGATCCTATATGCGGGGTCTACTTGCCTGTCCTGTTGGGGCTACTCCCCTACTCCTAGAACATCTTTTGAATGCAGTAAAACTTGACCCTCTGGTTTGAGGACTGCCCTGTCTACCCCTCTGGCTTATAGAGATACTAAAGATCTAACCATTGACCTCTCTGTGGTGACTAACTGTGAACAATCTTTGATAAAGCGACCCTCCTGAACACAGTGGAAACAATTTGTCATATTCATTATATCACAAATACATGTTTTAAAACTTATAACATTATTCAATTTACATAATATCTTTCCTAACCATTTAACTACGAAAATCATCAAACTTACATAAACTTCACGTAGTCCAAATTCATCATTTAAGCCACCAATCAATTTCATTTTTTATTTTCGACATACTAATTAGCTTCCTACATATATGAATTGAAGTCTAAACATATAAAATGAAATCAAACCAATTTTTAATTACAAAACCCTAACCTTTACCAATTTTTCAAGCTTGATCTCTTAGTTTGCTCTCTTGCTTTAAACCCTTAAATGCTTCCAAGCTTAATGTCATCTTCATGGCAAATTGAAAACCACCATTAATTTTAAATAAATCCATCCCACTTAAAAACTTACAAAACTAGTAGCTTAAGCTAAGAAATCTTTCTTTTTCTTTCAATTTCTTGGGTAATTAATAAACACTTAGATTTGATCAAGATTTCTCCAAGTCACACTCAAATTTCAAAAAAAAGGGCTACCTTCTCCTTAGCTAAATGTCACCTTGGCTTCTCTTCTTTTCTTTTTCATTTTTGCTCTCATAGTTAACCCACAAAAATGAAGCAATTCATGACCTAATCTTGCTTTCTACACTCTCCACTAATGATATACATGTCATTTCCTCATTGGTCATTTATAATAACTCTTCACCATGTAATTAATAATTTTAACCATTAAGAAATTCTTTAATTGGTCATTAAGTGTGATTCATTAATCCACTAATATCATTTTATATAAAAAGACTAAATTGCCTTTAATGAATTTAATTCACCAATTGATCGAATTAAATTTCGAAAATATTCCACAACCGTCTTATCATCAAATTGACAATTAAATACTCTAATTATAGTCAATACTTATTGATTGGATACTTTAAAAAATTTTAAATGAGTTTAAAATCATCAATACTCATTATTTTCCAAAAAAGACATTTTAATCCTACATTTTCGAAACTCCTAAAGTCCATATGATCGGACTTATTTTAGATCCGTTTCAGTATCATTAGACCTTAATATTTATTCTAGATATTTTCATTCTTTTTCGAATTTGAATCCTCAAAAATTACCATTCAAATGACAATACTATTTATCAAAAATAAAAACTTATATTTAAATAAAAGGAAAAGTTCATGTTTTACATTCGGTGTCACTGATATGAATATCGTTCCGTACCGGCCAGTACCGGCCGGAAGGTACCGTATCGACCTTTTGGGTACCGGGTCTAAATACCGGTCGGTACCGGCCAATACTGGCCGGTACCGGAAATTTTCAAAAGTTTAGGGACTTTTTTGCAAAATTTTCAAAATTTTTTAAAAAAATCTCCCTCCTCTCTCACCCCCTCTTCCCCTTCTTTTTTTCAAAGCTTTTATAATTAATTATTAGTTAAACTTTTA
>JANZXR010000001.1:5054555-5073339 GCA_027575705.1 Erythroxylum echinodendron
CAATATGATAATGGACTATTTTGCAAATTTTAAAAAATTTCAGGGACTATTTTATAAATTTAAAAAATTATCCGAAATGGTACCCGGTATTGACCGGTACCGGTACAGTACGTACCAATGCCCAATCCGGTACCAAGTCCGGTACGGTATTCACAACATTGTTCGGTGTACAAATAATCAATGTATGATCAGAATGCAACACGAATTTGTGTTGGATACAGCAAACTAATCATCCAACGTTCAAACCAATAATTTTAAAACTGGATCGGACTGGTCGGTTTGACCAGATTAACCCCGAATTGGCCTGATTTTTGATTCAGTTTTTATTATTAATCGTTATGAATGAAAACTGGCCGGTTAAATCTGAATTGTGAAGAACCGTAAATATGGTTCTTCTTCTTCTTCACGATGGATCACCGATAGACCCATGTTGTGAAATCTTCCCTAATATGTAAAATCACATATTAGATCAAGGATATAAAAGGATCCTTCACAACATACAAAGAGAAACTGCAAAACCCAGAGAGTACACTGATAGAGAACAAAAAAAACACCAAAGAGAGGAGAAGAGAACCACTTGTGTTTATTGATAAGTCTCTCAAAATTTCCGGTAAATCGCAGAACGAACAAAATAGTGAAACACACAAGCTTCAAAGAAGAGAAGAACTATCGCAAAACAGACCCAAGGTCAAGTAGAGAAGAGCCATCATAGAACAAAAAAACACCCAAGTTTCAAAGAAAAGAACTATCGTAGAACAGATCCAAGGTCAAGTAGAGAAGAGCCATTGCAAAACAAACAAAATACCCAAAATACTTCTCTGTCCATTGACAATTTCTTATTGAATACTTGGAGCATTGAGAGAAGCTAGTACTCGAGAGACATGAAAGAAAATTTCTTCTTGAATACTTGAAACATTAGGACAAGCTATTACTCAAGAGATGTGAAAGAAAATAAGGTTTTATTTGTTGGCTTTGTATTCTTAGAGTGTCACATTTACGATGATAAAAAAGTGGGGCGCATTAGTATTGAAAATAGAAAATAAATTTTTAATAATTGTAATTAATTTTTGTGTCTGATTAAAATTTATTATGTTATATTTTATATCACATTTAAAAGAAATAGTAAAATTTAAAAATAAAAATTATGATTTTCAATTATTTTGGGACATTAAGAATATTACTATACATTGATCGAAATAAAATAGAATTTTATTAAAATTTTAAAAAATATATTATAAAAGATACTAAAAAAATTATTAATTAGTAATTTAATATAAATAAAGAAATTTGTTTAAGATAATTTTAGAATATTTTAATAAATAATATTTAACTTTAATTAGTTCTTTATATAATAATAAACATTAATATTTTTATTTCAATTAAATATTTCATATTTATTTATTTTTATATTTTTATTTCTTATTTACTAAATACCGGTTTTACAAAGATTTATTACGATTAAACCTTAAATCATTTTTTTACCGATTCAATAACCGATCTGATTTTTAAAATATGGGTGCAAACTGATCATCCAACGTACCTCTTGTTTCTCAGTTGCTCGAACAGTTCATGCCATTAGAATGGAACATTAATGCTACCATCCGTTGCGACAATGTAGGGACGGTTTTTTCCATTACCATCTAACCCATTCATTTTTTCTCTCTTACAGATATTGAATGGTTGGATGTCATGGGGAATGGCGGGAATAGAGATTTCGGAATAGGTGATCTTCTAGCAGTATGGCTTCAAATCACCTGTTCTGAAAATCCCTGTGCCCGCTGTTCCCACTACCATCTAATTCATTCATTTTTTCTCTCTCACAGATATTGAATTGTTGGATGTCATGAGAAACAGCGAGAACAGGGATTTTCGAAACAGGTGATCTCCTTCCAATACGACTTCAAATCACCTGTTCCAAAAATCCCTGTGCCCCTTGTTCCCACTACCATCTAACCCATTCATTTTTTTCTCCCTCGTAGATATTGAATGGTTGGATGTCATGGGGAATAGCAGGAGCAGAGATTTTCGGAACAGGTGATCTCCTTCCAGTACGGTTTCAAATCACCTGCTCCGAAAATCCCTGTGCCCCTGTTCTCACTACCATCTAACCCATTCATTTTTCTCTCTCTCACAGATATTGAATGGTTAAATGTCATGGGGAACAGCGGGAACAGGGATTTTCGGAGCAGGTGATCTCCTTCCAGTACGGCTTCAAATCACCTGTTTTGAAAATCCCTGTGCCTCCTGTTCCTACTACCATCTAACCCATTCATTTTTTCCCTCACACAGATATTGAATAGTTGGATGTTATGGAGAACACCAGGAATAGGGATTTTCGGAATAGATGATCTCCTTCCAGTACGGCTTCAAATCACCTGTTCCGAAAATCACTATACCTCCTGTTCTCACTACCATCTAACCCATTCATTTTTTCTCTCTCATAGATATTGAATGGTTGGATGTGATGGGGAACAGCGGGAGCAGAGATTTTCGGAACAGGTGATCTCCTTCCAGTATGGCTTCAAATCACCTGTTCCGAAAATCCCTGTGCCCCTGTTCTCACTACCATCTAACTCATTCATTTTTTCTCTCTCACAAATATTGAATAGTTGGATGTCATAGAAAGCAGCGGGAATAAGGATTTTCGAAATAGGTGATCTCCTTCCATCAATTTAGACGACATTTTCCTGTTGCTTTTCCTTGAAAGTAGTTGCCGTCGCTATCTTAAAATTTTCAAATAGTACTTCAAACCGCCATGATTCCCACCCTAAAATGTTTTTGAAAGTTATGTCATACTACTTCATAATAGTTATACCGCTTCCGTATTATTGTTGTGTTCTCCATAGGAGAGCTAAATAGGATTCAACTCTCTCTTGAAGACATTTCTGGTGTTTGATTTGATTTGGACCAAAACTGGTGGTGATTCTGTAAAAAAATTATTAGCCACTTTTGTTTTCGACATCGTCAAGTGAATCTTTGCTTTGATTGATACTGCATTCTTATATTTATGTTGAGCCTTATCGTCTAAAAGAGGAAAAAATGAGTCTCGAGTTAAACAGATCTAGTAAGTAAGCAGGAAGCTAGATGCAAGTGAATGAAAGCATCGAGCGCAATCGTTTACTAATCTCAGAGACCTGATTTGTAAATCGAAGGAAAGACTTGTTGGAAAATGCTAGTGTTTATGAGGAACCGACATGATTAGTAAACGATAGCTGAAATCACTACTGATCTTTGTCGACTTGAAGATGAAACGCATAGCTTATGTTCATTTTGCTGCTGTACCCATTTGACCAATCAACATATGGTTTTTCCCATCAGAGGCGTTAGCTTTCCAAACGATCTATGACGAGCCTGGTGGCCAAACGGAATCAAAATACCATGTACTAATGGGAAGGAGATCACCTGTTCCGAAAATCTTTGTTACCGCTGTTCCCCATGACATCTAACCATTCAATATTTGTGAGAGAGAAAAAATAAATGGGTTAGACAGTAGTGGGAACAGGGGACATGGTGATTTTCCAAACAGATGATTTGAAGCCTAAATTGATCTGCTGGACCTGGTATAACTACTTAATGTAGCAGATACATCACTTTACAATACAACAAAAATGACATTTAGTTACGAAAAAATTTATCTTAAAAGTTTCAAAATCGTGGCTAATAGTAATTAGTGACGATTTATATTTGTCGCAAAAAACGTCACCAAATCTCCGTAGCTAAAAATTATAGGCGACGTTTTTTACTAATCGTCGCTAATAGTTTTTCTCTACGCTTTATTTTCGTACCTAAAAACTATTAGGGACGTTTTGAAAAATTGTTGTCAATACATTTTCACTAAGTTTAGTTTTAAAACATAACCAAATGTTTTCAGCTACGTTTAGTAAAATGTAGTCAAATTTTTAGTATACATTTTAACGAAATGTTATACTATGTTAATTATAATTATTTATGCCATTTTTAATTTATATTATTGTATATAATATTCATATTTTTTGTTAAATTATTATATAAAAATATAATACAAAATTAATTAATAATTTAAAGCATTGTATATAAAAAATAATATATTATTAAATTATACCAACAAAAAATATTCTTGGTATGCAAGATTTTAATTACAACTTTAACAATTCTTATAGACCAAATAATAAATATAGAGACTATTTTATAAATTATAAATGTTGAAATTACAAAAAAAATTACAATGTGACTAGAATGACTGTAGGTTTGTCCATGTCGATGAGAACAACTTCATACATCAGTCATCATATACGAAAGATTAGCCATAAGAATCATAAAAGCTATTTCAAGATCGGTAAAGTGCCTAAAATTATGCATAATTAAGCTAGTTTGTTTTCAATTGGGAAAGAAAAAAGGAGGGTGATGGAATGGGAAAATAATCCAGCAAAATATTCATTGAAAACCATTAACTACCTTCCAAAGTACAACTTCTTTATCATGTAAGCACTCAATAATCTAACCTGAGAGTAAAACAAAAAATGATTGTTGTAATATATATGCATTGGGTGTATCCATAACTTCAGTAACAAAATAAAAAGATTGCTCCAAGTGTTAACACAATGAATACTTAAGCTGTAGCATTGTTTATAATTCAAAATGGATCTTCAAAAACCTTATTCAGATATAATAATCTTAAGCTGAAGTAATTTCATGATAAGAAGTAATCAAATCAAATATAAAATAGGAGGCCAACACTTGGATAATCCAAATCTATAATGAAGCATATTTCTACATATCTTATCTAGAAATTTACTTTCTAACATGAAATCAGTGGAAAAGCAAGTTTACTTTCTAACATGTCAATTATCATAGGATATAAGAAATATGGGAATAAGCATAACTTACTTCCTTTCTAAAGAGCAAAAAACTGGTGAAAAATAGACATTGAAAAGCATCTAACATGGTCTATTCACTACAAAGTCTGAACATATAACCTCATTAGCTAAGGTATGAATATTATGAGAAGAACTAGGAATCATTAAAAAAAAAATAAGAACCATTTGTTACGAGGTACGTCCAATATCACATAGCAACTATTAGAAACAAAACATCAAACACCTTGAGAGCATTGAAACATATAATCAGTAGATGCAAGTTAAAAGAGAGGACAAAGTTAACAATTAGCAGCTCGATCAGAACTCAGTTTTTCTTGAACCTCTTCCAAAGCTTTTACCCTCACCTCCTCCATAAGGATGATCTACTGGATTCGTAGAAACACCTTGAACAACAGGTCTTTGACCCACATTACAAGAAAAATGTCGTTTAGCGATGAAACTTACCGACTGAAAACATAAACATTTTGTCAGTAAGTCAGGTTAGCGATGGATTTTATCGACAGAAAAAAGCATCGTAGAAACAACCGTAGGTAATCATTCTCAACGAAAAGCAGAAAGTCTGACGTATAATTAATATTCCGTTGGTAAATATACCGATGATTTTTTGTGCAGTTTACCGTCGGTAAATTTGCCGACGGATGATTCTGTCCGTTGACAAATTCATTCCGTTGACAAATTTACCAACAGTTTGTTCATTTTTGATGGTAAGTTTGTTAAAACATTACCGGTGGTTACGTTTGTTCCGTTGGTGAGTGTACCAAAGATTATTTTACTGTCTGTAAATTTAGTGACAAAATTGGTTATTCCGTCAGTGATTACTAACAGTTTGTGTTTTCCGTCAGTAAATAGAAATGATTTTACCAACAGAACCATAAATGTCCGTCGGTAAATTATCCAAAAATTTTTAAAAAAATATACCATAAATAAATTTTATTTGATAATGTTATGGTTGGTGCATAATTTAAACAGTTATGAATTTAATATTATACATTTAATTTGTTTAAACAGAAAGTTGATTGATGATATAAAATTAAAAATATCTTAATTGATGATAAAAACATTAAATTGTATATAATAAGTATTTGTAATTCAAATGCAAATGAAATGACTACAAGTATATTATTGATTTGGTGACGACGAATGCTCTGATTGGTGCGATGAAGTGCTACCTTTGCCCTTCAACTCATCCACCTCATTAGGAGTTAAGCTATGTACTTTGTCAATGTCTGCACTGTGCTCTGAAGCTCGAAGACTTCATTAGTTGTGGAACACCTACTAGATGCTGCTGTATTGGATGTAGAGGACGTAAATGAACCTAAGTTGAATATCCTTCCACGACAGTCTCTATCACCTACTGCATAAAGATAGGTTTAAGTCTCATCAACATCTTCAGACTGCTGAGACTGTCATTGAATGCTTTCTTGTATTTTGTCTTATCAGAAGGCAATGTTTATATTAGTAAGTGATAATTATTAAGCATTAATATTAAACCATAAATTTGACATACATTAGTTCTCTACAATGATTATTGACGAATGTCACACCATCATACTTCTTAGTGTGAGTGTGCAAAAAGAGCTGACGGGGTGTAGGCCTCATGTCCATAGACTTTTCTTGTATAAAAATAAAATGTTATAAGTAAACTAGAATTTAAAAATTTTGGCAAAGTTTTATCATTTTTATGATATTTACCTCCTATTGAACAAAGAAAACACGTCAACAATACAGCTATATATGGCACCAGACATTATTACATTATCATTCTCTATAATACACATTTTTTCATTCTAAAATTTACACATCAAATTCAATTGAAATACAACAAAGTAAAGAAATCAGAATTTAAATGTAAAGTGTAGATACTTACAAGTCTTTCTGCATGCTCGTGGTGGGTAATAGATCTTTCCGTATGTACGGGAAGACTCTCTCACCCCGGTCCTCCATGTCTGTTAGTAGAATTATATTTTGAAATGGACATTGCCTCAGGTGATATCCAATACTACTGAGAATAACTCCATATTTGTTTAGAAATATAAGGCGGTCATACACCGACCTTGTGTATTGCAGCAACAAAGTCCCAATAACTTGTATGCACTTGTTTCTTCCATACTTTATAAATGATCCCGTCAAATTCATAATCTCAAAAAAAAATTCTGAAATAAAAGGAATACTTATAATGTAATAATATTTATCTAATTAATGTATAAAAATGAATTAAAAATGAAAATAATAATTTTTGTTATACCTATAAACTCTTGATAGTAAAATTCCTTTGTAGCCTGAGAGATATTCTTCCGTGCATAACCTCAAGATCAATCTGCTCCTTGAATTTGGATGTCATAATTCTTGAGTACACTCCAGATATAATCAACCTAATATAAAAAAAATTTTTATACCATTTTTAAAATTTAAACCTATAACTTAATTATAAACATATAGTGTTTCATGTATTTTCACTTACATATTATTGATAATTGTGATGTAAGTTCTTTCATCAGGTCTTTCAGCTCCAAGCTGACGACCGCGTCCTTCATCTACATTGTTTATCCTTGATATCTTTATCGGTATAAAGATAGTGAATGATGTAGGAGTGGTGGATGGTGTAGCAGCAGGTACAGAAAGTGATGCCTTATCTGCAAATGCAGTAGCTGGAGGGGGAGGAGGTTATTCAGTTGCAATTGCTACTCCATGAAATGCTTCACCTGTACAGTAAATACCTCCGAATCGTGGTCTGAATCTTGGTCGCATCATATCCTGTCTTCTCTTTGGTGGCGTATTTCAATTGGAATTAATATTTGATTGGATTTTCAAGAAATATTACAATTTGATTTCAATATTTTATACAATATATTGAAAAGGAAATAATTGATTTGTTGAATATAATATTCAATTACAAACACAAATTAATCGCTATCATCACTTAATTGTAAATCAAAATCATCTTCTTTTTCTGAAGAATGTGAATCAAACTCAGGCTCTTCTTCAAATCTCTGGCCCTCTTCATCTTCTCCAGATAAAATTTCAACATATTCATTACATGGATCGTTTAAAGGTTCATTATCCTCATATACGACAGATGCATTTATTTCATAAGAATCTCCCTGAAACGCTTCACTTTTAATTCTCTGTTCTCTTTTTCCATATGATTCAAAAACACATCTAGGTTTAACTTTGCAAACGACCAACCAATCTGACTTATCTTATCGTAAGCTAGGAAAAGAGACATAATACACCTTGATCGCTTGCATTGCCAATATGAAATGTTCAAATTGTCGAAATCTTCTTCGCTTGTTGATTTCAATTAGATTGTATCGGCTATGCACTTTTGTACCAACATTTGGACTTAGATCAAACCAGTCACATTTAAATATCACACTTCGCTTTATTGGCAATGCTGGGTATTCAATTTCAAGTATCTCAATAATTTTACCATAGTAATCTATAAATTCTCCTATATGCAAACTACACTCTTTATTGTTGCCATGCTATGACTATGATATTCTGTATGATATTTGTATCCATTAACGAAATACACCTGATATGATTTAACAGTTTGCAAAGGTCCCTTCGCAAGATCACCTATGAACTTGTTCTCTATTGAATTTTCTAAGGCCTACAGAAAAGAAAATATCATATTAAATAGTATAATGTCATTTGAACACTTAAATCTTATAATTCAATCATTTCAATATTTGTAAGTGAAAACTTACATATTGCTCGAACCATCGAGGAAAATGACTTCCAACTTCTTTATTGATATCATCCTGTGTTTTGTAGGGCATGAGTTAGCGTAACAATTCCTCGTATGACCTAAAAACATTATTATATATTTCAGTTGCGAATAAAACTAAATTTCAAAACCCAAATAATCAATTTCAACTTACTGCACAAAAGGTTGAACCTCTTGATAGTTCAATAAAATGTAACCACGGGTAGCCTCAATTTCTTCCTCTGTTAACATTCTTCTCGTTGAACGTCTATATGTTCGTCCAGGATATGTGAAAATGGATAAGTTACTATTAACATCACTAGTTCCTCCCCCATCGTCATTACAAGGAACTTTTCTTTCTCTTATATGAATATGCAGCTCAAAATAATGTAAACAAAATGCACTAGCTTTCTCCATTAAATAAGCATTATATATCAAACCTTCAACTTTAGCCATTTTTTCACATTTTTCTTCAAGTGATGCAAATACTTATAGGAGCGAGTAGGGTTATACCAATTTAGTTATTAAAATATGCTATGACTTCAATTACAATCATTTTTGTTGAATTATCTCTCAAATGGATACATTCAATGATACTGAGCTAGACCGGTTAGTTTAGCCTCGTGTGCTAAATGGACTGGTAGATGCTTCATATAGTCAAAGAAGTTGGAGGAAATGTCCCTTCTAACTTGCACAAAATTACTAGAATTTTCTTTTCTAGTTTTTCCATTTCAGTCAACTTGATTTCAGATGATGTTAAGCTTTTAAAAAACAAACTTAATTTTATTATTACTTCCCAAACATTATTCGGTAGCAACTCTTAAAATGCAATTGGAATTAGCCTTTGTATAAACACAAGACAATTATGATTTTTTTATCTCAAATAATTTGTACTTCCTCATATCCACACACGTTGCCAAGTTTGTAATATAACTATCGGGAAACTTTAGACTTTTCAACCATTCACACAATATTTCCTTCTGTTTTTTATCCAAAGTGTAACATGCTTTCGGATATTTACTGGTGCGAAGATCTTTATATAACTCATTCCTTTTACAAAAAAGTTTCAAATCAGCTCGTGATTTTGCATTGTCTTTTGTCATCCCTTTAATGTTCATTATGGTATTGAACAAATTGTCAAAAATATTTTTTTCAATATGCATCACATCTAGATTATGACTTATCAAATTAGTTTTCCAATATGGCAAATCCCAAAAGATGTTTCATTTTCTCCAGCTAAAGTTTCTACTAATGCTTGTATTAATTTCATCAGCTTCAAATTTTGTAACTTTCAGTAAGCCTAATTCTTCAATCTCTTGCAATATCTCTTCACCAGCTTTGTGAGGAGGAGGGAGTGTTTTTATGGTCCTATTCTTAATGAATTTTTGTTTATTGCATCTAAATGGATGATCTAGAGGAAGAAATTTTTTGTGGTTGTTAAACCAACATATTTTTCCCCTATTTAGAAGATAAAACGCATCAGAATCATTGTCATAATAAGGACAAGCCAATTTTCCTGCTGTGCTCCATCCAGACAACATAACATATGTCAGAAAATCACTAATGGTCTATACCAAAACTGCTCTTAACACAAAATTTTGTTTTAGAGACACATCATATGTCTCAACACCATATTCCTAAAGATGATGCAATTCAGATATCAATAGTTGTAAGAATACAACAATTTTATGTTTTAGATTTGTAGGTCTTGGCACAATCACTGTCAAGAACAACATACCTCTTTCATACACATATATGGAGGCAAATTATAAAGAGTAATTATGATTGGCCATGATGAATATTGTTGGTTGGATTGGCCAAAAGATTGGAATCCATCCGTCGACAATCCCACCCTAACATTTAGACTTTCAGCTGCAAACTCATAATGAGTGTCATTTAAATGTTTCCATACTAGTGTATCTTATGGATGACTCATTATTCCATCTTCTTGTTTGTGTTCATTATGTCATCTCATGTAAGATGCAGTAACATCAGAAGCATATAGTCTTTGAAGTATCGGAGTTAGCGAGAAATGATACATTCACTTCCAAGGTACTAATTTATGTTTCACAGAACGCTTTCTAGGCTTGAACCTAAATTGACCACAAAATTTGCACTCTTGTAATTCCACATCATCTCCCGAATACAACATACATGTAACATCCCGTTATCCTATGTTAAGGATTAGGACAATAGAATATTGTGCATAAGAGATTACTCAGAGGTTAGAAAGTGCATTTTATGCCCATGCATAATATGACATACACACATATATGTGAATATTAATTTTTGCACATTAAAATGATTATACATGCATTTATTGACATTTTCAGGTATAATTGATTTATAAATGGATTTTTGATATAAATTGGGGTTTATATGTATTAAGAATTGTTATAGAGTGTATAAATGTTGATTCTGGAATTTTAATGAAATTTAGGAAATTTCTGAAACTTAGGATATTTTAGACTAGGAAAAATGCCAAGTAGCAGGATAATTAATTTATGATAGTAGAAATAAGAGTCAAATGGCAGTGTAAATTTTGATAAAAGACTTTAGGATTTATTAACAAGTGTCATTGAAATCTAGGAGAAAATTAAGTTAGAAATTGGAGTTAAATAGACTAGTTTTTAAAAGGGGTCCAAATAGGACCATAGGAAGGTGACAAGTGGCAATGACAAGTGTCACCACCAATTGCCACTCATCCCTCACTCACGATTATTAACTCTTTAATTGAAAGACCAATTTAAGTGTTTTTCATCTTGCTTTTCTCTCCTTCTCTTCATAAGCTTCATCACCTTCTTCTTCTCTTTTTCTTCACGATTTTTGCTTCTCCAACTTCCATACACGTTGAACCTAACCCGCTCATCTTTCACTTACTACTCTTAACTTTCTATCTCTTTCATTCTCACTAAATACCTAACCTTATCACTCTTGGATGATGATGAACGTGGGTTATGTGGAGAGCTTAGGTTAAGTGGGATCTTGAAGGGTTTGAAGGTTGTTGAAGATAAATCAAGTAATTTATGCTTTGACCTTTATGAGTAGTGTTTAATGAAACTAATATGATGGATGAATTAAGATTTTGATTATTGATTATGAGTTCTTATATATGTGTGTTTTAACGTGGGTGTAGTGTAATAATAAAGAGATCATGCTCTAAATTGTAGTGAGTTAATGTATTCATGAATTGTTTGATAAATGAATCAATTATGATAATGAGTTATGAGATGTTTGATTTTGAAGAATGAAGTTTGGAATATGACGATATCTTGAATTTAGATGAATTAATATGATATTTAGAAGATAAATAAAGAATGAGAATTGGAGTTGAATATGTGCAGAAATTTGGAGCTGAAAATGTATAAGAATACATTCTATTTTGGTGTTTTTGATCAATCATAGATTTGATTTTGTGTGTGTATAATATTGGGCTGAAATAGAGTTATGAATGAAGAGGAAATGGTGTATTAATCTAGAAAAGATAGACTAAGCAAAAGAGATAAACTAGGATGAAAATGATGATGAAGTGTGTTGGAATATGTTAGATGGAGTGTTTTTACTGAACAGACATTAGTATTTTGGCCATATATTGTTCTATAGATATCCAAATGAGATTATTTTTAATTTATATTAAATTAGAGACATATGGATACAATTTTCATGAAGGAAATGAATTTGAATTCTATCCTTAACGATTTCTAAATTTGGCCTAAAGTTGAGTATAGTGTATTGTCGTAATATGAGAATAGTCTGTAGTAATTTGGGTATAAATTGTAAAATACTGAACCAAAATACATGAACTTAGTGTTATTAGAAACTTAAGACATATAGAAACATTTGTTTAGAAGAATGTATTGCCTAAATATCTCATTTTCTATGTCAAACTGGTCATGTGAAACAGACCCGAAAATTTATCTTTAAAACAATCTGGAAAATTAGAGCTGTATCATGTGACCTATTTTACTTCTTTAGAGCATGAATTTGAAGAAACTCAAAGAATGAAAGTTGTAGATATATGTGTTATCTTGACTTCTGTGAAAGTGGCGTGATTAAATAGCGACTAGATCTTGAGTTATGCGTGTTTTCCTAATACTTCCTGTGATAGACCCCCTTTGCAGGAACCTTATAGTATTTCCTTATTTTTGGGGACTTTAGAGCTTGAATTAGTCAAAGTATAAAACATGAAAAATGATTATTTATGTATTATTAATGCTTCTGTCAAACAGTTTGGCTAGAAGATATCTTGATAAGTTTATGTAGTTACTTGAAGTCAAAACTTAAAGAAGGGACTGTTTTGATGTGTAGAGTTCAAATCTGGAAATTCTAGTTTGTTAAAGGATAAATAAGTTCTTTTAATGCAAATATGATCTTTAGAACATGAATAATGTGTATAAGGTATGGATGAATGAGTAAAGAACATAGGGTATTTATTAATGAGAATTGGGTGAATGTATGAGTTTATGTTGCTGGAAAAATTTTGGTGAATGTATAATACTAGGAAAAGATTGATGAATTTATGAATGATGAATGGAAAGTGATTAGGTTTTCTTAAGACATAAACCTAATTGCAAACTAAATGATGTACAAGTCATGATGTGTTAATGATTTAGATTTGTGAATAAAGTTACATACCTGAGAATTTGTCATTGAACATGCGTAATACATGATACATTTATAAATGTGCTTATTCATTTAAATGTGCAATGTAGTAATGTGAAAATGTAAGTGATTGCATATAGAAGAGCACGTTGAGTGACTGCCTCTAGCCATTGCTGGGACTTCAAGATAATAAGCTAAAGGGAGCAATTGTGAGTACCCTAAGACGGTCTCACCTTGAATATTTGTTTGTTAAATTATGTACTGAATTATTATGATGTGTATGTACTAAATTCCTCTAATGTACTAGGCGTTTGATGCATAAATAAAACATTGGAAGTACTACTTAAATGTGAATGTGATTGACTAAATGATTCTCAACTAGTTTGTTGAATGCTGGACCAAAGTATGATGACAAATATGAATGAAAAAGAATGCGAATGTGACAAAATGAGCATAATGATTGAAAATGCATGGTGCATTTCATTACATGAATGCATGAAACATAAAGGTAGTTGTGGCTGGAGTCGCCAGTGAAAAAGAGCTTAAAGCTCAGACTATAGTAAGAGCCTCTGGCTCACTATGTATAATGAGCCATGTATCTCCAACAGATAAGGGACATTATTAATGAGTCCGGTATCCACAATGGATACGAGACAGTGAAAAAGGCACTCGGTCACAACAATGTAATAAACGAATGTGATTCTTATGAATATTGCATATACACATGAATTATATGATTTGAATGAGTGTAATTGAAATGTGGAATTGAATTGAATGAAAAATGTGAACATATATGTACAAAGTGTTTTATGATGATACATGAAAAATTAAATGTTCTGAATTATGTGATTGTATGTGTTGATGTGATATGTATGATATGAGTAAACCATTGAGGATGGTTAGTCAACTGAGTTCGTAAAACTCATCAAAATTGTAACGTTGACTTTTTAGGTAGAGAATGACAATTTAACTTCTAAGTCTGCTTAGAAAAGATCTAGTATAGCTTTTGGAAAGAGATCATGGCTCAAAGGTCGGTCAGTTGGGATTGAAGGATTTAGTTAATCTTTTTGTTAATTCCTCATGTATGTAGCATACTTTGTAGACAGAGTTGTAAAGTTTGATAGGTTGTCATTGTATAAACATGAAAGTTGTATATAATGCTACATTGCAAATCATGGCTTATGAAATGAAATGACGAATTTTTGGGTTTTAGACATTGTGATATTTATGTTTTAATTTATGATGCCATGCGACATGTAAAAGTGATAAATTTAGCACACCATTTCCATCAGGCTTATGCATGGATGTTTAAAGGGCATACATGTATGCGTCGGATGGGAATCGGGTGTTACAATACATCCCAATTTGCAGCAATTAATTTTTTCAACAGGCAAATCAAGACTCCTAATAAGTTTTTTCATATTGTAAAAACTGTCAAACATTGTATGATTAGGAGACAATGATTCCTTATACCATCCAATAATTTTATCAAAACTATGATCATAAATATGCCCTTCAGACTTTACGTTAAATATTCGAGAAATTGAAGATAATTGAGTCATTGTCTTACAATTTGGTGATAGTTCTTGGTCAGTTGAGTATAGTAAGTCAAAAAATTGTTTTGAATGTGGATTTGGTTCTTCTTCAAGATTTTCTATATTTTTCTGAAAGGTATAACTGGCTGCATCATAAACCATTTGCATGTAAGGATTTTCATTTGGATCTACATTATTTGTTCTAAATCTAATCCCCCTTCAAACTCAGTTAAGTTCACTGATGATTGTGTTTCATTACCTTTTGAGGTGTTACAAATCAATAGTTCCTCACGTTATGTCCACTCAAAATAATTTGGGACAAATCCTTTTCTCAACAAATGCCCATTCACTTCATCAATAGGAAGGAAACAAATGTGTTTGCATTTTTTACATGGACATCTAATCTTTGGGCCATCCATATATGCAGGTTGAGAACATGCATAATGAATAAAAGCTTACAACTACTTCAAGAAACTCAGGATTAATGAAACCATCAGGCGTTAATTATCTATATATCCAAGATCTATCAACATTACTCATTTTTGTAAAACTGTTAATTTGAAACAATGATTTCATAGTTAGTATCCTTCATGTTCCCTAAAGTTTACAGAACATCTAAACTTTACACAACATCCCATAAGTATTAACTAATTGAATTAATCACCTACAATTGCTTTCAAAAGTATGGTACGTGGCATTGTTTACACCTGTGAATCAAGAAAATAAGTTCTCGCTGTGACTCCTAGGCTCGTGAAAATTTTCACTGATAAGCCTCACGGGAGCTACATCACGAGTTTCCAGCCTATATATCATCCTAGGGGTTTATTATAGAAAGAATTGTCTTGTCTATGAAACATATTGATTCCTTGTGTTAATACTAAGTTTGCATTAATCACATCGAAGTTAAAGTATTAATCTATCAAATTAATCACCTACAATTAATTTTAAAAAGATGCTATGTGGCATTGTTTACATCTGTGAATCAAGAAAACAAGTGCTCGCTGTGACTCCTAGGCTCATGAAATTTTTCACCGATAATCCTCATGGGAGTTGCATCACAGGTTTCCAGCCTATATACCGTCCTAGGGGTTTATTAATGCCTCAAATCATTCGTAACATCTCAAACTCATTCCACATACAGTAAATACTTAGACTATTAAAGAAGAGCATAAAAAACCCATCAATGATTATAAGAATATTCTAAATAACAACACAAAATCAAGACTTCCTTTGCATTCACACAAAATCCAAAGCTATCAAAATCGTATTATTAAAGCAATACATATGGTAAACATTAGCTGGATGACTAACCTGAATGGATGGATAACTTCAGATTATAACGAAGAAAGATGAGCGATGCTCTTCAACACAATATAGGGCCTACGAAAAAGAACATAAAATATTAAATATAATACACTTATTAAATATTAAATATAATACACTTATTATAATATTTGTTAAGAAATTAAGATTAATTACATTAGTTAAATTTGATGGTGTTTCTCGATCCTTTAATAAAGTTAGCTTTTGGTTTTGCTACTTCAAATTCATATTGAACTAAATCTCTTCATGTTTGGTGTTAATTTAGGTGATGATTGTATTTTTTTCCTTTTTAATTCTTCTAATATTAATGTTTATAACATTGCATGTGTTATTGGCTATGGTATGAGGTTCTTCAACTTCTAGCTTTAAGATATACATACTATTATTATTTGCATATGATCCAACCTATGCATCTTAATTAGAATAAATTATAAAAAGACTAGGAGTTTTAAATGGCATCCACACTTAATATATAACTAACTAGAACAGAATAAAAAAATTAGCAATTGAAATATTAAATTGTTTTCTTGAGTCATATTAGATATCATGTAGATGTGTCTAAGTTTCTTAATTCCACCAGAATTAGTCAAGTACAAGTAGAATTAATTTTGGAATATCTTCATTAGGATTTCAGAACCTGAATAAAAATACATCATCATTATTAATACTTACATCCTACAATCCATGAACCTTTTACTTATACATCATCACTATTTAAACCTTCAAAAAATGTTGAAAAGTATTAAAAATTCCAATAATCAACCATAATACATTTAAGAAGAATACGATAAGGAAAACCCAAATCATCAATAATTGAGCAAATGAAATATATTTGACCAAATGCCTCTACGCCTGCAGTAGAATAGATTTATTATTGATATGTCATGGAGCCACTTGCAATACCTTCTTTACACCATTAGGATTTCAGAACCTGAATAAAAATACAACATCACTTTTAATACGTACATCTTAAAATCCATGAACCTTCTAGTTATGCATCATCACAGTTTAAACCTTCAAAGAATATTGAAAAGTACAAAAACAAAAACAAAAACTTCCAACAATCAACCACAATACATTCAAGAAGAATAAGATAAGAAAAACCTAAATCATAAACTGCTTATAACAAACCAAGCCTGCAATTAATAAAATCACGAAACAGAGAAAAATTTCAAGAACCTAACAATAAGGTGATGACAAGAACCACAATAATAACCAGTACACAAATTTTAAAGAAACATAAACTCTTAAATGAAACCCAAAAAGAATTAAGTGTCTAAACAATCTCATATTCATAAAAAATGCATCCTTGAACAGATTCAAACATATCATAAAAACAAGGGGATCAAATCCCAGAATTATTGAGAATGTTCCAATAATGCAAGGAAAAAGCTTAGATATATCAAAAGTAGACAAAGTTTAAGATTTAAAATGCAAATATCTATTCTAAAAGATTGTGCATATGGAATATAAAGTTGTTGTATTAGAACTATTAATAAAATATTTAAATTTTGTCACTTAACACCATTTAGATATAAAGGTTATTTCATATCTTCTTCAAATGCTTCCATTGCAAGTTATTTATGTTAGCAACATCATATTATATGTTGAATATATACATAAAATAAAGATTACCATAATCTATGATCAAAGTGCCTAATCTATATGCCAAAATTATAGGGCATTTTATAGGTAAATCCCATATCATCGTTTTTTACACTTAGTGAAGTTAATCAACATATAATTCAAACTCTAAAAGTGAACTTAAACAACAATGTGTATTCAAACTAAGGTTTACAAATTGTATTCTTACTTGTTCTTTTGTCTTAGAAATTCTCTTATATAAGAGATCATAAATGAGGACTAAAAAACTGTAATATTGCCTGACAAACTAGGTGACATCATTATCTACCATAAAATATGTGATTATAGCCACAAATAAGAATTTTTGTCAGGATGTAAGAAAATTCAATGGGTTTTTATCTTATCATGAAGATTGCAAACACCAAATTATAGCGAAAGAAAATGTAGCCAAAAGTGATATTTGTTATAGTGACAATCAACATTAACATTCTTACTGCTTATAATAATCCAAATTGGAGAATATGTAAAAGCTAAAATCATTATTGAAATTATCTCATCATAAATACTTCCATAATTCTATTCCCTACAGGTTTAATGTTAACAAAAACCAATCCTTAAGGACTGATAAAGGCTCCATTATTGACAAGCAATATGAGATCACACTTATTTCTTCCCCAAAAGATTATGAAAGACACAAAAAAATGTTTAAAAACTTCTTATGGACTAGGATGGTTAAAAAACATTAAGGTCTAAATGTTAGATTGTCTGATGTTTGTGCTCAATTATTGAGGGAGGTTTGGGGTTGCCCTCTATAAGGGATACTAGCACAATGCAGCTGGCAAAAGAATTTGGAAAATATTCACTGATGCTTAATCAATATAGGTTAAATGGGTTCATACTTATATAATAAAATCACAATGCTTCTGGGTCATCAAGGTAAACCAATCTTTTTCTTGGTCCTTTAGTCAGATTCGAAAGTTAAGAAAGGATATGAATTATGCTATTAAATTCATGGTATGGATTGGAAAGAAAACTTAGTTTTGATATGACTTTTGAAATGAACAAGGTTTATTCTCATAAGATATCACTCATTCACGCAAGTGTTTGAAATTTGAGTGATATACTCTCATCATCTTCTTATGAAAGTGAATTTACCATAAGTTTGAAAATCATCT
>JANZXR010000001.1:5073439-5084253 GCA_027575705.1 Erythroxylum echinodendron
AGAGGACATTCGCGAGTAGCAGTGTCTACGAATCTGAAAAACAACCACCAATCTGTGTCAAAAGAAAAGGTATTTTGTGCATCTTGTATGTTTTCGGTTATAGATTATGTTGAGTTATGGTCTTTTCCGCAGCGTATTGTGAATACTTAGACCATACGCGATCCAACATGTATCGCACCAATAAAGCCCCGATAACGTGTACATGCTCATCTCTTCCATACTTTATAAATGACTGCGTCAAATTCAAAATCCTAAAAAATTCTTTATGAAACACAAGAAAAATCATTCGATAAATATTTATAATGTAATAATATTTATCTAATTAATGTAAAAAATTAATTAAAGAGAAAAAAATTTTTGTACCTCAAACTCCTGATAGTAAAATTCCTTTGTGGCCTGAGAGATATTCTTCCATACATAACCCTTAAGATCAGTCTTCTCCTTGAATTTGGATGTCATGTTTCTTGAACATGATCCAAACATAATCAACCTAATACAAAAATAAATAATTTTATACCAATTTTAAAATTTAAACCTATAACTTAATTATAAACATATGTTGTTTCATGTATTTTCACTTATTGATTATTGACAATTGTAATGTAAGTTCTTCCATCAGGTCTTTCAGCTCCAGGCTGGCGACCGCCTCCTTCATCTGCATTGTTTACCCCTGATATCTCTATCGGTGTAGGAGTAGTGGATGATGTAGGGGTGGTGGATGGTGTAGCAGCAGGTATAGAAGGTGATGCCTCATTTGTAGGTGTAGTAACTGGAAGGGGAGGAGGTGATTTAGCTCTAGCTGCAGAATGTGATGCTTGACCTGGACAATAAGTACCTCCAAATCGTTGTTTGAACCTTGGTCGCATTATATCATGTTTTCTCTTTGGTGGCATATTTCAACCTGAAATTAGTATTTGATTGAATTTTCTAGAAATATAATAATTTGAATTCAATATCTAATACAATATATTGAAAAGGAAATAATTTATTTGTTGAATATAATATTAAATTACAAACACAAATTAATCACTATCATCACTTGTAAATCAAAATCATCTTCTTTTTCTAAAGAATTATAATCAAACACAGGCTCCTCTTCAGATCTCTGGCCTTACTCATTCTTTCCAGATAAAATTTCAACATATTCATTAGTTGGATCATTCAAAGGTTCATTATCCTCATATATAACAGATGCAATTATTTCATAAATATCTTCCTGAAACGCTTCACTTTCAATTCTCTATTCTCCTTTTCCATGTGATTCAAAAACACTTCAAGGCTTAACTTTGCAAACGGCCAACCAATCTGACTTATCTCCTTGTAAGCTAGGAAAAGGGACATAATACACCTGGATAGCTTGAATTGCCAACATGAAAGATTCAAATTGTCTAAATCTTCTTCACTCATTGATTTCAACTAGATTGTATTGGCGATGTATTTTTGTACCAACATTTGGAGTTAGATTAAACAAGTCACACTTAAATATCACACTTTATATTCCAGGAAAAAGCTCAGATATATCAAAAGTACACAAAGTTCAAGATTTAAAATGCAAATACCTATTCTAAAAGCAAATATCTATTCTAAAAGCTTGTGCATATGGAATATAAAGTCGTTGTATTAGAACTATTGATAAAATATTTAAATTTTGTCACTTAACATCATTTCGATGTAAAGGTTATTCAGATCTTCTTCAAATGCTTCCATTACAAGTTATTTGCATTAGCAACATCATATTATGTGTTGAATATATACATAACATAAACGTATTAACCTACCATAATCTATGATCAAAGTGCCTAATCTATATGCCAAAATTCTAAGGCATTTTATAGGTAAATCCCATAGTCATCGTTTTTTACACTTAGTGAAGTTAATCAACATACAATTCAAACTCTAAAAGTGAACTTAACAACAATGTGTATTCAAACTAAGGTTTACAAAATGTATTCTTATTTGTTCTTTTGCTTTAGAAATTCTCTTATATAAAAGATCATAAATGAGGACTAAAAAACTGTAATATTGTGTTACAAACTAAGTGACATCATTACCTACCACAAAATATGTGCTTATAGCCACAAATAAGAATTTTTTTCAGGTTGTAAGAAAATTCAATAGGTTCTTATCTTATCATAAAGATTGCAAACACCAAATTGTAGTGAAAGAAAACGTAGCCAAAAGTGATATTTGTTGTAATGACAATCAAGATTAACATTCTTACTACTTATAATAATCCAAATTGGAGAATATCATAAAAACTACAATCATTATTGAAACTATCTCATGATAAATACTTCCATAATTCGATTCCCTACAGGATTAATGTTAACAAAAACTAATCCTTAAGAGTTGATAAAGGCTCCATTATTTACAAGCAATATGAGGTCAAATTTATAGTGTTTAACCACTTTCAGGAGTTATATGACCTCCCACCTAGAATGCTTCCATCTTGTAGGAACTCAATGAATTTGTATCAACTCCATTTCCAATAAAGAAAAGGATTCTCTATTAAAACCTTTGACTGATAAGATTTTAAGCATGCACTTTTCTCTTTAAAACTAGAAAAGATCCTTCGACTAGATGATTTTAACATGTTCTTGTTCTAGCAAACTTAGCACTTGACAGGTAACATAATTTGCTTCAAGTTGTATGCTAAGAGAGTTAAAAAAGACCTTGCCAATCTCATTCATAATAAGTGCAATCATGAGCATTTGAATGATTATAGGCTCATATCTTGTTGTAATGTAGTTTACAAAATTATTGCAAAATTGATAGCAAACAGGATCAAGCCTTTTCTGGAATGCATAATCAATAGGAACTAGGGAGCTTTTGTGAAGGGAAGGGGTATAATAGTAAGAAACTAATAAAGAGTTGCACCTTAAAGATTGATTTTAAATTTGCCTTTGACTTATTGTAGTGGAAGTTTGGTGTATTATCGGGACTTACTGTGAATCTACAAAAGAGTGACTTATATATTTTAACATATGCGTCATATGTTACTTTCCAACTCTCTACAATCTCGAGACTACCTCTTCATAATATTCCATTTAAGTACCTAGAAATCTCAGTCTCAAACAAAAGGATTTCCTACTATGAATGTCAGCCTCTTTTTGATGTGGTCAAAAAAAGGATTAGCTAATGGAACAACCGTTTCCTGTCCTATATTGGCAAGTTATAACTAATTTTATCAGTCTTTAATAACCTTCATATCTATTCTAGCTCACACTTATTCTTCCCTAAAAGATTATGAAAGACATAAAAAAATGTTTAAAAACTTCTTATAGACGGGGATGGTTAAAAAACATTAAGGTCTAGATGTTAAATGGTCTGATGTTTGTGTTTCAATTACTGAGGGAGGTTTGGGATTGCCCTCTATAAGGGATATTAATGCAATGAAATTGGCTAAAAGAATTTGGAAAATATTCGTTGATGCTAAATAAATATAGGTTAAATGGGTTCATAATTATATAATAAAATAACAATACTTCTGGGTCATCAAGGTAAACCAATCTTTTTCTTAGTCCTTTAATTAAATTCTAAAGTTAAGAAAGGATATGAATTCCGCTATTAAAATCAAGGTATGAAATGGAAAGAAAACTTAGTTTCAATATGACTTTTAGAGTGAACAAGGTCTGTTCTCATAAGATATCACTCATTCACACAAGTGTTTGAAATTTGAGTGATACACTCTCATCATCTTCTTATGAAAGTGAATTTACCATAAGTTTGAAAATCATCTAATCTCCACTACTTAAATAGATATATACAAGATAAATTAAAAGACTTTGAATAGGGTTATAATGAGGCCAAATGGCTAAGTAGGCTAACCAAAGACGGGAATAGGATAACATTATAAATAATATAATGATAACAAATAAATTAAGAGAAGCATTAATCCTTATTCTACTATCTCCTTATATTCTTGCAACCAGCATTCTTTCTTCATTCTTCTCAAAAACAAGAAT
Source organism: Erythroxylum echinodendron (assembly GCA_027575705.1). Taxonomy (NCBI): domain Eukaryota; kingdom Viridiplantae; phylum Streptophyta; class Magnoliopsida; order Malpighiales; family Erythroxylaceae; genus Erythroxylum; species Erythroxylum echinodendron. Next base: position 5,077,405 of record JANZXR010000001.1, read on the forward strand.
CTATGCTAATCAAATTTTAAAACTTTATTTCATCTTTTTTCACATTTTTCTACACCTTTTGGATTAATATAAAATTGTCCTTGTTATGCCACTATTATACATTTCACCTTCTCACTTACATTAATCTTATTGCATCCTATTACCAAAGACATCACAACATAAGTAAAAGCTCTACTAATCATGAATTAAGAAGTAAATAATTTGTTTTTATTTAAGACTCAAGGTATTTTTTAAGAAAGGGTAACAAAGAAAAAGGATATAATTTTTAATTAAGCTCATAGGAGATTACTAATAGATTAATGTATTAAAAGGTAGGCAATTTAGCTTAAACTCAAATCCTAGGTGTCTTTATCATTTTAATGCTGATACATATCTTACATCTAATCTTGAAAAAGTGATATTCAGGTTCTAGAAATTTAAAATTAAAGAAGATATCCACATAAGAAACAAAATTGTTATATAAAGGCCAAAGTTTCTCATATGATCATTCAAGTCAAATCAAAGCATAATTAATTAACAAATTTAATTTTCTAGAATTCACAAAGTCAAATTTTATCGAGTATTCACAAAGTCAAATTATGCACTAACTTTTTTAATCAATTTCAACTAAGAATCATGCATAAACTTATATTCCAATTAATGAGAACCTAAACATATAATTTTAAGAAAATAAAAAATGATACGAAACATATAATTAACTAGACTTGAAAGAAACACATAATTAACTAGACTTGAAAGAAACACATCATTGACGGAAGAAGATCATTTAGAAAACTGGACAGCATGTTGGGCTTTCTTTGGTGCCCATTTGCCAGTTAAGATGTACATTTAGATCTAAAATAGATCATATCTATAAAAAATTTTAAAAAAAATGCTAGAATGAATTCTTTTAAAGGGGGGTTTATAGATTTGTTAAGTTGATGGTTAAATTAAAGGTTTTCAAAATGTTGATATTCTTTTTAAAATGCTTGGACTCAAATTGAATTTTTTTGAAAATGTTCAAATCTAATTTGATAAAGAAGTACTTCTATTATTTTAAAATTTGATATACTTAGACCAACTCATGAATATTAAGAATTATATTTACCAATTTATAGTATTCTTTAGTTATAAATATAGGAGATGATATACAAATCATCAAATTATAAAAAGTAGTATGTATGTAAAAAGGATATATATCATGTATAAATAAATAAATAATACAAAATAGTAATATAAATAGTATAAGTTACGTGGGCATTGATTCAAAATTATCATAATATATATATATATATATATATATAAGATAATTAATTGTATAATCTGTGAAAAGTTTTCAGCTATACCCTTGACTAAGAGCATTCTTTTCACTGATCTAATGAAATGAAACCCCAGTCCACATTTATCTTAATTTTACAAACAAATAACCAAATTCAACCAACACAAAAACCCAGTAAATAACAAAACTCACTTACCTCAACCGACATGCAGAAGAAATCACTAAAGCACGTGAAGGAAGAAGATGACGTGGGTGAGCAATGGTGGTGAGCGAGGAGAGGAAGGAGAGGAGTGATGGAGAAATGAGGAGAAAAAATAGTGAAAGAACAAAGAAGAAATCGAGGGGGAAGGTTTGGGGTGAGTTTAATCTCGAATTGAAATGATGTCATTTAGTATTAAAATAAACAGTTTCATTTTCAATTTTTTAAAACGAATAATCTGAAGCTAATGATGGAGCAGTTAGACCATCTGAAAATTACTGACGGAATACATTACTATCGGTAAAAGTCGACGTTGATTATTGATCCAATCATTTCTGCGTAAATTTATCGACGACGCAGTAACACCGTTGGAAATTCAACGACGGAAAATATATCCGTTAGTAAATCCCCTACGCTAACTTACTGTGGGAAGCGCACCTACCTAACTTACCAACAGGTATGATGTTTTCATCGCTATATTTTCTTGAAAATTTTGTCGGGATATTTTCCCTCCACCTTTACCGACAACAATTTTGTTCGTCGCAAAATTGAAATTTTTATGACAGTTTTATCGACAGAGATTGATTTTTCATCTCTAATTAGCTACGGTATTTATTCCGTCTGTAATTTTCCGTAGCTAATTTATGATTTTCTTGTAGTGCCAACCAATGACTTTATTCAGCCTTCCTAAGCTTACTCTACAAATTTGTAGAGTAATCATATATATAGTCAAAATCCAAAAAATATAACTAATTAAATTTAATTACACATGCCCACCATTTTAAGCGGTCCAAACTGAAAACCCAACCGGAGCTACCTGTTTTCTTCAACTGAGTCGTCACAGAGTTTAGCAATATCCCACGGCCACACCCAACATCTAAAGCCAACTTCACTGTTGACCAATCATCAACACACCCCACGATTATCTGCATTATGTCGTGATGCAACACCAATGAACTATAAAACAAGTTCCCGGCGGCCAAAAAAATGAAAACGATTAACAAAGCCGTTATGTAACCTGTGAACCTAGCAGCAAAGCGGGCAATGCCACCTTAGTCATTTCCAAAGAGGAAAGAGGTCTCCAAAAAGCTGCGAATGGTTTGAAGTAGAAAAGAAATGTGAAAGAAAGAACAGAGAAGAAGACAACATGGAATAAGAGGAAGAGAAGTGTTTGTCATTGGTCCATATCGTAGATAGCGTAGATCTGGGTCCAATCTCTAGTTATGGAGGTAGGTTTTCCATTTCTAGGAATGAAATGGTGGAGGTGAGGCCTCACCGTGAGTGACATTGAGCGAAGGATGAGAGATGAGTGTTTTAAGCTTTATGGCCTTTTATTTTAAGCGTCATTCTCGTTTTCATTCCCTCTTAAAATTATTTGGTATATTTTGCGATGATTTTTCAAATCGTCGCTAAAGATTATATTAGGAGACAATTTTTAAAAAATCATCGCCAAATGGTCAATCAAGGTCATCTTTTCGCACCAAATCAGGACCCTTTTGCTACGATTTTTTAAAATCGTTGCTAAAAAGTCCACATTTTATGACCTTTTTTCAAAACGTTGCTAAAGGGTTTACATTTTGTGATGTTTTTAAAAAACGTCACAAAATATGGACCAAAAGAGTATTTTTAAAAGAGTTGCCAAAGGCTTACTTTTAACTATGATTTTTAAAGCGTAGCAAAAAAATACGTCGCTAAATATCTTCCCTATTGTAGTGTTGTAAGTTTTCTTAAATAGTGACTGTAATTCTTCTAACAGAGATATTATGAAAGAAGACAATTTCTAATGCTTTAACAGAGATACCAACTTATTTCATCCTAGATGTTAATATCATTATTTTAGCTATATGAACCTTATTTGACGCTTGTAAAAATTACAATCATCCCTAAAACTCTGACCTTTGTTGTTGATCACAAAATAAGACCTTGAGATATTTTTGGATTGCTCCAAAATTTACTCGTATACAATGTTGGGTAATTAGCTAGCGAGAAGACAGATGGTCAGTGACTTGGTGGGGAGTGTCAGATTCAAAGACAGATGGTCAGTGACTTGGTGGGGAGTGTCAGATTCACTTGTTTCTCCTCTCTAAGTATGAAAGGGAAGATATTAAAATCATCTTAAACACAAGACAAAATTATGGAGAAGGAAAAGAACAGAAGCTAAGGATATGTGGCAAAAGAAAGAAATTAAGTGCTTATCATCTTATTTCATCACCGGAATTTTGAACACAATTTAAATGCTTCCTTCATAACTAGAGAGATGTATGAAATCTCCAAATACAAAACCGGCCAATAACCTTTTCAAGTTAATGGTCTAAACCAATACTAACAAATTTTATTATAAATATCTGAAGACTGATCGAATCAAACTGTCTTTACCAATATCTGTGGCACCGTAAGCCAGTTCTATACGTCTATTCAGAAGGTTTGAAGTCTCCACGCCAATTCTAAGATAAAGACCCATAAAGAATATCAAAATTAAGAAAAAGCGAGATGACAATTTTAACGTGAAGACTGTACCCATTGAAAAGTCTAATATAAAGTAACATTTGATCAATACATTCGATCTCTCGAACATCATTAGAATAATCATGAGGATAAGAGTAATGCTACAAATATATATTACCACATAAGTATATTGTTATGAAAGGTTATTGTATGTAACCTAGTACCTATCCATGTTCAATAGGTGGTTTACATCTTTTGATACAACTATTACTAATATTACTAATGTATGTGGCATCAATTAATAAGCAAACACTAATCTTTTATACCTGTACAAATTAACTATGAGTCGTACGGTACATGTTATGCAATATATTGACTTAAATCAAGTGTTTGCATTCAAATGAAACTCCTGAAATGAAGTACACTCTCTAATATTATAGTTTCTACTTTCTACCACAACCGTAATCTCCTTTAGATGAATGCATTCCTTCATGATGACAATGCTCATATGATCAAACCTGTTGGGAGTTGATCTTGCACGACCTTCGTTACTTCTTCGTAAGGTCTAAAATCAAGCTTAGACGTAAATATCATGAAAGAAGAATTTGGCAAAACCCTAAATCTAACCTGAGAAACATGAACTTACTTTGGATTTCAATGTATAGATGAAACTGTTGTGGGAATCGTGATATACCAAGCTTATAACTTGAGCTCCTTCTGTTATAAAAATCGATCAGATTAGAGTAGGTTTGCAGCTAAATAAGACTGAAGGAATAGTAATGAACAGACATATTTTACATGGAAAAGCCCTAAATCATGGTAAAAGCCAAAAGCAAGGATGGAAGAATTTTAATACTAAAAAATTGAGGAATTACAAGGAGAAAAACTAAACCCACAAAAAATACACAAAATATTTTTATCTCTCTCTCTTTTCTCTCTCACTCTCGTTTCTTTTCTCTACTAATGGGATGATTTGCTCTCTTCATCTCCTGCCTATTTATAGGCAAGAGAAGTGTGGGATGGCTAGCCATTTGGCCATCCCACCTTAACTTATTCTTTTTTTAAATTTCAACTTTGGTAGGCACCGAAAATGGTGCCTACCATTTTTGACAATTCTCCCACTTGAAGATTTGATCGAAAGTCAATCAAATCTTCACATTATTCTTTCGATGCCTACCATTTTTGACAATCTACTACTTGAAGATTTGATCGAGAATCAATCAAATCTTCACATTATTCTTTCTACCTTGCTGCTTCATATTGTTTACATCTTTGTGAGGCCACATGAGGATTAACACCACATAAACTTGTCACTATTGATTGCTTTTGTTATAAAATCTTTCAGGTTATCTATTGTATAAATTTTCTACATGTTCACCATTCCTTCTTCCACTTTCTCATGAACAAAGTGACATTGAACTCGATTGTGTTTTGTCTTTAAATGAAATGTTGGATTCCTTGTAAGATACAAAACACTCTGACTATCACAATATAGAGTAATATTCTCTTGTTTATGCCCAAGTTCTTCTAACAACATCTTCAACCACACTGCTTCTTTACTAGCTTGTGTAGCTGCTACATATACTATTTTTGTTATTGACATAGCCACAACTGACTGCAGTTTTGAAACCCAGCTCTTAACTCCTCTAGTTAGTGTAAACACATATACTGTAGTGGATTTGCTTTTATTAAGATCAATTGCATAATCAATATCAACATATCCTTTGATAGTAAAATCTGATCCTCCATAACATAATGCAACATCTAAGGTTCCCTTGATATATTTGAGAATCCTCTTAGCAGTATTCCAATGCTCTCGACTAGGATTCGCCATGTATCGACTAACTACTTTTACTACATGTGCAATGTCTGGTCTTGTACAAATCATAGCGAACATTAAGCTTCCCACTGCCGATCCATACGGTACTTGAGACATCTCCATCCTCTCTTCTTCATTGCTAGTACTCATACTTGCATATAACTTGAAATTAATAGGAAAATGGGTATAAATTGAATTATAATCTTGCATGTTGAATCGTCGCAAGATCTTCTTCAAATAATTCTTCTAAAAAATGTCAAATCTTCCTATTATTTATGTCTCGATGAATTTGCATCCCTAAAATCTTGTTTGCTGATCCTAAGTCCTTTATTTCAAATTTCCTAGCCAATTGTGCTTTAATTCTTTAATACGATTATTGTTAGGGCTTGCTACCAACATGTCGTCTACATACAATAGCAAGACTATAAAATCACCTTTCTCAAACCTCTTGAAATATGCACAAGGGTCTGCATTGAGTCTGCTGTATTCAAGGCTCATGATAAATGAATCAAATCTCTTATACCAACACCTCGGTGCCTGCTTTAAACCATACAGAGATTTTTTCAACCTGCAAACAAAGTTTTCTTTCCCTTTTTCTTCAAAACCTTCTAACTGGAGCATATAAATTTCTTCTTCAAGATATTTATCAAGAAATGCAGTTTTCACATCTAACTACTTAAGATGCAAGTCAAATATAGCACACATCGCCAGAACTACTCGAACTATAGTGAATCGAATCGTAGGAGAAAATATTTCGTTAAAATTAATACCTTCTTTCTGAGCATATTCTTTTACCACCAATCTAGCTCGATATCGCTTCACTTGATCGTCACCACTCCGCTTGATCTTGCAAACCCATTTATTGCCAATAGGCTTTCTTCCTTGTGATAGTGATACCAGCTCCCATATCTTATTATTATGTAGAGTTTTAATTTCTTCCTGCATTATTGCCATCCACTGAGATGCATCTGAACTATTCATTACTTCTTGAAGAGCTAATGGCTGTCTGTTAATGGACATTTTGAGTGGCTCTTTAAGACTTAATTCCGATTCATTTATGCTCATTTTATGTTCATCTATAGTGGGTTTATCATGTTTTAGTATTATTCGAGGTTCGTTGACGTAAAA
>JANZXR010000001.1:5088654-5107517 GCA_027575705.1 Erythroxylum echinodendron
ATTATTATTATTATTATTATTATTATTATTATTATTATTATTATTATTATTATTATTATTATTATTATTATTTGCATATTAATACAATATTAAACATCTTGTATATTTATGAAAAAGTTTCCTTCCACAAAGATTACTTGTGAAATGCAAATAAATTATAACAAAGTTTTTTTTAAAGATATTACTTGTGAAATACAAATAAATTATACAATATATTATTTATGTAGAATAATTTGTTTTAATTTCAACAATTTATTTTAATTGATTATTTTTACTAAAATTGTTTAATTAATTTATAAATCTAACTAGTTACACTATATTTATCATTAACTTGTTTGTCATGTGAACTCCTAACTATTTCTTTAGTTAATCTAAGGGTAGAAGAAATGTCTCTTCATTTACAGAATGCAATATTTTGGGTACAGCATCTATGTGTTTGTGTTTGATAAAAGCTATGTTTGGCAATCAACTGATTGCATTAATTATTTGTTGATTCTATCATCGGTTAGTTGATAGTTGATTATATCAGCTGATTTGACCAGCGGATAACATCAACTTTTAATAGAGTTGATTATTAAAGACATTTGGTAAAATTAGTTGTTTATGTATAAATCAAAATTTTAAATTTAATTTAATATTTTTCTATAATTTATAAATTAATTAAATAATTTTATAAATTAATCAATTTTTAAAATTAAAATTTTTTGTCTTAAAATTTTTATTTAAAAATTTAAAATTAAAATAATTAAAAACACAAAAAATGAATATATGTGCCAACAAATACAAACTAAAATAAATGTAATTATTTTGTTTTTTATTTTTATCATTTTTATTTTTATTTTTAAAAATTAATAGTAGAATAATTAAATTTTAATTTAATTTTAATTTTTTATTTAACTAATAGGTATGATTAAAATTAAAATGATAAAAAATAAAAAAAAGGACTCACACGCGTGACACAAGTGCACAACCGTGCATGTAACACTGTCTTTAACTCATAACTTACACAACCTTCAACCACGATGTATTTTTAATTGGATAGAGTAACGTTAGACGGAAGATTTGGACTCGACAGCGGCAACCCACCGTGCCTGTTTTGCATTTTTCTCCCAACAGTTATCTCACTCTCTCTCTCTCTCTTAGTTAGTAGAGAATTAGAGGGAAACATATCATTTTAAAATTTTTGTTTTTTTTGATTTGATATCATCATTACTTTTATCTAATTATAACTTTACAGTTTATTCAAGTATACTTTATTTTTATGTTTATTAACAAAGAATTTAACTGATAAATGTAGAAATTTCTCAAAAAATAAATAAGGCAACATTTTTAGGAATGTAGAGAAAAGATGAATGCAATATTAATACAATACATTTAATTAAAGTAGCCAAATAACGCTTAAGGGATGCTTATCATTAGGAGTGAATAATGGGTCGTTTAGGTTTTTTTAATCAAAATTATAAAAGAACTCATTTGTATAATAATTTATTTAATTAAAATCAAATAATCTAAAAAATAAACAAGACTGAATTAATTAAGTAGCTTGGATTGATTTAATAATTATTAAAATAAGTATAAAATTAAAACAATATATTTTCTTTTTTAATGAAATAATATTTAGTATATGAAATAATATTGTATATAAAAAAGATTAAAAATTTTGTTCAAAATTTTATATTCTTTTAAAAGATATTTATAAAATATAAAATTTTAGAGCATGCATGATAAACATGATATTTTATACTAAAACTAATTTTTCATGGAAAGTTTTCAATTCATGTAAAAATGGTAAATACTTTTATTATAGCAAAGTCAATCAATACTAGATTTTAGGAAACTATAAAAGGTATAAAATTGTGATGTTAGAATAAAAGTAATCTCAAAAGTTTTTGAAAGATATTATTTTCTTGAATAGCAATTCCTTAATATTTGAATTTTTTAACAAAAAAGTAAATTATTTTGAAACTTATAGTAATAACAATAAGATAATAATATTAAGAGTAAAGAAAAGTAAACTTAGAGATATTGGTTTGGTTCTGTTTTGTTTAGACTAAAATAAAAGATCATACCTAATCATCAATTTTTAAAAAAATTTAAAACTAAACTACTTTTTATTTTCAAGAGACCATTGATTTTTTTTTAAAAATAGTTTGTGCTAGTTTTAATGGTTTAGGTGATTTATGCTCATCCTACCATGGTTTTTTGAAATTAATATAACATGAAATTTAGATTGTATAACCTTTAGATTACATGTAAGTCTTAAATTTAAATACAATATTAGCTTTTTTAAGAGTAATCTTTACTAGTTTTTATTGAATGAAGCATGTTCAAATTTATGATTTTGATGATAATACTTGAAATGGTAATGAAGTTGTGATGTTAAGTAATATTGAAGAGTAAATACTATTATGTGGAAAGCTTTTAGGTTTTGACTCACTATACAAAAATGTTAAGATGTGATACAAAATATTATGATAAGAAACCAAGTCAAGACAATAATGATAAAAAATGACTATTGAAGTTGAATTAATAATTGGATAATGATGAATTGCTAGAAATAAAAATAAATTAACTAATATAGGATTGTCGTGAAAATGATAACATGTTAAACAATGGCATAATGGTAGTAATAACTGGATAAGCTTGCTAAGGTGCAATAGTTGCTCTATCAAGATCATGTGAATCAAGAGAAGTCTAAAGAATTAAGAATTGAGAGAGAAACTCTTGTTTCTCTTTAATGTTTCTCATGATTCAATTGTCTTTTGGTGCTTTCCATACTACTTCCTCTACTACTTCTTTGCTACCACCAGCTTTCAAGCAAATTTTTGCAATCCAAACTAAGGTTTGTCCTTGTCTGTTGCTTCAATTTCTAATTTTCCTTCTATTATTTTTGTTCCTTCTCTTATTTAGTCTTTTCTACTCAATTTTACTCTTCCCCTCCCTCTCTTTTCCTTCTTTGTATTGGTTCTCCCTCCCTGTAGTCTAGTTAAAGATCTTAGTTGTCATAGGACTTTCCTTCTTTTCTAGATTCTTTTTCCACCTCTGTCCATTACTATTTTTAATGACAAAGTTTTAATTTTAAACCCCTTAGTTATTTTTTTCCACTTTTAACCTTATTCCAGCTATGATTGATTCTTTGTCTCATGCCAACCAAACCTCTTTCTTATATATGTCTATTTTTCCTTTTTTTTTTTACGTTCCCCAAAATTATCTCCTCATACTCTTATGTCTCTCATTCGCCTACCCCAACCATACTTCCTCTAGAAAATTATTCTATTTGCTTAAACCCAACAGTGGGGAAGCTCTCTATAGATTTGCCCACCAATTCACCAGTGTAGGCAAGTGGACCTAATTTTTCTTATACAATTTAACCAAGAAACTCTAGGCCTAGTTAGAAATAGGCTAGGGGAATCTAATAAGGTTAGCATATAATACTACCCTCTATTTAATCTTGAAGGGGTCTTTAGTTATAACACCTTCTATAGACGTGCTTAAGGAGGGGATAAGTAAGTATAATACAACCTTAATTGGCAGCTTTTTGGAGAAAAGACATGCTTTTCCAATGATCTAAAACTAGGCTTTGCATTGCTAAAATTTTGGGGACTAAAAGAAACCCTCTTGAGTGAAGACAATGTCTTCTGTTTTAGATTCTCATCCAGTGCAGAAGCATATAAGGTATTAAAATATGGTCTTTGGCATTTATATGGTAGACGTATATTTCATGAACTTTTAGCAACCAAGGATGAAACTTAAGACAATTAGATAAAAACATATACCATTGTGGGTTAATATCTTTAACGTTCTACTAGAGTATTGGTCCACTAATTGTCTCAGCCATTTTGCAAGTTACATTGGTAATCCCATTGGGATAGATGAAGCAGATAGCTTCTGTAAAAAAGATTGGGTAGGCTCATATTTGTGTGGTGTAGAATTAGGAAAAGAGCTCACTAAAGATATTCCCTTAATAAGGATAGGTAACAATGATATTCTCAATGAGGAGTAAGTCGAGATTACTTTAACTGTTGGTGATTAAGTAATATGCAATTTAATCACCAACAGTTAAAGTTGAATTTTATTTTATGATATATTTATATTCATGTCATGTTATGATAGGATTTTTTATGCGGAAAGACATTGGATCTTTCTTCGATCGAGTTACATACACAAAATAACAGGACTGCTAAAAATATAAGAGAAAGTGCAAGAAGAAACACACACAAATTTACGTGGTTTGGTAGTAATGTTCTACCTACGTCCACGGGCGGCAACGATCAAACAATTCACTAATAAATGAAAGAATAAATACAATCAAGTGTTTAAATTAAACCCAGTCCCTAATTACACCTGAAGAAACTCTCAGCTTTTTTATTTTTCTTTTTGACGTTTTTGCTTACTTAACTTTTTTTTAAGTGAATGGCATAAAAAAGCCTATTTATAGGCAAATTCCTACTTGAAAGTCAAGGCCATCAAAATGGCCACCAAATTTCAGCTTCCCCATTGTCAAAATTGGCAATTGCTTTTCTTCCTTTCGGTGCCTAACCAGCTTTTGTTGGTCAAAAATTTATGGCCAACTAACAATTCTCAACCTTGGTCGCAAATCCCCACCAGAACTGCTTTAACTAGCACCGTCACTGCCATTACACCCCAAAGGGCTATCTCATCGATCATATAAGTCTACCAAGTTCAGACATAATCTGAACTTGTTCACCGCGAGAGGTTTTGTCAATGCATCCGCAGGATTATCATGAGTGGAGATTTTCTGAACACCAATGTCTTTACTCTCTAACACATCTATAACAAAATGATACTTCACATCGATGTGTTTGGTCTACTCATAAAACATTTGATCCTTTGTCAAGAAGATAGTGCTCTGACTATCACAATGGATGACTACTTTGTCAAGCTTCGCACTCAACTCTCCAATTAACACTCTCAACCATAGAGCTTCTTTAATAGCTCTTATGACTGTCATATACTCTGCCTCAGTTATGGACAACGCAACTGTAGGCTACAGGACTGCTTTCTAACATATAGCAGTACCACCAAGAGTGAAGATATGCCCTGATAGAGACCTCCTCCTATCAAGATCTCCAGTGTAGTCCGAATTTACATATCTAGTCAAACTCTCCTTGCTCTTTCCAAACTCCCAGCATGAGTCTGTCGTCCCATGTAGATAACTCATTATCCACTTCATAGCTAACCAATGCTCCTTACCAGGATTAGCCATATACTTGTTGAATACACTGACTGCCTGTGCAATATTTGGACAAGTGCATACTATAGCATACGTTAAGCTACCAACTGCACTAGAATAGGTACATGTGACATGTACCTTTTATCTTCTTCTGTCTCCGGGGACATGGAAGCAGATAGTCTGAAGTGAGCAGCTAATGGAGTAGTTATAGGCTTTGCATCACTTATTCCAAAGCGATTAAGAACTTTCTAAACAAGGTCTTTTGACTCAACCAAAGCTTGCCTCCACCTCGATCACACTTGCTTTCCATACTAAGGATCTTCCTTGCTACTCCTAAATCTTTCATCTCAAACTCTCGTTTCAATTATGCTTTTAGTACCTCAATGTCGAACTTCCTCTTGGCTATAATTAACATGTCATCTACATACAGCAACAGGTAGATTAATGAGCCATCTCCTAACCTCCTGAAGTAGACACAACTACCATATTGGCTCCTCGAGTAGCCATGTCCAACCATAAATACGTTAAACTGCTTATACCACTGTCTAGGAGACTGCTTCAAGCCATACAACGACTTCTTCAATATGAAAACATGTTCTTCCTTGCTTTCCACAACAAAGTCTTTAGGTTGCTTCATGTATACTGTCTCCTCTAATTCTCCATTGAGGAAAGCAGTTTTTACGTCCATTTGCTCCAATTCCAAATCATGTAGAGCAACTAAAGCCAACAATGCATGAATAGATGTATGTTTTACAACGGGAGAAAATACATCATTAAAATCAATACCTTCAACTTGCAAAAACCCCTTTGTAACCAGTCATGCCTTGTACCTCGCATCCTGTATGCTTGGGACACCATCCTTCTTCTTAAAGACCTATTTGCATCCCATGATCTTCTTGCTCGATGGAGGTTTAGCAAGAATCCATGTCTAATTCTTGTGTAGAGAATCCATCTCTTCTTGCATAGCTATCATCCACTTGGAAGATTCTACACCAGTGATCGCCTCAGAGTATGTATTGGGATCACTTGCTCCATCAATCTCCTAACCTGCCACACAAGCCATAGTAACAAAATCTCTCAAGCTACTTGGCAATTTGATATGTCTGCGAGGTCTGCCTCTGACTATGGACGGCTCAGCTACCTCCTCATCATCTTCATCATCTTGTGCCTCTTGCACATCCTCTACCTCCTCTGTAGGCTCATCTGTCTGATTTCTGTTCTCTAAACCATCTTCTAAGATTCCAGCATTGTTAGCCTCTAACTCCACCTACTTAGGAACATCCTCTTGATCAGTGAGTTGTTCCTTCTTCTCTTGTGGCTTCAGCATAGCCGTCTCATTGAACACAACATTTCTGCTGATCTTCACCTTAGGTAACTCTGGATCTGGAAGCCATAATTTATAACCTTTGACACCCTGTGCGTATCCAAGAAAAATGCCTTTCTTCGAACGTGACTCAAGGTTACCATCGTCAACATGTATATAGGCAGGACATTCAAAGACTTTTAAATTAGAATAATTAGCAGGTTTACTTGACCGGACTTCTTCAGGTGTTTTGCATCCGAGTGTTGCATGTAGAGAACAGTTCACTAAATAGCAAGCAGTAGCCACAGCTTCTGCCCAAAAATCTTGACTAAGTCTAAAGTTAGATAGCATACATCGGACTTTCTCTAATAATGTCCTGTTCATACGTTCTGTAACTCCATTTTGTTGCGAAGTCCCAGGCACAGTGAGATGTCTAACAATGCCCTCTTCTCTGCAAAATTCATTGAACTTCCCACTGCAGAACTCAAGTTTGTTGTCTATATGAAGATATTTAATCTTCTTTCCTGACTTCTTTTCAACCATGACTTTCTACTATCTAAAAGTCTCAAACTCGTCACTCTTATGTTTCAGCAAATAAATCCATACCTTTCTCGAGCAGTCATCAATAAAGGTCGCCATGTAACGTGCAACTCCTTTTGATGGAACTTGGACTGGCCCCCATAAATCTGAGTGTATGTAGTCCAGAGTACCTCTCGTGACATGGGTGCCCGTGCTGAAGCTTATTCTTTTCTTTTCCCGCTAGACAGTGTTCACAGAAGTCAAGCTTCGATGTACTCTGGTTTTCTAGCAAACCTCGTTTGCTTAACATTGTCAGCCCCTTCTCACTCATGTGGCCCAGTCTCATGTGCCACAGCTTACTGATTTCTGCGTTCGATATGGTAGATGCCACAGCAGCCGATCCAGTGACTACGTCTCCGTATAGTTTGTACAACGTTTCGACCAATATTGCTCTCATCACCACCATTGGTCCTTGGGTGATCCTCATTTTACCATCTCCACCAGCATATTTACATCCGCATTTATCTAATGCAGAAATTGAGATAAGGTTCTTGGTCATATTAGGAGATACTTTACGTCGGAAAGAGTATGGATGACCCCATCAGACATCCTAATCTTCACAGTTCCTATCCCTATGATTTTGCACGGATGATCATCTCCGAGCAACACAACGCTTCTCTCCACAGGCTCCAAGGTAGAGAACCATTCCCTGTGTAGGCATATGTGAAATGAGCATCAGGAGTTCATGATCCACCCATACTGGTATTTCACTCCGTCGTCTTGTACATAGAAGACCTCTCCGTCTTCTTTGCTGTCCTGTGCGACGCTGGCTTCAGCAGGTGAGACTTTTTCTTTTCCCTCTTCCTGACTTTTTAGGAAATCCTGACACTGGTGTCTGGAGTGTCCTTTCTTATGGCAGTGATAACATTCTACTTCGCTTTTCTTAGATCATGATTTCGATCTGGATCGGTTGTTCCTTCCTTTGGTTGACGAACGGCCTCATGCTATCAAACTTTCAGAGTTTGAGTCTTTGTCCATATCGGCAAGCTTCCTCCTCGAAGCATGCTCCAACAATGCTACGCTAACTTCTCAATATCCTATGGTATCTTTATTGTGTAGCAACATGGTCACCAGAAAGTCGTATTTGTCAGGCAATGAATTAAGCAATCATATTGCTTTATCTTCATCTTTAAGAATTTCGGCCATGTTACAAAGCTCACTGACGATTTGATTGAAGTTGTTTAGGTGATCGTTCATGGAGACTCCTTTCATCCGAAAGTTAAATAACCTCTTCCTGAGATATAATCGATTGTGCAGGGACCTTGACATGTACAGGCTTTCGAACTTCTCCCATAAGCTCTTAGCGGACTCCTCATCCGCCATGTGCGAAATAATGTCCTTCATCAAGCATAGTCTGATTGTGCTACACGCTTGTAAGTCGTACTCCTCCCAGTCTTCATCTTTCATAACTATAGGTTTTGCATCTTTGCCTCTCGAGGCTTTATGTAAATCTTGCTGGATCAATACGTCCTTAGCTTGGACTTCTCATAAACTAAAGTTCATCTTGCCATCAAATTTCTCAAATCAAATTTATCAATAGAAATATTTCTTGTTGATTTCTTGGTCAATTGCTGTGTCTTAAAATCTCCAACCTGGCTCTGATACCAATTGATATGATTATTTACGTGGAAAGACGTTGGATCTTTCTTCGATTGAGTTACACACACACAATAACAGGACTGCTAAAAATAAAAGAGAAAGTGCAAGAAGAAATACACACAAATTTACGCGGTTTCGGTAGCAATGTTCTACCTACATCCACGGGCGGCAACAATCAAGCAATTCACTAATAAATAAAAGAATAAATACAATCAAGTGTTTATCTTAAACGTAGGCCCCAATTACACCCCAAGAAAATCTCAGCTTTCTTATTTTTCTCTCCGCCGTTTTTGCTTCCTTAACATTTTTTTAAAGTGAATGGCATGAAAAAGCCTATTTATAGGCAAACTCCTACTTGAAAGTCAAAGCCATCAAAATGGCCACCAAATTTCAGCTTTCCTATTGTTGAAATTGGCAGCTGCTTTTCTTCTTGTAGGTGTATAACCTGCTTTGTTGGTCAAAAATTTGCAGCCAACCAACATGTTAATTATTACAAAAAGAGAAATAATAAGGAAATAGTAAAGTTAAAATCAAAGCAAGTTGACATTTGTTATTATTACAAGTCCTTTGTAAGTTTAACTAATGAAATAAGAAAAAAGGTTAAAGAAAATAACTAAGAGGCAACCAATTTAGCTTGGAGTAGTTATCAAGATACAATTATTTAAATCTAAACCTTGATTTATTAATTTGTATGATGCGAACATATGGATGTTTATATCTCCCTCTTTTTGTGAACCTCTTATGAAAAAGTTGGAAACCTATCCACATAAATATATCCACCCTTTTTTAACTTTTGTTAAGGCATTTAATGAAAAGGATTGGAAAAAGAAAAACACCAATGTTGGAAAACTAAAAAATAGAGATACCAAAATTAGAAATTGTCTGTAATAAAGAGTTAAAAGTATCATTATCTGTATTTGTTTTATATAAAAGAATTACTACTATTTGTTGAACCAAGTACTTGGACCATAACTATTTCTTACAATCCAAAACATGCTTCGACTAATGAAAAACAAATATCAATTTGGCATTTTAGTGCCCAGGTGTGTTCATTATCACCTCTCTTTCAGTTTGGTCAACAGCGGTATACTTGTTCTATGATGCATGGAATGTTACCAATGGAACCTAATCTATGTAACCCACTATTCCAGCCAATTTTCCACTGAATCGGAGTGCTGGAGGTTCTTTAGCTATTCAATCTGCTTAAGAAACTTCTCGTAATCTAATGAAGGGTGATATGTTATCTCCTCCTTTTTCTAAATTCTCCTCTCAACTCCTCTGCTCTTCATTTCTTCTATAACAAAAAATAATCACAATACAATCCTTCGTTCATCTTGACCACTTGGACTCAAACTCTATAATCCGACTCAGTCTGAAACCCAAACGTGTAAAGTACGTCTTGATGAAAACATTTCCATTCGAAAATAACATTAAATTGAATTTGGAAAAAAAATTCAAGATTTGGCCACAAATTTTGTGGCCCTTACATAAATTTTTGAGCCTCCCCAAGCGAACCCAAATTGCATCCATACTAGACGCAAGCTCCTCAAAATCACCATATGAGGGGACACTTGGTACTATTATTAATCATTCAACAACTTCTAGGAATATTGCCAAGCGACCTCAAATTGCATTCATACTTAATACAAGCTCTTGAAATCCACCGTATGAGGGGACTATCATTAATCATTCAAAGGGAGAGAAATGAAGGCCAGTTCAAGAAATATGGATGCAAAAGTTAATATGCTCATTGGCCAATTATTGAACAACAAGACATGCTTCAAGAATCTAGTTTCATGAAATATAAGATCATGAAATTGACATCTATCACCATTCCAAGTAACGATTAATCCAGAAACATGACATCAAACAAAATCTCCTGTGGTTATAACAAGAGTCCATGGCCAGTGTTATAGAGGTGTTGCAAATCCTGCAAAGAGATACATAAAGTTTACTCAGTCATTCTAATCAGGAGACAGAAAAAATAATACGAACAATAAAGGTAACAATAATAGCTGCAGAATATGGAAGAAAAACGTCCAGCTGATTTCAGTCAAAAGTCAAGGTCGCATATTGCGCTTGGTGGTTTGGTCATTTATATGAGCTGATTCCTGATTACTTCCACATCAACTAAATTTCAAGTTTGTCAAGCAGTGGATTCCAGTACAAACCGTTCAATCATGTTTGAACTATCTGATTCGAAAGACATTTTTTACCTCCTCTAGATAGTTGTAGGTCACAAATAATTCTTGGTAAAGTCACAAAAAGAGCAGGATAACAGGACATTTTAACTCCTAAAAGAATCAAACTAAAACAAATTTATTGAGGCTAGTGTTTCCTAGCATCGGGCATTAAAACTTGAACAATCTATGAAAGTTTGAAACAAAACTCACCTACTCTCATGTCCTGCCAATCATTTACAATGGGAGATATGTTATTATCATTGTTGCTTCATTTCATGATAGTAGAACACAAAGTACCACAATATAAAGAGCAGAAATAGAAGTTTCGAAGAGTACCCTCTGATAGACATCCCCACTTGTCATTGTGAAGTGTTAGCAATGAAGTGAAAAGGGCAGAGGCGGTAACACTATGCAATGGAATTAAAGACAGTGCACCGCCCAACTCCACGCGAAACCTAAAATATCCGTTCAATTAACAGAGTCAGGATTCTGATAGTATTCTATACAAGTTGTACGTCTCTATAAAGAAATCACTAGGAACCGCAAGACTAACAAAAAAGACACCAGTGGTACAAGAGCAGAAGCCCCAAGTTTGGATCTAAGTTATCTAACTCAACACTTATGACCCAGAAAGAAAAAAGGAGAAAAATTACTTCAACAATGCCTTCTATTTCCCTTCAGATCTCTCTGCAACTGGGATTTATTTTTAAACTAAGACCTTATAACTAAAATAACAAAAAAATTTAAAAGGGCATAAGAAAATACTGATATACACCAATACGTGAATGATGAAACTAACCTGGAAGAAGTGAGTTTTTGGAGACTAAATCGAGAAACAGAGGAGGGCCTGGAAGTGATGATCCCATTAAAGTTAGCAACTTTTGAAGCAGAAGTTGAGGAGTATGTTGTTGAGCTGGAAAGAATACATTTTGCAGAAGTGGAAGAAAATTGCAGGGTTCTCCTTGCAGCCATATTTCTTCGTTTTCTCCAAAACCTTCTCCGTCCCTTGTAGTGCTTCGACAAAGGGTTTATTATTTTTGAGCCTGATCAAAACATGGGCTGACGAGAAAAGGCCGGTTTTTTGTTGGAACATCCATTAGAACATGAGCCTGAAGCTTTAAACTCGATGCCCACAATCAAGAAATTCTTGGGTTTGTATTGGGTTATGACAGATTGTTACGGATTAACGTAAATGGGCCATCTGAAACAGACCATAAAAATTCGTAAGTAAAGATTTAAGTTTTCTATTTCTATTTTTGAATTTTTTTGTTTTCGTTTTCGTTTTCAAATTCAGCAAAAAAAGTTTTTTTTAAAATTTTTTATTTCTATTTTTTTACTTTACTTTTTTCTAGTTTTTACAATTTATGGAAACCACAAAAGTGGCTTTTTTTTTTGCATAATCTGGTTTAGTATCAAGTAAATATATATTATTTAATTATTTGATATATTAATTATTAATAAGAATTATGAATAATTTAATATTATATATATATTTAATTTAAATTTATTATTAATAAAATTATGAATAATTTAATTGTATTTAATAATTGTATTTAATTTTTATAATTAAATTTAAAATATCTTCAAAATATATAAATTTCGAATAAAAATTGATTAAACAATTAAAATATGTTTAATTTTTAATTATTTATTTAAACAATAAATAATTTTATGAATAAATTTAATTAATAAAAAATTTATCTTTAAGTTTTATCTAATAACTAATTATCATCAAAATAAAAATATAACTACGTTGATATTAAAAACCAAGTAGATTTTGGTTTTTATTTAAAAGAAAAACTAAAAATTAAAACTAAAAACTACAATAGAAAAATAAAAGTAGAACCAAATAGCTCCAAAATAGAAGAACATATTTTAGAGTGAATTTTATATACATATCTTGGATAATTAATTGAATCAATATCTATCTCAATTTTATTATATCAGCATTTTATATTTGTCCAAGAGATACACAAATAATTATAATATATATAATATTTAAAATATTCTGGAAATGATAATTCATACATAATTTATCTAACTTGAACTTAATTATTGATATATTTACTTTACCTATTAAAAATCACATTCTACATCTTAAAATTAATAAGTTAAATATAGAAAATAATTTATTCAAACGTATTTAAAATTTTGAAGTTTTTTAATTTAGTGCTAAACATTTTTAAAATTTTCAATTTAGTAACTAGCCTTTTAAAATTGGTACAAATCAAGTCAAAATATTGTTTTTGTTGATGTGGCTAATAGATACACAAACATATGATAGCTGGTGGACATGTCACATTAGCAAAAACAAACCTGGTTTATATAAGTTTTTGAAGGTTAGTCAATTAATTGGAAACTATAAAGAATTTGACAATAAATTGAAAAATATTAAAAGATTAGACACATTTAATTTGTTGATAGTTGTATATTGCATCGTGTTTTAGTGGATAATTTGGCGTGTGTTTAGTTGTTAATTTGATTATTTAGTATGTGTTTGGGTTATAATTGTCTTAATTTGTTAATTATTTATGTTTTTAAGTGTTTTATAGGGGTTTTGAGGGTCAATATCAAATAACGAAGGAGTTTCAAAGGGAACTTGGGCCATACCACAGGTTTACGATCGTGGCAAGCAGGCCACGATCGTGACAGAAGTACCAAGATTGGCCCACAATCATGGCAGGCAGGCCACGATCATGACAAAGGCACTAGTATTGGCCCACGATCGTGGCCTATATGCCACGATCGTGACAGAGAGCTTACTTAAGGGCAACGTTAGGATATACGTGGGGACACTTCTAGACTCAAGTTTTCAATTGACTTTTAGGTCTTTTCGGACCTCGAAAAAATCCTAGGTGACGAAGACACATATAGATATTCAACAGCCACCATTCACAAATTTTGGGGGACTGTTCATGCAAAGTCACAAGCTTTAAAGTGCAAAAGGTGAGGATCGGGACTGATAATCAAGAGCTTCCGTTTTCCATATTTTCAAATACAAAAACAGAAGAAAGCTACCATTGTATTTGTTTTATTTTTGTAGTATGTTTTGTATTATGGAGAATATGGATATGGTTGAACTTGTTCATATTATGAGTGGCTGAATTTATTGTAGATATTACTTTTAAACTACTTGTTGAACTCCTACTTTGTTGTTTTGAATGAATGAATTCTTTTGATAAATGTTGTGCTTAAAACTTACAATATATTGAGAAATTGAGTTGGGTAAATTGTGTAGAGTTGTACAATGAGAGTTCACACCCTATAGACCTACATTTATTAAGTTAACTGAATAGTTAGAGAGAGATCTTGACTAATTAGTTGATTACCTATAAGATAGCTTCATAACTAGTTAAATTGGTAGAGTGATTTTGTAGATTGAGAGATTGCATAGTCAATTCCATTTAATTTGCTAGGGGCATTTGATTACACCTTGAGAGAGGGTGATTGAAACATTAGGACATCTTATGTGAGGCATAATTCAATCAATAATGTAGGAGGCAGACAAGATAAGGAAAAAGTGATCTCTAATCTTTAATCTTGAAATCAAAGTTTCTGCACTTTTGTTACATTGATTGTTCATTGCTAGTTTGCTTGAGTTAGTTTATTTTTTAGTTTTTATTATTTGAATTTGAATCCTAAAAACACACAACCTGAATTAAGTGATGCCTAAGTACAATCTTTGTGGGATGATATCCGCTTTTTACTACAACTAACAACCAGTATACTTGTAGTTTTTAGCATAAAACAAGTAGTTTGTTTTTGCATTCAACATTTGTTATCCCTTAAATATATTATTTCTTTAAATTATGACATTATTAACACCTTTTTTTGTATTTCAAATATATTAAATTGATTGTCATGTGTCAAGCATTAAGCTTTAGTTCCCCATTTTGATGCAGCACTTAAAATATTTCATATCTTCATTTTTTACTAAGTAATGAAAGCAATTATATATATGAAAGTGTATTTCATTTTTGTCTGATATGTTTCTTTTATTTATCTATCCAATTGTTGAGTGTCAAATTATATTGTAACTATGTTAATTGTTTTCTTAGTGATCCTTAAATGAATTGCAAAATACTTTAGGCAAACAAATTCTTACATTTGTTAAAAATACTATGAATTTAGCTTATGTTATTGACAAGACAATATAAATGCTTATTTATACCCTATAATATCGCCCCATTATAAGTTAAATTCTGTTATATATATATTTTCTCCCAGATTAATAATAATATATCTTTCAAGATTATTTACTTCATAATACAATATATTAATTCACAATATTTTTGAATACTTAAGCATTCATTTTACCATTGTCTAATATGCTTAACTAAGAATCACTTACAAATAAAGTTAGGATTAATTTATTTAAAAAATTATGATTTACGTGATATATATTCATAGATATAATAACAAAATATACGTCCACTCTTATATACTTTATGATGTATATTAGACTACCAACTTTAAACAAATAAAAAAGTTTCTTCATTTTTTTTCTTATAGAGTCTAAGGATACTATCTATAGTATAAATACCAAGGTTTTAAAAATCGGACTGGACCGGTCGGTCCGACCGGAAAATTTTCGAACTGGCCAGTGGTCCGGTTCAATTACAGCTAATAACTTTTATATATTAAAATCGGCTGGTTTATTAGAGAACCGGGTTAACCGGTTATATACAACGCATAAGACATATCGTTCATTCACTGAAGGTTCTAGGCTTCTTCTTCTCTCCAGGAGCTTCTCTTCAATCTTGTCTTCCTCGTCTTTTATCGTCTTCGAGCCTAGTGTGGGAAGGAATAGTAGAGAAGAGGAGGAGCTAACATGAGAGTAGATCTAGGAGTGACAACCTGGATGGAGCTTCTGGTGATGACGAAGATGTTGCCGACAATCCTCCAAGAAAGGCGCGATATGAGTAACACACTCCTCAAGAAATCCAGGAGCTTGAAGCGTAGGTTTTATGATTTTCCAACAAGATTATGCAAACTAGTTCGTTCACATGATTTTGCTCAGCAAGTCTTTCTCTTTTTTGTTTTTCCTTTTGTCAACATTATGTTCAAGCCTTTAAGGAGTGTCCTCATCCTAATGAGAAACAAAGATTGGAGCTTAGTGGTGCTTCGATTTTGGCAACTTTCAAACTAGTGGTGCTTGGGTGTTAGAGTTCACCTTTACGGCTCTACCTCGGTTAATGGTAAGACTGAAAAGTAATTCTATTACTTGTAAATGTTAATTTTTTTAGGAGGTTTTGCTGATTTATTTCAATTTGTTATATAGATAAGGAGATTATGATAAGACAGTTGAATCTTGAGCTAGAATTATGGTTTATAATTCTTGATTAGTTAGTTTCCTGTAATACTTAGAATTCTATTTCAATTTTGATTTTGATAGTTGTGTAACACTGTATGACTGTAACTTGTGTTATATATACCCGATGAAGTATTGAATTTATTGAGAAGTGTTTAATTTTTTCATACACTATTTTGGGCTGCTTTCCTCCAAGACTTGAATCAATGAGAGGTTGAGAGCTTTTTTTAAGTGAGTACCATTCTGCTGTGTTTCTACTTTCTACTCTTGGTTTGTTTATGTTATGGTATTTGTTTCTGCTATGGATTTGTCTTATGGGGGTGAGTTATTTTGTTTAGCGTTCAGCTTTTGATTTGTTTCCATCCATGCAGTAGAGTCGTTAAGTTTTATGTTGATAATTTTGCTATTGGTTTATATTGGTTTTGCTAAATTTTCTTGTTTCTTGTTTGCGAAAGCTTAAGTAATTTTCTTGTATCTTGTATCTTGTTTATTTTCATGTTGCTAATTTTACTATTTCATGTTTATTGTTTCTTGTTTATATTGGAGTTGATAATTCATAGTAGTACATAATATTAGTATTATAACTAGTTAAAGCTTTCTACTCTATCATACATATAGATAAACACATACATTATACATATGAATATTTGTATTTTTATGCTATAGGTTATATGTTTGGAGTATGGAGAAAAATTTGGTCTGATAGGATTTTGTAGATTTTTTTAAAGTAGTACTTTGTTGTGTATGGCTCTTATAGGGATGATAAGTAGAATATGACATTTCTAAGTTTAATTAACAATGAGTATCTCTATTAGTCATTAGGTTTTAGTCACCATCTTATTGTGATTATCAGCAAAAAGATGATAATCATACATGAATTTTGTTGCGCGTATATTTTGGTTGGAGTTTATATTGGGATGACAATGAAAACAATCAACATTTCATTGCAACCTTGCAATGCTCTTACTCTAATATGTCTTAGCTTCTTTTTTTTTTTCAATGGGTGGGCTATCCTCTTCAAGTTTTGATTCTCTTCAGAATTTATTTTAGGCATTTGTATCTTATGTAGCTTTGGCGATTGATGATATTTCCATGTTGTTAATATATGGTTATGTTTGTTGTCATTTCTTAGTTATCTTGTGGCGTATACTTAAGTAATGAAGAGCGTATACTTAAGTAATGAAGCACTTAAGATTAAAGATGTCATTTTCCAAGTCTTCAACTAACAATGGTTCTTTAAGTAACATTCAATGCTTAAGAGGATTCAATGCTTGTTTAAGGACTTTATGGAGTGAAAAAAAATCATGGTCATATGTTTTATAAGTACACAAAATACCAGTTAGTAAAACTTTTATGTTATGATATTTGATATGGTATTTAATATTGTGTTAACAAAAGTTTATTTAGGTAATGCTTATAAGTTTGGGAGTTGTATTTCTTTCATTGGCATGACAGAACCCTTTTCCAGAAAGGGTTATTGATGTTATTCAAAGATTGTTGAATGATAATGCTAAGTTGAGATGCAAATTAGCTTTGAGTTACAAAGTTCTAATTGAAGATAAGATGAGCAATGAAGTTGTTAGAAGACCAAATAAGGAAGAACAGAAGGAACAAATTGAGTTAGATGATGAAAAACAAAGAGTATGATTGAAAGTTGCTACAAATGGTAATGAGTTAAAGAACATACTAATGACATATTATTGTTATTTCCATGGTGATATATTTTGTTATATGTTTCTGAGTTTTGAAATCATTGGGCTTAAAATGTGTTACATGATTGTGGTTACATGAGAAGTACTTATATTGTACATGACAATATGTTTAAATATCAGTTAGTCCATTCATATGTGAGTTCATATGTAATTATATTGGAAATGAAGTTCAAATTGTGACAATATGTTTAGAAAGGCAATCATAAAAAATTCATCTGCAAAGTTCCATTTGACAAGCATAAACATGTAATCTATTAACTTTGACTTTCATAAATTTGTAACCTTGTAAGCTTATTTATGTTGAACTTTTCAAAGACAACTTCTGCATATTTTGAATAATTAATGAATATGAAATCTTTAACTTAATCTCTATGCTAAGAAAGTAATGCACTTTTTCAAGATTAAACATCTTAAATTCAACTTCACATTTTTTTTAATGAATTCATAGACTTCGCCACCAATAATTAACAATTCATCTACGTATAAGAACAAAATCAACTTCATATATTTGTTTTCAAGTAACACAAAGAGATAAGCTTCATTTTCAGTTTTTCTAAGCCTTGTCTTAATTAGGTAATTATCCATTTTATTATATCAGGCTCTTAAGGCTTGTTTTAAGTTACAGAGAGCTTTATATAGTAAATATACTTCCTTCTCCTTACTATATCTATAACATATGTTGCTCTTTTTTAATCCATTCTGCTACTATTGGTCTTCTTTATTACAATTGATAAATCAGAATTATTTAGGTTGTATACTTTTGCCCTGACAATAGTATAACCAATTATTTTTTTACTTTTTAGGTTAAATCATAATGAAAAATATGGAACCATCCTCTACTCGTGGTAAGTCCGATCCAGCATGGAATTACTTTTCTTCCTCTCAAGTATCTGATGGGAATGTCTAATATAACTGTATGTTTTGCGGTAGAATATTTAAAGGGGGAGGAATTTTTAGAATGAAAGAACATCTTGCTGGTGTT
>JANZXR010000001.1:5107617-5118218 GCA_027575705.1 Erythroxylum echinodendron
TACATTAATTTGATAACTATTATTACATCAACAATATTTATCAAATATGTTTCCTTTTGTTACAGAAAGAATTTTTTCGAGATCCTCAATTGGACGAGATCGTATATCGAGTATGGGAGTCAAAAGCGCGTACACGATATCGCGATTTCGTTGGTGTGATACGCAAGGCGGCTGTACGATCGCCTTTTATTTCTGAAGACAGTTGGAGTCGTTGGCTGACGTATTGGACATCAACTGCGGCGATATCGATTTCACAGCGTAATTCGGCCAACAGACGTGGAGGAGTCGAGGGAGAGAGTCTTCTCGTACATACGGGAGGTTCTATTACCCACCAAGAGCATACACAGAGACTTGTAAGTATCTATTTTAATTGACTGCTTTATTTTCATTGAATTTGCTTTATAAATCTATTTTAGTTATAATTAATATTTTATTCCTATGCAGGAAAAGTCTTTGGGCATGGCACTTACACTCCGTCAACTGTTTCTGCACACTCATAATAAGAAGCATGACGGGGTGACATTCATCAATGAAAGTTGTAGAGAAGTAAATGCAAGTGAAATTTATGATTTAATATTAATAATATTCTTCTTTACTTAGAAGCAATTGGTGGTAAGGATCGTCGTGGAAGGATATTCAGACTAGGATCATTTGCGAATACTTGTTATTCGCAATCGTCCACGGCGAGTGCAGCAGCATCTACTAGGCAGTCCAATAAAGTGAAGGCGCTTGAGAGTACGGTGCAGACATTGTCCACTCAGTTACAACAGAAGTTGAAAGAGGTGCGTCAGTTGTAAGAGTAGATGGTTGCGCAACAACAGACGATAGCAGCGTAACAACAGTCGTTGGATCTATACACTCAGCTCCGTCGGGAGATCGATGAATTAAAGGGCAAGGGCAACAGGTCACTACATCTACCAGACGATACACCAGCTCCTGATCAGTAGTATAGAATTGATCATTGACTTTGTATTATAAATACTATTATTTACAATGTAACGTTTTTATTATTACTTAAGATATTTTAATTTTTAATCATTAATTAAAATTTTTATTTAATTATTTATATCTAATTATATATATTATAAATATCTAATTAATAAAATTTTTCGACGATTATAATTTAAATATAATGGAAATATATATTTTTAAAAGAATTTCATCAAAAATTTTACCGACGGAAACATTCATAATTTCTGTCGGTAAATGTCTATACGTTATACCGACGGACAATATGATTCGTCGGTAATGAGTAAGTTTATTTACCGACGGTAAGCTTATTTACCGACGGAAAAAACGTTACCATCGGTAACTTTACCAACGGTATTAAAAATATTTCGATGCTAAATTTACATACGATTTAGCAACTTACCGTCGGTAAAATTAGCATTGGAAAATTAACTTTCTGTCGGTAAGTTTACCGACGAAAAATCTCTGGTGGTCGGTAACTTTTCAGTTGAAATTACCGACGATGTTTTTATTCCATCAGTAAACTTAACAACGGAAAGTTTCTTTACCGTCGGCAAGTTTAGCTATGACCGAATCTCCGACATTTTTGTTCGTCAGTATATTCCATCAGTAATGTTAGATACCGAACGAATATTTGTCATTTCCATCGGTATTTTCTATCGCTAACTCACTATTTTCTTGTAGTGAAGGTTTCTTATAGGTGTTTGGTATTTGTAAGAGAGACAAAAGTTTGTTATTGTCAGAAAAAATGTCAAGCATTTTCTGTGCGTTAGGGTAAGAGTCTTGTTGTTCGCAAAAAGTAGTACATGTAATAATATATCTACATAATGCAAATTTGTTGTAAGTCATAATATTTAGGTTTATATCTTTGTTTTGTAGGTCCCACGTGATTTCATAACTTGGATGTTAGATGTAAGTTTGACAAAAATGGAGACATTGTAATAGTTAGAAGAGCAAATGTAAGACTGAGACTTCTTTTTTTCAATTACCAGCCACCGTAATATTAAGTTGTTATATTTCCTTTGGACGTTCTCTGTCTCTCTCACTATCTTTCTCTCTCTCTCACCATCTTTCTGTCTCTCACTTCATTATTTCTTTATTATTAATTAACAACTTATGATGAGATACAAGTAAATGCCTGATTATGCTAAAGGTTTAAAAATAAGTTGAACCTACCATAATATTTAGTTATCTCTACCATTGAAAACATGTGCATAGCTTTGAAAAGCTGTTACACAGTGTATAGCTTTGTAAAGCTATTACTGTGTGTATATCTTTAATCTAGACAATTTTGCTAAATATAAAAAGTAGAAGTAAATACCAAGATAACAAATAATCTTCTATCATAAACACTTTCTTTTAATTTAGTTATAAACAACTAGAAAATATATCGATCATTGTACACTTAGCCCTATAACATTAAAATGTAGTGCCCTGTAGTGTACATTTTGATTCAATATCATCAATTATTTTAGTAACAAGCCAATTTGGTTCCTCCTAAACTTATGTAAAAATTCATTTGCTATCCATCTCCTGCTATCTTGCTTGTTCCTTTGCACTTTATTGCAGTTATGATTGTTTTCTAATATTTTTACAGCAAATGTTTTCTCATTTCCAATCTAGCTAACATATACTCGAAAAGACATTATGCTTTACGAACGGCTTCCATTCTCATACCAGATTTTACCATTGAAACATTATACCCATTTGTAATTGTGTACTTTCTTATTGCTTCCCTTAACTACATCTCATCCTTAAACTTCATTCCAATTTTAAACTTAAAATATGTCATATCAACTTTTGGATTAAAAACAATGTATTTCTTCTTTAGAGTAGATGCTTCACCATCACTATAAAGTGGTGATTGAATTCCAGCATCACTATCTTCATATTCACTATTTGCACAATGTGAACTTCTTCTCTTCCCATATCTTTAGAATGATCACCTTCTTTATTGAAATTCTTTCCACAACCTCCAACCCTATCGGCAAAATTGTCGCATTCAAACCAACTATGTAAAGTCTTCACACATCTTTTCTGATTTGTTCTCACAAAAACATATTCTTCATCATCAGTTGCAAATAACTCCTCATTAACTAAATCATCTCCAAAATCACTATCCTACATAACAATGAAATCCTCATCTTGCTCCAATTGAACTTGGAGCAACCCTTTATCATTATCATCAAATTCATTGAGAATATCATATTCTGATTCTTTACCATTTGTTGCAGGATGCTCATAACCATGATAGTAGTAGATTTTAACATTTTGATAATTCAAATCTTCCATTTGTTAGAACATAGCTAACATGTCCTTGTCATAGTGTAAGCTTAACTCCACAAGATTCTCATTGACTTATGTGGAAATTTGTAAAACATATATATCACTTTATGTCCTTTATCTTCAGAAATTCCTTTTAGAACTAGCATACTAAATTCATCAATACCCATATCCTTCTTCCTTTTAATCTTTCCACCAACATATTTATTATTGTGCCTTTCCAACTCCATCATAATGAAATTCAAATTTTACCAACATATTTAAAGGGAACGTGTGATTAAATACAAAATGATATATATTCCAAAAAAAGAAAAAAAGCAACAACTAAGAAATCTCAAATTGGGACCATTAGAAATCCTAAACAGAAGTAAATCAGACTTAACATCACCATTATCGACCCATCTTTTAATCTCAAAGCACTTCAATTTTATATACTTTGCATTGTATATGTTCTTTATATTCTTACATATGAGTCATCACAATATAATTTTATTGACTCAGGAATATAGTTAACAATCTTTACCAGTGTAATGAAAATTTTTTAAACCATTTGGATGCAGCTCCAACTTCAAAATAAGTTAAAATTTCTGCTATTAATGTAGGAGTTACAACATTTTGTATACAATTTTTTCAAGAAAAGACACTTCCTATAAACATAAAAATATAGCATACATATGACATTTTATCATCTGAGCTCACATCAGTAATATAGCCTATAGGTGACTATCTATCATCTGAGCTTGCATCAGTAATTAGCCATACCTATGTATTGTCAAAATGTAAAGAAGAACAACTTCATTGCGAATAAATTTATGTAAAGAAGAAGCGCCTGTAATTATTGCAAAATAAATTTATGTAAACAAGAGCATCTTCATTGCGAATAAATAAACAACTTTGACAAAATTTCAAAGTTTTTATGCGATAGGTATAACCTGAAATAGTGATGAAAGACAATACTTATCAAGGCAGAAAAAGAATCCACTGAACTTTAGATTGATAAACCTAACAAAACCTAGGTCTCAAGATCCAAAAGTCATGTATTGAAACTAGAATCAACTTGAAAGCTAGATCAACAGACTAGAAAGCATTTGTAGATCTATCCATTAAGAAAAAAGACCCATCATGTCATCTATATGCAAAAATCCCACTTTTCAAGACCAAGAGTGTAAAACTATAAACCAAACCAAGCCCATGAACAAAACATCAAAGCTTAATTACCCATGACATGCATATAACTAAAAAAGTAACCCAGAGAGCAACAAAGAAATGAATTACCTCAAATGTGTTATGTGCTGTGATGTGAGAGTAGTTTAGGGCATTCAGAGGCTGAGGGGATCAATAGAACAAACAGATAACGAAGAAATGAAACTGCATAAACTAAAAGAAAAGGGTGAGAGTAGGTAGAACAAACTAAACAAAGGGGTGAGAACATATTTAGGTTATTTTTAAACAACAATGCCTTTTAGTTATGTGATTAAACGACATCGTTTTATTAATCTTCATTTATTTTGTTAATTTTAGCTGACGTGTATTAATAGTTAGGATTTATGAACACATGACAAGTCACGTCAGTAAACTTAACGAAAATACTAACGTTGGACTAAGATTGAAAAAAATTAAAAATTTTAGCATTTTATTGTTACTTTTTGAAGTTCGGATTATAATTGCAAAATTGAGCAAAGTTTAAGATTTTTTTTGTAATTAACCCTTTTTTGTTATATGCATCCTCTTGCCATTTACATTCTTCTATCTTATAATATCATTAATCTTTTAGTTAATTTTAAATTTTCACTTATTTTTATGGCCTTAAAATGGAATTAGGTTTCCTAATGAGCTGGTCTTTAGGGAGGTTGTTGAGTGCAAGGTCTCAGGTTCAAGTCTCAGCAGCGATAATTAGGGAGTTTCATCCAATATGGTGACTCCTTGTTACACCGAACACAGGGCCCTCTTTCTAAGAAACGGAGTGAGATTAAACCGTAATTTACTCTTCCACTACTCTATTAGGCTAGAGTGTGAGGGTACCTGAAATAGACAATTCCACTTTTTGAGTACAAGATTTCCTAGTGAACTGATATCTTTACCTCGATATTATTGCATTTTAATGCACTTAGAACAATTCTTAATAGCGATGGGACCGTATGATGATTCTCTGCCTAGCCTAATTAAATGCCAACAGTTAGGCAGTGTTTGGTTGCTGTCCCCATGGGTGGGGACAGATGACAGGGACACAAAAGTCCTGTCCTCTAACCTGTTTGGTTACTGTCTCTGCCCAATTTTGTCCCGACTCCAGAGATAGAGACATGAAAATCTTGTCTTCCTCGTGATTGTGGCACAAAAATGAGGAGATGGAGACATAAATCAACGACGCGTGTGAAATGTCCAAAATGCCCTCGTCTTTAAACCTAAAACAATTCATCGCTGTCGTCGAACTCCCGCAGCTCTCCTTCTCTACTCTTGTTCGTGGTGTCTCAGTGAAAGGTAGGAATTGTTTCCCTTCATATTTTCTTCTGCTTCGCCTCTCGTTTCGGTGTGCTTGGCGTTACTTCTGAGTTAAAAGGTGAGAAAGTGGAGAGGGATGAAACATGTAGTAACGTATGTGTTGTGTTGATGGGTTGTGGATCTGGGCGTTGTTGGTGGCAAATTGCGATTAATGTGAGATAGTATACATAGCATCTGGTACATTGGAGTGGGGCACTGCAAGAGACGAGAGGGATTGGTTTAGGGAAGATGTATTGTATCTGCTTATACGATTTAGGGTTTTTTTATGTTAGGTTAACGTTTTCTGAAACTTGTGACTACACTTCTTGCATTTTCTTCGTCCATTTACTTATCTGATTATCTGGAAATTTCCATGGCATAGCTTACAAATTCTAGGGTTAACATTTTCTTCTGCATTCTGCCTAATGTCTTCTTTACTTCTCTGTTTCGTTTCCTGGGTCAGCTTCACAAGCGTCTAGTTCTGGTCTGAGCAAAAGTCCTGATCTTTGTTTCCACTAGGCGGTATGGAACATTATAAAAGCTTGTCCTCTTCTTCATTTTCTTCTTCTTAGTTTTTTAATCTTCTGCGTGAGTTGCCTATTTGATTCGTTTAAGTCTCAATCCTGTTAATTATTGTGGAGCTCCCTGTTGTTGCGATGGTGGAAAGTAGTGCGTAGTTTATCTTCGTCATTGTGAAAGCAAGTGAGGAGGCAGTTAGGAACTTGGTTTGTGTTATGTTAGGTTGGTCAAGTGGGTGGATATGAAAGTAAGGTTGTTTAGTAGATTGCTCCCCCCTTCGTAGACAACTAAATCTCATTATGATCTTCACAAGGAGGTTGTAGAGGATATTTAGCATCATATATTCAGGCAAAGAAGCCAGCAGAATAGATGGCTCAACTACTAAACACCAAACTTAGGAGTTCAATTTCCTTTCTTCTTTTCAAATTAAAAACACCGCTTGCTTTGTTTAATTCATCCAGTGATTCTAGGCCTAGTGTAATTCATGCGTGGCTGAACTACTAATGGAAGAGACTGAAAAGAACACCTCCCTATAGGATACATGAAAAGCCTATTAAGAGAATTAATAAGCCTGAAAAGTTTTACAATCTACATAAGGACTAGAAGTAGTGCAAAAGAATAGGACAACGATATAATGATTCTTATTAATATTATGGACAAGCTTCTCTATACAGTATTTCAATCCCCACGCTCAAGTATGGCACAAAATGAGTACTCCAAAAATATAGTTCTTCTGCATTATATTGGATTTCATTCTTATAAGCTTTTTTAGGCTTTTCAGAACAAGAAACGCAGGGTAAATTCATTTTGAATGTCACCCTCATTTTTTAGTTATATCTTGTTAAATAGATTGGGATATTTGATATTCAATGAAAAGCAGGGTAAATTTGTTGTCTGTGTTTTTAGTTTGTAATCATGGGATAGTTGTATCCAATTTGTTTGTCATGCTCTGGTTTACCTAAAATGGGTATTAAGTAAATTATCTGATACTTCAATCGTAATCTAGTCAATGACTTCACATGTGATTGTCTTTTAGGACTTTCACATAAATTTAAGAGGCAAGTGCCATTATTTCGTAGTAAAAATCCCAGAAAACTGATTTATGATTAAGAAAAGTGAATTAATCATACATGCAAAAATCATTATTACAGTTGTTAGAACATATTGGTTTGTCAGTTAGCTCTAGTGAATTTTCTGTGGGATGGGAAGGATTTAACATTTTGGTTTAACAGATTCTACCAAGGAAGAAGAGGAATCGTGTTTCAAGATTGCTTCCCGCAAAAGACTTTGGTAAGTGATTGAACATGAATATCTAACCATGTATAGTTATGTTTAAGTATTATTGGTTAGGCAGTTGTATGAACAAGTGTGGTTAGAATATCTTTCACTAAATAGGATCTGTTTGGCCTGAGTCAAGAGTATAGGAATATATGCACTAATGTGTTAGGGGTGTGTGATAAGAACTTAAACTTTGTTTATGTTCTTGCTGGATGGGAGGGGATTCAAGAGTTCTGCATGATGTTATTACTAGGCCTAATGGACTTCAAGTTCCACGGGGTATGTAAGATAAGAAATTTGCTATCTTGTTTTGTAAGGTTTGATTATAAATACAATAGTAAAATAATAGTGTCATTTATTTATAGGAAATTACTACTTAGTAGATGCTGGGTATAGCAATGCTCCTGGCTTTCTTGCACCTTTTAGAGGCACAAGATACCATATTCAAAAGTGGGCCAGAGATGGAAGAGCACCCAGAAACCTCGAAGAGCTCTTTAATAAGAGACACTCATCTGCTAGAAATGTGATTGAACGTGCATTTGGTTTACTGAAAAAACGATGGAAAATCCTAAAAAATCCATCTTTTTATCCAGCAGCCACTCATGTGCACATAATTCTTGCATGCTGCTGCACAACTTTATTAGGTTGCATATGACCTATGATCCAACAGAGCTTACTCCTCTTGAGGTTGAGGATATGCTAATTGGAGAAGATACACCTTTCCCTGCATTTGTTGATCGTGTTGAGACAACGAATGAATGGAGTCAATGGAGAGAAGATTTAGCTAAGAATATGTTTAATGATTGGCGAATAAACCATTAAATTGTGAACTTTCATTTACTGAATGTGTGTTTTTATTGAATTAAGAGTTTAAATAAACCATTACATTATATGTTTGACTTTCATTGTAACTGAATTACAATGTTGACTTTCAATGTTGACTTCCAATGTTGACTTTCATTGACACTGCATTGAGGGTTTATTTTTTTTATTTGTACTTAATTCAATGTTTCTTATAATTCAATGTTCTCTTATTGATTGCAAAAGAAGTGTAAATGTATGTTGGTTAATCAATTATGGAAATGGTTTGAAATGGTTTGGGGTATGATATTGCATGGTTTAGGTGCAATGTCAAGAGTGTGGACTGAGGAAACGGAAGCACTTGTTACTTTTATGGAGGGCGTAGTTGTTGTTGGTCACAGAGCAGATAATGGCCACTTTAAGCCTGGCACTTTCCAAATTCTTGCTACAATGATGGTAGAGAATTTTCCTAACAGTGGCATTAACAAAAGGCATGTCAAAAATAAACACAAGAGGTTGAAGGACAAATATCAGACAGCATTTGACATGTTAAACTGCAATGGGTTTGGTTGGAACGAAACCAAGCAATGTGTTGAGGTTGACAGCAAGCAAGTGCTGGCCGAATGGATGAGGGTAATTGTTTTGTTAGATTAGTTGATTCTTTGTAGAACCATCCTAATAAATATTTGTTTGTTATGCTGAAGTTTTTTGTTTTTTGATCCAGAGCCACCCTAATAAGTTCTACACTCCAGGAAAGCCTGTTCCGTTATATTCTAGACTTGAGTTTGTCTTTGGGAGAGACAGAGCCACTGGTGCTGGAGCTCAGGATGGCCCTACTGCTTTTGCTGAGCTTGAAACTGATGGAATTGGAAGCGAATCACCAGCACCTCCAGCCGCTCCTGCAACCTCAACCGATCCAGTAGCCCCATCGGGCACTCCTATTCCTGATGTTTCAGCCCCTCCCACTGGTTCTGTCGCCTCTTCTAACAATATAGAAGGGCGGCAACAAAAACAAGGGAAGAGGAAATTGAGGGATATGGAAGTGTTCGAAAGCCTTGCGGCCTCATTTGCTGAGGCCATTGACAGTAGTCGAGAGACTGCAAAGATCCTTGTTGATGCCATTGCAGGAGCGCAAAATCGCCAGCTAGGTGACGAGCTTCGAAAGTTGGGTTTCTCCACTGCAGAAGTTGTTCGAACTGTACGGATCTTCGCGAAGAATGCGCATGCTGGGAGCCTTTTCTGGGGTTTAGATGCAGAACAAAAACAGGCCTATGTCAGGAGTCTCTTAGATGAAGAAATATGACTTTATTTCTTTTTAATATTTAATGGCTACATAGTAGCTTAACATGTAAATACGCTGTGCATTGTCTTTAAATTACTATGTTATGTTGAATGATGATATGATGAATTGTTGACTTTGTTTGTACACTCGTGCATTAGTGATGATTGGATGGTTTATTAAATGTTTAATGTTTCTAAATTACGTATGTGTATGAATGATGAGTATATGATTTATTTTTAGGTAATTTATTATGGGCCGAAACAACTTTTATGTCGTATTTGTTGGACGTCAAGTAGATATTTTTAGCAATTGGGATGATGTTAAATTGGCAACTGAGTGCTTTCCTAATGCTCGATTCAAGAGGTATCGCACATTGGTTGAAACAAAAAGTGCCTATGTCATGGATGTCAGTAGGCGTACTTCAAGTCGAAAAGAAGAACTTGTTCCAACCGCCAATGAAGTCGCATCAATACCGAATCAATTTTCACTTTTAACAAGTGAACAAGTAAATGAAGTTGCCACTTTGAAGAAAAAAATAGCATGGAGTCAAGGATTTTTACTCTTTACTATTGGAGTCATTTTCGGTATTATTGTTAAGGACATTATTAATAAAATATAAGGGTTGAATGTATGTTGAATCTATTATGTAATTAATGACATGAATGCTTAGATGTTTAATTACATTATTATGTGTTACAATTAATTACTTGTACGATTATTTCATACTTATTATGTTATTAATTCCATGCATGCTTAGATGTATAACTAAATTATTATGTGTTATAATTTCTCACTTGTGCGATTATTTCAAACCTATTAAGCAATAATAATAATTTAATTAAGTAGATTGTAATTAATTACTTTATTATAATATTTACATTAAGCATTATTATATTTTAATTAAACATAAAGTCATGTAATTAAATAATAATCATAATTTAAGTTATTATATTGTAATTAATTCATTTAAGTACAACTGCATTAATTCATT
>JANZXR010000001.1:5138569-5159674 GCA_027575705.1 Erythroxylum echinodendron
GATAGTTTTCTTGTCCAATATGACTTTGAACTTTGTTTTATATATGCCTAAGTTAATTTATAATCTATTATCTTAGTAAGTTAACAGAGGACATGAATTATGTAGTAACCATTTTTCCTACCTATTGTGAATTTTAAGACCATATTTTGGGAAAGATGATTGGTATTGTTGATAAGAAATATGGCTTATATTACCTAAGAGAAACAAGGGAGGTTGTTCAAGATAAGTCACAAAGTACAAGGTATTTTGCTGTTATCTCAAAGTTTAAGAATATAATATGGCATCAACATTTAGGACATCTAAGTTTTCTTATATTAAAACTTTATATCCAAATCTATTTAGAAAAATTCTCATTTCAGTGTAAACATTATATTCTTTCCAAATAGTCTAAAGTTCCATATCCACTTCATACCTACTCACCCTCGAAACCTTTTCAATTAGTGATATCTAGGTTCCTTCTATAAGAATTAACTTAACTAGAACTCAGTGGTTTATCACTTCCATAGATGAGCATACAAGGTTTTGTTGGATTTACTTGATAAAAGACAAAATTGAGGCACATTATTAGTTTAAACATTTTCATAAATTTGTCTATTTTAGTCAAAAAATACTTAAAACTAATAACGGAGGGGAGTATTTCTCAAATAAGTTTAAATAGTGCTTGGAAGAAGTTGGGATACATCGCCAAAGTTCTTGTGTGGATACACCCAAATAAAATGGGGTAGCTCGGAAAAAAAATTGTCACTTATTGGAAGTCGCTAGATCAATATTGTTGGCAACTTTTGTTCCTAATTCATGTTAGGCGAAAGCTACCTTTATGTGTGAACCGTTTACCCTTAAATAAACCGTTTACCCTTAAAAACCATAATTCAAAACTCCTTTGATTACCCTTCATAGTTCCCTTCCAAATATTAACTTATTTAATTCTTTATCCCCACAAGTGTTTAGTTATATAATGTTTGTTCATAACAAGCAACCTTAAGTAAATTTGGTCCTTAAGCTTTTTAAGTGTGTTGTAAGTTATTCTCCTAGTTGTGTCAAACTAGTTTGCCTTAAGCTAAAACTACACTTTAATTAGTCGCTCTTTGGGATGCTAGGAATATCAATATTATATATAGGAGGAGTGGTGTCTGTTGGGTGAGTTTTCGCAATGACATTGCCATAAAATATTGTAGGAATTACTTCTAATGGTGCAGTTGGTTCAGTAGCTCCTACTTATTCCTTTTCTCTTACGTTTATAAGCTCCTTATATTCCCCTTTTTGAAAGATTCAAATTGTAAGGTTCCATTTTTTATTTTACTCCTCTAAGGTTGGTTTCAGTTGGTATTTTACCACCGTGCTTGCCTTCCTCAACTTATCATTTGCACGAAGTTTCATAATTATAATAACATTGTGGAGTTCTTGCTCTAATTTAACCTCTTTGTATAAACTTACATATTAAGCACGTTTCATGCCTACTGCGGTTTCATCCCAGCACAGAGGC
Source organism: Erythroxylum echinodendron (assembly GCA_027575705.1). Lineage (NCBI taxonomy): Eukaryota > Viridiplantae > Streptophyta > Magnoliopsida > Malpighiales > Erythroxylaceae > Erythroxylum > Erythroxylum echinodendron. The sequence goes on from JANZXR010000001.1 coordinate 5,140,053, forward strand.
CTCCTAATAAAGTTGTCTAATTAGCTTAATTTCATTATGGACCAATATTCTAATATGATATTATAGAAATTCACTTCAATGGGTACATACTCCCAGGTTATCTTCTTTATATCTAAGCCTAGTCTCCATTTTTTGAGGAAAGATAGGTTTATTATTGATGTGCCAAGGCCTTATCTCCAGAATTTTGATTACTCCTTGTGATGAGTTGAACTTGAAGATGAAGCATCCTTCCTTACTAATCAGGATATTCTCTAGATCTCCTTTTTTCTAGTTCTTTATTACCCATATTAAAGGAAACATTGATCTTTCGTTTATGAAAAAACTAATTAAAGCATTGGACACTTTAAGGCTCAACTTTAAGTATTTATAGCGAGGGAGCTACCACACTTCCTTTCTTTGTAGTTAAAGGAGGGATATATAACTTATTTCCACTTGAGCGAAGAGTCTCCTACCACCCGATGACAGGTGGCTTATGTCAACTAGACTATGGAAAAAAAAAAAAAATTGCCTGTTGATCAGAGGCAGTGGTTTTTGGAGTTGGCAGAAAGAAGATTGAAAAGGAAGATTAGAGGGTTATTTAGAGAGTTGAGAAAAGGAGATAAGTAAGGAGAGAGGAGGAGGTGGAAGTGGATCAGCTTATGAGGGAGAAATAAACAAAGTTGAAACCATTCATGAAAAGCTAAGGAAACAACTTTATTACTGGGAAAATAAAAATTGTGATAAAATGGTAACTTGCACCTCAGAGTACAAAGCAGGAAAGAAGGGAGGGAGCAAAAGACAAATATAAGATGGAGAAACATATATAGGATCAAGAAAACAAGTTGCTAATCTAGCAAAAATCAAGATTAGGCTGAAGTGAAAGGAGTTTATAGAAAAGGACAAAAATTTATATCTCAAAATTAAAAATTGATACAAATTCTAATGCAACATTTATAACTTTATTTATAATTTTAATTTTTAATATAATAGAAAATTCTCAATTTTATTCTTTTATTTTTTATCAAATTAAATTATAATTTGTTGAAAAACTATTATAATTGGGGAAGAAGTCTTAAATACGAAGTCGTATTTTTCTTTAATTTATTTTTACTATTGCATTTTTCTTGCTCATTTTTTCAAATCAAAATTATCGTATATATACACCATAAAATCATATATTATATTCTTTTATATATCTATGTAAAATCATACAGATGCAACTATTAACTAGAAAATGCAAATGTGATTACCGTCTTATTTCTTGCTTCAGAATTGATAATATTTCCAATGAAACACAAATCATTAGTTTTAATTAATTAGTATATTAATGTTAATTGTTATACTATTTTCCTTCAAATTTTTTATGTTAATCAACTAAGAATTTTTTTAAAATAATTTTTATTATTACCATTGAACTCTTGTTGTATATTTAATTCTTAATACTTTCCTTAATTGAGAATACTTTTGATAAAGAACTTGAACTCAAAACCTTGACAAAGAGGATACATTTGCATGTGGCGTCGAAAACTCACCGACTCCATTAATTCTTTTCCTAAAGCACCAGCTTGTTAAGCAAACAAAAAGAAGTGCTAAAGATGATGGCATTATCACCTTGATTAATATCTTTAGTATTTGGATTATAAGCACATGGGATTGGTGACTGGAAACATGTAAGTTGTATGAATGCACTAAAAAGAGAAAACAATGAAGACAATATCTATGAAAACATATTATATGAATTTGCATGTCAAATGTCAAATACCATTTATGGGATCAAAATTTGGATGATTCAAGATTATATTGTTAGGGCAGAAGGATTACAGGTTTTGTTTACTGGGTGCTTAAATGCTTAGACAGAGAGCTGCTGATATTCGCTTTTGTCAATTGAATAGCACCTGAGGTCCTACTAAGTAAACATGTGCAAGGCTCTCCCTTAAGCACCAATTTTTTTGTTGCTTTCCACTGAATAAATAAATTATGATATTTCATATTTGTTTATTTATTGAGATTTCTCGATTTCATAGTCCTTCTTACGATATTTTGCATTCATTGAAAATGTAAAGAAATTACATGTAGTTAAACCTAGGGAACTACAGTTTGATGTAGCAGTTTAGGATCATTGCTTTTGCATGAAATGCGCGTTTCAGAAGCATATTTTCCATGTTCTTCATCCCTTGTTTTGGACCTATTTCTTTCTGCAGGATCTATCAGCGCTATAAAGTACCGACTTTATCCCATTATTGTGATAACTTGATTAGCTATCGAATAGCTAAGACGCCTCATTCTGATGCAAAGTAGAAGGTCACATATATACCTATGGATAATACCAGCATTTTCTGTTGTAGGAACTTGGATTTCTTGATTCTGCCCATGGCTACTGTTTGTTTCAGATTCATGAAAGTAGTAAAAACATTTTGCAAATGAATGAAACAGCTGAATTTCTCCTTGAGTAGAAATGGCCATGTTCATGTAGTAATGAAACAACAGTAAATATAGGTCGCGAGCAAACAAGAAACTACCATATGATGACAAGACCATGCATAGCAAACCTAGTGCCTACATCAGTGTGTCGTTTCCTTGAATTTAGTATGTTACCATATGATTTCTTGGAAGTAAATGTTCATTTTCAGTGAAGGAAAAGAGTATTCACTCCACTCTGAAACCTTTTCTTTTTTTAGAATATATTCCTGAAGAGGTGGCCCAAAGTTCATTATTTTAAACTCTCTGGTCCATTCAGATTGAAATGTACTTGAAAATCTAGGTCCTTTCCACTTTTTCTTTCCCCTAAATTTTGGTAAGGTGACTCTGAAATAATAGTCTCCACTTCATTTTGAATTCTATTACACTTTGACTTTAGTTTTACAGGAAGTTGGTTCTCCATTTTCTTTAGTATCACCATCATACTTACCATATGGACTTTTACACTTTAAAGCAAATGAAAGAAGAGGGATGCAATAAAGTATGGGACAGGAGACTGCCTGGTGTTAAACCAAATGGAGTTATTGGCATACACAGAAGAGTTGTGTTAGTCTACCCTTTTTCCTCTAGCTGTATGTATTCGTATAATTACTATCTCAATGATAAAGTTGCAGCTTTAAACAGAGAAACAACAGTGCCTACATGTGCCAATAGCCTGGACAAACAAATCATTCCATGTGATTCAAGTAGACTTCCATGTTGAGGCTTCACATTTTCATCTTTAAAAGTCAACATCATTATTCCGGGGAAAAAAAAAAATGGTGCTAATATTTAATTAACCGAAAAAAATAAGTAAAAATTCAATAGAATTTGACACCAAAAGAATCTTATCAAACAAACATGATAAAACAGGAATGCAACTTGAGAATGGAGGCAATTAACCTTTCGGCAAGACATTGTTATCAACTGATGTTTTCAGCAATTTATATGCCACAACACTGAAGTACTTCAAAACCTTGTCTTTCGAGTAGACTCGCATCGCAGGAGTTGATTATGCAATTCCCCTTCAGGTTACACGTAACTCCTTTTCTATAAAACATTCCCAAATATGTCCAATTTCAATCGCTAAATTAGCTATAATAAACTTATGCTCTGATGTAACCAGTGTCTTTTACCCTTTTTAATGGACAATTACCTATAATCAGCCAATTTCTAGAAGTTTAAGGAACCCGATTGTCTGAATGTAGATCTCAAAGTTTCTCGATAGACTTCGTGCAATACCACATGTACTATCACAATCTACACTCTGAATTCTGAATAAGGTGGGTAGACAGATTGCCAAAGATTCTACCAACTACAGTGAGTTGTGTTCCCATTATATGCAGTCTACTATTTTCACCTTAAGACGTTCTTATGCTTTCATGGTATCTCAGTAGAGTATTGTCGTTTTCTAACATATGAGGCATTGCCAAGGACAGACAGATAGGAGGCCATCATTGTTATTGATGTTCTTAGAGTATGCTCGCTAGTAAACAAGATTATCTTAACAATTCCAGAAACACAAACCTCGAAATCAAGACCCTGTTTATCCTGCGAACTAAGTCTCATGTTTGCACTTATGACCACGAGATTGTCTCTTTTTTTTTTTTTCAGGATTCAACTCTATCTCTAATATGAGAGCATCATCTTCCTACTTGATCATGGATTTTCATACTTGTGAAAAAAGCAGTGTGAAAAAAGCTTATTTATTTTGCATTGACGTTAGTGATTCCATCCTTTTTTTATTCCTCAGAATGTCGTTACCCCACACCAGAGCTCATATCATGGTGGAAGAAAGAAAGAAAAATTGACCCACTACCGGATTTTATTTGCTTATGTAAATGGTTGATCGAATATCAGATCAACATGCATAAATCGGGGAAAGTATCACCAGAAACAATCCAGATTACACGCTATAGATGTTTGTTGTTAGCAAGGAATCCGATGAATATCGATAGAGATGGATCAGCTTACCACCTAATAGCTTGGATATTACATGATGAATATTTTACTACTCGTGATGGCCACTCATTTAAGATTGGGCTTATTACAAAAGAAAAATATAGATAAGGATTGACAGACTTTCATATCTTTTCTTAACACTGCTTATGCGATATATTAAATTGTATTGATTGGTACTCTATTCACAACTCTTAACAATGAAAGCGTTATTATATCACCACAACTTTGGATCTCAACATTAAAATGAATGATTTCATTTTATGTAAATTAAAGAATCCAAGTTCAAAGAGACTAAAATAAACTTATTATTTTTAATATCAATTTATGCATACGACATTTGTTTACGTGAATGCCCAAGTATACGTGCCAAGCAAAAAGGAGATTATTTGTTTAATTCTCGCAAATGAAATATTCAAGGTTAATTCCAGGTGATCAACTGAATCAACTTAGCACCAAATAGATGGGGAAAGTATCCAGAGCTTAAGGGAAAAAAGATGAAAAAGACCAGTATTATGCATTCCAATTTTGACTAATCCCAATCTAGCAATCTCTTCTTGTTGGTGAGAATGACTTGAAATCTCAACCTTCATATTGGTTATACATTTTTGCAAGTCTCAACTTTAAACATGTCGGTATTAATATTGCAGTACACTCCACATCCAGCGCCAGCATATCACCTCATTGGCACTACATACTTAAGTGGAGAGACCATTGCCTGTAATAAGCTATACCCATGTTTTATATTTTATACTCTAGTGAGGAAAATGATAGGCACTCTTTCTAGTTTGTTGTGTTGAAGCCTTTAAGTTTTGGCTTATCTTCCTTCTGAGCGGCTTTGTGGCAAGAAGTAAAATGAAGCCACATCCCACATATGCACAGACAAAGACAGTGGTGTTCGTAGGTCCCTTTGTTCCCACAATTGCCATGTTCCACTTGTATGTGATCCAATGTAGTGTACAATAAAGTCATTGATAATAGAAGCAATGAAAGCCTGATAATTCATGGTACCCTTTTTATCTTCTTGCAATTATGATCCCTGCGTTTTGTCGTCTTATGCATAGCATTAGAATTTTAAGTTTAATTTGAAGCACATTCAGTATATGGTATATTTTTATTATTTATAAGACACATCTCCTGGTTAAAGTAAGTTTAAGAGTTGTCTTTCAACGAGTCACGAGGATAATACTATGATTTGTGTTGTTTCTAGATGCATATCATAAGGTTGCTCTTTAATGTCACGCGTGTCCCCAGTCATCCACAGTTGTGATATGCCTGCAACTCCTTTCACTGTGGTAGTTGAATAACAACAATCACACTCACAGTCCCTTCTTTCTATTATGTACATGCCTTCAGAACCTGCCTTTAGTGTTAAGAAAACATCACAAAAATTTAATGTCAGCCCTATCCTCGCAGTGGCTACCTTTCCGTTCTGTTTTCACGTAAAAAGCTTATACTATAGTCCCAATCGGCAAACCACGAAAGGTCTGTCCACTCGTTTGCTTTCCTCAGTACCTTATTATCATTGGACATTCAGGGATTAGCAGAAGAATTGTAATTACAAAGTTAAAGATCAAATATATGAGTGAAAGTGACCAATAATATGAGAAAGGAGAATTGACTGTCAATTGAATCGAGACTCTTGGTCATCATTTGTTATATTTAAAAGTCTTTTTCTAAATGTAAGGGGAGAATTTCATTGATCTTCTGGAAAAGTTGATTAAGAATAGCTTGTGATTTTGTTTGTACTTTGTTGTATGATATATTTTTTACGAATCTTCTCGTGAACCCTTTTTTCCTGAATGCATTATCTGGATGATTAAACATTTGTTTCATCCTTTGCGACAAGGACAAAGGCTCGTGAACATGGCATGATCTGTAATTCTACTGAAGATCTTAGGTCATTGGAGAAACAAAGCTCGCAGAAGATTTAGTCTATCTGTTGTACTTGGTTATATAGTTCATTACTTCTAATCCATGTTCAAATCAGGTTAACGAACAATTTTTGAGTAACAAGGAAAGTTATCATAATAAATAAGAATAATGCGTACAAAGCTTGGGATCAAACTGAGAAAAACAGGGAACGGTCAAGGGTAAAAGAACTAGAAAAGAAAAGGCTATTGTGACATCATCTCTAAATGCACAGTTCGATCCCACTACCACACACGGTGGCATCCACCAATTTCTGAGTGCTTGGCCTTTGGCTCCTTCGTTATCAGGAAAACGCTGTTGCTTCTCGATTAGAATCGATGATTTCGACTATTTTTATTTCAACAGTTTTTAAATATCTAATTTGTCGGTTTGATTTATTTTAATAATTTTTAATATTAAAAATTTATTTATTTATTAATTAATTGACTAACTTTATAAACTAGTCAGTTTTTATAAATCAAAATAAATTAATTAATTTTTATTTAATAGTCATTTTTTCAATTAAACTCTAATATCTTCTATAGCTCACAAAGATAGTCTCCCTCTTTAATTTTATTTTAATTTTTTTAATTTTTATTATCTACTAATTTTATAACGATCTAATAATGGTTAAATTTTTAAAATTTTTATCTTACCGGATTAATTTTCGATCTGATCTTTAAAACATTGATTTAAACTAATCAAGGTTTTAAATTTTTTAGTTATGGGTTGCACACTAAGATTACAAATTACTGCAATAATTGTAATAATGCAATTACAATAAATTGTAGTTACAATATAGTATTTGAGTGTAATTATAATTGTGGTCCGTAATTTATATAGAATATAAAAATCAAGTGAAAATTATGCCTACTTAAACAGTATTTGATCTATGAGTAAGAGTTATTTTGCCTCACTTGAGTTATAATATTAGGTTCAATACCATCTCATAATCTAACAAGTAACAACAGAAGAAGATTCGAGGATAGTGAGGCACTATCAGACGAAGTCTAGGGCAAGTATAACGCAGGTTTTGTATTGCACAGTTATATTTGAGTTTTAGTTTTCTCAAGGCTCCTCATGGTTCGGGCGTGTCAAACATAATCAACAACCTCAGACAAAGCATATGGTCATTGATGAGATAGAGAAAAGTATATCTTCAAAATAATGTGTCACGCGTACGTACCCTTATATATGCGGAGGCATTAGTCATCTGTATATTGTTTTCCAAGCATGCTATGATCTCTCACACAAGCTGCTGGTGTGTCTGTAATTTAAGTTATCTTCTTAGTGGTGATAAAACGAATCGTACTATATCAGGGAACATTACAAGGTTCTACTCACAGAACTCACTGTAATGAAAACAACTTGATTCTTGCACTCATTTTGCGCATGAAATAAATATACACTACAATATCGTTACACCTTTTGATTCGTTTATGGAGTTGGAGTTGGACCACATTTTTATGCCTGTAATCCATGCGTGAACGAGGAGAAAAGTAGCAAGCTTCCCTGTCAAACTCCCAACGATCAGAGCACCATGTGCGGATTTCTTATTAATGTTGTACGTTCCATGTCAAGCCTCTATCATTCTGAAGAAAAGATGTAACTTTGCTCACTTGTTACTTTGCAATGGTCTATCCCTAAAATATTCCATTTTCCTACTCAGAAGAGATAGGTCATGCCCATATAATTGTATGATCTTGTCTCTTTTATTATCTCAACTCTAGATTGACTCAGACGCAAAGTTTAGAACTTCTGATTGTTTCAGAGAGGGTAGTGGCATCAGGTAATAATATAGATCAAACCAAGTTAGCTCACATCATGACGACTGCTTAGCTTCTTTACCGATCCATAACTTGAGAAAATCATGGCCTGAAGCGCCAACTCTGTACGACCTCCGAGGAACCAAGAAAATGTTAAGAACAGAAAGAGATTTAAGAAAATATCATCACTCCTTCACCTATCATGTGATGTGTTTAGTGTTAATGAAAGTAGTTAATTAAGAGTTGACATGTAGTAGTAAATTTTTTTTTTTGACCCACTAGATGTCCTAGGCGGGTCTCAATTATGGGAAGGCATTTTTAAGCCATCCACACTTAGACTAATCTCAGCTCGAATTGGGTAGATCCCTTTTAGGAGACAAAGTTCTGGCCCTAGCAGTAATTTTAGTTTGAGGATATGCCACCCGATTCAATTTGCAGGTAGTTCTACAATAGTATGGCTTTCCCAAGGAAAATGCAGGCGGGGTTCCAAAAAGATTATATTTTAATTAGGTTTAAGTTATGTTAACAAGTTATGATTAGCGGTTGATTAGAATGAAAGCTTTCATGCATCTGATCAACCTGCACATGCCTTTATATTAGTTGATTGCTTTAAGGTTGAAGCACTAAAGATATGTGAAAGCACAAACATTTAACCATGAAACCACATTGCATGCCTTTTATCTCCATCCTTATATCATTTCAAGGTGAAAATATATGAACTTTTGAAATAACTCAAAAAGGTTTCATCCAATTAATGCACAAGTCAAAAGTCCATGACTGTGATGATCGCTTCTGAGAAATTTCATGTGACCAATTAATGAATCAACCAAGCTGAGGCGCATGTAGAGTGAGAATTTCCAAGAACAATGATTCAGTTTACGGACAATGGACCTCTTTTCATTGTACTAATCGATACCAACACAGTTTCTGCACATCCCAAATAATTTGTTAAACTCCATTATTTTTGTATGTCACTGGATTTAATTATGTCATTTTAGATATAAGATTTTAGGTTGATCCTATTGACATCTTTTATTTAAAATATATTATGTTTTTATACGAATCTTATAATGTATTCCTCTTCTATTTTATCATGTATTTTAAGCTGTATAGTCATGTTATTATATTATGTTAATATTGCCTCAATGCTACAAGTGTTAGGAGATCTAAATGTGATTGCAACTTATTTTGCTGTTGAGCTGGTCTCTCAATAGAAAAGCCTAGCTTTTAGGATCATGAGTTTGAGTCTAGTAGAAAAGTTATTGCAAGTTTGTTGTTAATATTACTGGAGTCAGTAGCCATTTTTTTGGTTGTTTATAGTTCATGTTTTTCTATTATTTTTGTTTTTGTTACTGTTAGTCATGTATTCAAGAAGTTGAATTCAATAAAACATTTATGTATAAATTCTTCTAGTCTCCTTGATGTGTTTATTGATTAATTTCAGTTAACAAACCCAACATTTCGTATAAGAGCTAACTTCTTAACGGATCTGTGTTACAAGTGGAGAGTGAATTATGTGAGTGCGTAAGTATAAACCAAATACAAATCTTTTACATTGAGTGTGAGTGTTCAAACCACAAACAAATCTTTTCCAATTCATATCTCTCGATTGAAATAAAATGGCCTCAAACAACTTTACACCCGCTCTACCTTTAGTATTCACTGGTGGCAATTATCAGTCGTGGGCTATGAAGATGACTGCTTATCTACTAGCATGGGATCTCTGGGAAGCAATGGAAGAGGATTTCAAAATTCAGGAACTACCTGAAAATCCTACAGTGCAGTAGATAAAGAATCACAAGGAGAGAACCTAAAAAATGTTTAAGGCTAAAAATTGTCGACATATAGCTTTGTTTGAAACTTTGTTCATCAAATTTATGAACTTGGATACAACATTTGAGATTTGGAAATATCTCAAGCATGAGTGTCAAGGAAATGCTCGAATAAAAAGCATGCAGATCTTGAATATTAGGAGAGAATTTGAGCTACAGAAAATAAAAGATTTTGAGACTACCAAATATTATTCAGACAGGCTCTTAGAGATAGTCAACAAGCTTAGACTTCTTGGTGAAATGATGCCTGATAGCAGAGTAGTTGAGAAGCTTTTAGTAACCTTACCAAAAAGGTTTAAAGCCAAGATTTCTGCATTAGAGGAAGTCAAAGACCTCACAATTATCACATTGGCAAAGCTTCTCAATGCTTTGGAAGCTCATAAGCAAAGAAGACAACTTAAAGAAGATGTCACATTGGAAGGTGCCATGCAAACCAGGGTGCATATTCAAGATTTTAGTAGAGGCAAAAGGAAGAAGTGGAAGAAAAGAAAGGGAATTTCAGGTACTGATGCTACAACAATGAAACTACTAAAGTAAATAATAGTGGTGCAGGTAAGAGTGAAGCATACAAAGAACGAAATTATCCTCCTTACAAGCGTTGTGATAGAACCAATCACCTCCATTTTAAGTGCTTGCAAAGTGCAACAAATGCAATCAAATGGGTCATATGGATAGGATTTGCAAAAATAAAGAGAAACAACTAAGTGAATGAAGCTCAAGCTGTTATTCAAGAGGAGGAAGAACAACTATTTGTAGCTTCTTCTTATGCAAGTAGCAACCATGGTAAAACTTGGCTAGTAGATAGTGGTTGGACAAACCACATGACCAATAATGTTGAGTTATTCAAAGATCTTAACAAAACATATGTCTTTAAGGTAAGAGTTAGTAATGAAGAGTATATCCCAGTGAAAGGTAAATGTTCTGTTGCAATCTATACCCTTTCTGGAATTAAGGTGATTACTGATATACTGTATGTTCCTCAAATTGATCGAAATTGGCTAAGTATGGGTCAATTACTTGAGGAAGGTTATAAATTGATTTTCGAAGACAAAATTTTCACGATAAAAGATGCAAAGGGGCTAGATGTGTTTTTCGTTAAAATGAATGACAAGAGTTTCTCACTTGATCTTATAAAGAGCGAGCTAGCTGCATACTAGGCCTCTATGAGAATCACTAACCTTTGGCACAAAAGGTTGGGTCATTATCATTGCAATCATTTTAATGAAGAAGAAAGAATTGGTTTAATGTTTGAGTTCACTAGAAGAGAGCGTATCTAACTGGAAAACTTGACAATTTGGCAAACAAACAAGACTACCCTTTCCACAGAAGGTTTGAAGGGCCTCATAAAAGCTTCAGCTTGCACACACTGATCTTGGAGGGTCTTACAAGACTCCATCACTTAAGGTAGTAGGTGTTATATTGCCTTTATAGATGATCTATATTGGATATATTTTCTCAGATTCAAATTTAAAGTGGTTAGTTTCTTCTAGAAATTTAAAGCTTGGGTAGAAAATTAAAGTGGTTGTAAGATATTAATGTTGAGATCTGATAATGGAAAAGAGTATACCTTCGATCAATTCAACAAATTCTATAAAGAAGCAAGGATTCAGCACCAACTTATTACTCCTTATACTTCACAACAAAATGGTGTTAACGAAAGGAAAAATAGAACCATCATGAAAATGACTCGTTGCTTACTATATGAGAAGGATTTGTCTAAAACATTTTAGGCAGAGGTAGCCAACACTATTGTTTTTCTGTTGAACAGATTACCAACTGAAGATCTTTAAAATCAAACACTTTATAAAGCATGGTTTAGTCATAAATCCTCTATGTTAAATTTAAAAGTGTTTGGTTGTTTGTGTTTCTCTTACATTCCTCAAGTTAAGAGAAATAAATTAGGCAAGAAAGCTAATCTTGGAATATTCATAGGCTACAACAATACTTTAAAATCCTACAGAATATTTTAGCTACATACAGGAAAAATAATTACCAATAGAGATGTTGTCTTTATTGAAGAGGATCAATGAGATTGGAATTCAAGTAAAGAAGAGCAATATCCTGATGGATTATAGCCCAATGTAGATGATATGGACGACCAACCAATTAGAGGTAGAATGTTATTTTTTGGCATTTATGTAAGGTGCAACATTGCAATATTAGACTGCAGGTGTTGAGGAAGCAATGAAGGAGGAAAATGGATAGCTGCTATAAAGGAAGAGCTACGAATGATTGAAACAAATAATACTTGGTAGCTGGTTGAAAAACCTCAAGATAGAAATGTTATTGGGGTAAAATTGGTTTTTAAGACTAAGCTTAATACTGATGGATTAGTAAACAAGCATAAGGTAAGGCTTATTGTAAAAGGGTATGCACAAGTCTTTGGGGTGGACTTCTTTGAAACCTTTGCTCCAATTGCAAGGCTTGACACCATTAGGCTACTACTTGTTAGTACAACTCAAAAGGGTAGGAAAGTCTTCCAACTAGATGTGAAGTCTGCATTTTTTAATGGTCTCTTAGAGGAGGAAACCTATGTTGAACAGCCAGAGGGCTTTATTATGCAAGGACAAAAGGAGAAGGTGCATTTGTTGAAGAAGGCTCTATATGGTCTCAAGCAGGCACCAAAGGCCTGGTAAAGTCATATAGATGGTCACCTTCTAAGCTTAGGCTTTGTTAAAAGCCTGAGTGAAGCAACTCTAGCTGTGAGAAAGAATGAAACTGACTTAAATGTTGTTTCTGTTTATGTTGATGATATTTTGATCATTGGAAGTAATCAAGATCTCATTGATGATTTGAAAGCTAAAATGTTAAAGGAAATCGAGATGACAGACTTGGAATTGATGTCTTACTTTCTTGGTTTGGATGTAAGGCAACAGAAGAATGAAATATTCATAAGCCAACGCAAGTATGTCAGTGAGATATTAAAGAAGTTTCATATGGAGGGGTGTAAGGCTATTGACACACCTATGGAATGTGGAGTGAAGTTCTGCAAGGATGATGGTGCTGCCAAGGTAAATGAGAATCACTATAGAAGTTTAATTGGTTGTCTCATGTACCTAAGTACCTCCAGACTAGATATTGTGCGTGCATTGAGTCTTTTGTCTAGATTTGTACATTGTGCAAGTGAGGAACATATGTAAGATGCTAAACGTATTGTAAGATACACCAAAGGAATTGTTGACTACGGTATCAAGTGTACTAATAGCAAAATTTTTAATTTGATAAGTTTTTTTGATAGTGATTGGGCGGGTTCGATTGATGATATGAAGAACAAAATTGGTTTTTGCTTCACTTTTGGTTTAGATGTGATCAATTGGTCTTCTAAGAAGCAAGAAATTGTTGTTCAAAGTACTACAAAACTGAGTTTGTCGCTGTAATTGTAGCAGTAAAATATGGCTTATGAAAATTTTGCAAGATTTGAATATGGTGTAGCTAAAACAACTCAGATTTTTAATGATAATTAAGCAGCCATATCAATCCTCAAATCTAGTTTTTCATGGTAAAACAAAGCATTTCAAGATTAAATTTTATTTCTCAATGAGATTCAGAAGGAAGGGGAGGTCTCCTTAATTTACTGCATAACTGAAGATCTGATGACTGATATATTTACCAAGGCTTTATCTAAAGCCAAATTCAAGATTTAAGAGCCAAATTAGGAGTTTGCAACATTAAAGGAAAGGAGGAGTATTAATATTCCCTCAATGCTACAAGTGTTAGGAGAACTGAACGTGATTGCAATTTGTTTTGTTGTTGAATTGGTTTTTCAACAAACAAAGCCTAGAGGCTGTTTGGTTTCACTTCTGTTTTCCTGTTGCTGTTTTTAGTTTTTGTTTTCAGTTTTCGTTTCTATTTTTTAATTAAAAAAACAAAAACCTGTTTGGTTATGATTTCTAAAATAAAAACTGAAAATAAAAACCTATTTGGTTAAGATTTGTAATAAAAATTGAAAATAAAAACATGTTTCATTTTATCCTCCTATTTTTTATTTTTGTAACTATACTCTTATATTAATAATTTCTATTTTAATATATTGTATTTTTAAATTAATTAATTCTCATTATAATTTTATCTACATATATATATATACTTCTACTTTTCTTATTCTTTTTTGTCATCTCTTACTCTAATTTGTTTATTTCTCTTAATCTATCGAAGCTCAAGAAATATGAATCAAGTTCAATCAAAATTTAGACTTGCATTCCGATCACTAATTGTACTGAATTTAGTATTGAATTTGATTATAATATGGTATTGTTATCGAAATCGATTAATATCAGATACTGTTTTGAATAATTGTTTTAAAATTTTAAAATATTATTTAAATTTTATAAAATTACATATTTTGTAAAATTTTATTATATAAAGATTTATAAAAATTTTAAAAAGTTAATAATTAAATTTTAAAAATTTAAAATTACCATTAAAATAAAAATATTTAAAAAATCAAACACTGTTATGAAATACCAACACCGTAAATAGGCCTAAATAGCTAAGTTGCTTCATTATGTATATTAAAGAAAATGGTGATAAAGCTTATGGATTATTCAATACTGTAAATTTGAACCCAACTCCACACGTATACCCCAAGTCTTCCTAACCCTATTTCGACATTACCAAACTCCATTAAAACGAAAACCCATTTCTTACTGCTCAACAGAAAACCAATTGCCAGTACTTGAAGTTGAAGAAACAATTGTCCTTTGAATTATTTCGTTTCTTTTTTGTTGGGTTAAAAGATGCATATCAGATCTTCCACAGTACTACTCCAACTTCACCAACTTCCTGTCCTCACCATGATATCTTCACGGACTTACCTGCACCCGATTTTACTTCCCCCCCTCTCTGATGAGGTTCTGCTACTGATTTTCTTAAGGATTCCAACATTTCTTTCAATCTACAGCTGCCTCATATGTGTGTGGGGGAGAGAGTCGAAGCTTGGGTCTTGTAAAAATTTGCTAGATGTTGTGTTAGGTATGGAGGTATATTGAAGACAATAATAGAGATAGAAAATAGGGATATGTTGTTTTTCTGTCCAAGAAAACGTGTTGTCAAAATTCAGAGAAACGATTTTTTCTTGTTTCTATAAAACCATTGTGGTTTTTTTATTTTCAGAAACAAAAAATCACAATAGAGTTAGACAAACACGTTTTGCTTAGTTGTTTCTCTTTTTACAAAAATAATAACAAAAAATGGAAGGAAAACATGGAAAAAAAACAACCCCCTAGTTTTTGGGATCGTGAGTCAGAGTCTAGTAGAAAAGTTGTTGCAAGTTTGTTGTTAATGTTACTGGAGTCAGTAGCTATTTTTTTGGTTATTTAAATTCCATGTTTTCCTATTATTTTAGTTTTTGTTACTGTTAGTCATATATTAAAGAAGTTAAATTCAATAAAACATTTATGTACTAATTCTTCCAGTCTCTTTTATGTGTTTACTGATTAATTTCAGTTAACAAAGCCAACATATTTCTACTTTATCTCTCTAATAAATTTTTTTAAAAATTAAGTTATTGTTCAAATCACTACACTATATCACTTACATCTTGTTAATTTTATCCCTAGTATCCATTTAGTCACTGTACCAATTATATTTTAAATATCCAGTAAACAATATCATTTTTATAGAAAAACTAAATTAAAAAGACAATCAAGGTAAATAGTTCCAATACTTGCAAAATACATAAGGAATATGACAATTAGAGCTTTACAACTTGGACACAAATTAAAGTAAAAAGTCCAGTATATATGATTATAATCTCTAGGTAGTGCTGAGAAAATGTAAGTCCAAATCCTTTTGCATATATATGTTGATGTGAGATCTAATCAGTTGTAATAGATGAGTATTGAAAAGTGGACTGGTGAGACATTTATCATGAAAAATTATGTTATTCCTCTTATCCCATATAGCTGTGACTAGGAAGGATAGTGAAATACAAAAGTTCCATCCGATAGTTTTGTTCTGGAATCTTAGATTGACACACCAATTCTTAATTTGGCTTAATTCATCTAGAAATTCACTAATTAAACACTTGTGTATTAATGATTTCTATGTATTATTGACATATCTACATTTGAAGAATAGAAGATCTGTAGTCTCTTAAACTATTCTTCATAATGAATACCAATTAGTAAGATAATTAAATATTGCAATCTTATCCACAGTTGGTAGCTTGTTTAGTATAGGAAGCTAAAGAGTTGTTGAAGCTTTCGATTAAAGATGCTTAGACCAGACTACATTTGCCTATGGAAGGATTGGTAAGTTGCTAGCAAACACTTGCCTGCAAGATAGATGAGAAAAGACACCATTTATTGTGTGTTTCCAGACAATGATATCATTATCTGAGTTAACACATGCTTGCAAAATTTCAGTCTTTAAAGGAGTTGGAATTAGAGAAATATTGATTTTATCCTTCCTTATAAGAGCCTGAGCCAATGTATAATGTTGTTGAATAAGAGGTCTTAAAGTAATAGCATAATCTATTTCTTCCAAAAGACCAACTGATAGCTAATTATCAACTCAAAAAGAAGTAGTTTCCCCATTACCAATGATGTTGATGAAATGAGGCCTCATTTTTCCCCTCAGCTTAAGGATGGCTTTCAGTGTGTGGTAGAGGATAGATTATTTAAGTTTAACTCTCTATATACTTTTGATGTTAATAAATAGAAGTGAATCCATCTACAACATAATGCTTTCTTATCAGTTAGGAGTCTCCATAGCCTTTTGGAAAGTAAGACAGTATTGAAAGATTCTAGAGAAATGATATTTAGTCTTTTTTGACTTTTAGGAAGGCATACATCAACCCTCACCTTGCAGGGATTATCTTTACAACTAGTCCACAAATACTTGTTAAGAATTTTGTCAATTTCTTTGATGACTTTCATTAGAAAAGCAATGTGAGCTACCCAGTAAACACTATATAGATGTGATGAGTTGTGCCCTTCCAGTTGTAGAAAGATTTTTAGAGCTCAAAGAATTAATTCTCCGATTAATCTTATCAATGAAACAAGTATAATCTGAGGATTTAAATTTGGAATCTAGATAGGAATGCCAAGGTAACTAATTAGAAGCTTTTGAATATCAAAACTTGTGATAAAAACTAGAATGGATCCCAAATTAGAAGCTTTGTGAGACATACATATGCCAGTTTTGGAACAGTTCACTTAGAAACTAGACATCCTACTAAATATTTTAGGAGCTTTTATTAGAGCTAGAAAAGAAGTAGGATCAGCTTTGGAAAGTAAAATAAGGTCATCAGCAAAACACAAATCAGATATTATAACCCTTTTGCATTTAGAATGAAATTTGAAGCCTTTGGCACTCTCCAACACTTTATGACAAAGTCTAGACTTCCACAACTAAAACAAAAAGGTAAGGTGATTTTGGATCAACTTATCTAATTCCCAAACTACACTACAAAATGAAAAGGCTTTTGTGTCGAATTAACATCGTTGCTATAGATGTGAAGTTCGTTACTAAAACTTGTGGTGACGGAAATTGACTCCGTCACATTCCGTTACGGTAGGGGGTGTTGCTAAAGGTTTCGTGACAGAATTCTCATGTCCGATACTAGACAAACTCCCGTCTTGCTTCGGAAAATTTTCCCGTTGTGGATTCTATACAATTACTAACAAAACAATGCGTCACTAGAATAGAATATATTTGTTGCGAAAGTCATTTCCATTTTGCTAAAATAGTTGCTATAGCTAACATATAATTACACAAAAACGGAGTCGTTGCAAGAAAATTGCCTTTTGCAATAGATTTATCCGTTACAAGATTCAATAATATCCATGACAAAATATAATTGTATGCTGAGCATAATTGTTACAAAATATTATGTTTAGCAAGAAATTAATTTGCTGATACAAAATCATTAATTAGTAATGCTACAAGAATACGTAACTAAATGCTTAATTTTGTAATAAATTAAAGTTCTTTACTAAAAGTAATAGCTTGTAACGAAATTTGCTAATACAAAAGGTTATTGCTAGAAGTTCTATATGGTGATGATATAGTTTTTGTTGCAACTTAGAATATATTGTAACACAATATAATCATTGCAAAAAATCCAATCAATGGTAACATAGTGTTATTTTTAACAACAAAATAAATCAATATCACAAAAACATATATGTAATAACTTAAGTTGTTGTTGGTTAATACTGTCATTAAAAATATTATATTTAGTGTTAGAATATTTTTCGTTGCAAATATATGAATTAGTAATACTAAATTCTATTACTAAAAATAGTAACTAAATATCTCGTTATGCAATGGCATATGGTTTATTAATAAAGGTAGTTACTTACAACAAGAATATTATGGTGGTAACAAAAGTTTATCTGTTATTTTATTTCTAATAATGGAAAATTTTTTATCACAAATTGCAAAAGTAATAATCTCGTACCTAAAAGAATTTATATTTTTACCATACTTTACATCATAACATATAAAAAATAACATTAAGAAATGAAATTGCATTAATATAAATTTAACTTTGAGGAAAACTAAACATAACACTTGAAAGTGAATCCTAATAACGAGTTCGAATAAGATGTTTATAGAAGCTATAATATCATCTAATTAACTGAAAACAAAAATGTTCAATAAGATAATAAACCAACTTCAGTGAATGATGCAAGACTTTTCCTTCAAGCATCCGCATCCGCATCCTACAACAAAATAAATAAAAGAAATATGATAAGTAAAGTTAATATTGATTATTTAAAAACAATAAAATAATTTATACAAAAAACTTTTGGTTAAGACTTACCACATTTGTGTTATTGGTATGAGATTTAGAAGAGTTAGCGATATTCGATGAGGCTTCAAACATATCTTTTATGGAATCAAAATTAAAATCTCCATTCTTAGCTGCTGCAAGCATATTCTTGAAGTTCTCCATCATTTGATTTTGTACATCCTTCACAATTTGTCCCTTCATTTCTTGAAATTGAGTTGTCATCTCGTTCTTCAAGCTCTGAGCATACTCTTTGGTTTCAGCAAGTTCTTTTATAAGCTCACGTTTTGAAGGTCCATTTGCCTGATAACTAGATGGGGTGGTATTTGGCAAGTAGCTTCTAATACGACCATGTTTTTCTTCACCAAGAACTTTCTCAAAAATCTCATCGTCATCAAGGTTGATCAGTCCTGCTTCTTTTTCAGCTTTATATTTCTTCAACTCTTCCTACATGAACATCAATAATTAAATACATGAATAAATTAAAATTATGAGATTTCTACCTTCATTCCTACAAAAATGGTCTTCTTTAGTTATTGCTATTATTTGAAATACATATAAATTGCAACTACAAAAACAAATATCAATCAACTTAGTCCAACTCTATTGTCCAAATCATGCTCAATTCCCAAAAAAAAAGATTGGTGTAATATTTAAGTCAATATTAAATATCATAAATAAATTAAATCCTTTAAAAAATTGTAAAATTATTTACTTACAATGGTCTCCTTTACTTCATCATTTGCAGGAGTTTCATTATCTGCCTTTGTGTGAGCTATAATGTATTGGTCAACTCTTGACAATTCCTTTTTATTAGCCAATTTCTGCATATAAATAAAATTTCAAGTTAGTAAATTAATATATGTGATTAAAAAATCTATGATCATCACATATTTTTACTCACGTATTCATATCTCAATTGAGTATAGCCTTTAGAACCAGTTCTATGTGCTCGTTTATTCTTTGATCGATTCCCTTGAT
>JANZXR010000001.1:5159774-5187094 GCA_027575705.1 Erythroxylum echinodendron
CAAAAAAATGCTAATAGCAACACACATCAAAGGTATTGCTAAGATTTTCGTTGCAATAGCCATGTTGTTTTGTAGTGCTACTTTTGAATCTATTTATAGGCTAACCATTGAAAAGGATGTTATAACAAGGAGTAGAGATACATTGCTAGATCCACTGGATAAAGATCTTTAGAAAATCTATAGTAGTGAGTCCACACAATCATAGGCTTTCTTTAAGTCAAGTTTTATGCAACAACCACCCTACCATTTTTCTTTGTATAAGTTATGTTCAATTCCTGAACTTTATTGAAAAATTCCATAACAAACCCAATCACCAAATTCCTCATAAGTGGCTAAGATTTGATTAAAAAAACTCACATTGAAGCCATTAGGGTCATGTGTTTTAAAAGGGTGTGGAGATTTCAAAGTTACCTTAATCTCTTACATAGTAACTGGTTGAGAAAGAGAATCAGCTCCTAAGATGATAAACCCATTTGCATAACTTGTTTGAGTAGAGTAATAGAGGAGTGAACTCTAAAGGGTTTATTTAATAGCATAGAAAAATAATTAAAGGCTCCTTTAACCAACTCTTCCCACACCTCTTCAAACCTAAGATCACTCAACCATAATCTGTTACCACATAGTACAAAATGTGATTAAGAGCTAAATTCCATCACTAAAACACAACAGAGAAAGAAAATTGCTTAGTAAGTTTGTTTATGCGATTTATAGCTTTTACTAAAAAATTGGAAATATGACTCCATCAATGATATGAGCATGACTATGGTACTTTATAAAAGATATGGAACTAAAGATGAGCTAGTAATAATGGGGGCCCAATAATAAGAACATGAGCTAAGAAGTTCAAAGAAACATTTCAAGGCTACATGGGTCAAATTGTAAATGGCATGGAATCTCAAGAGACAATGAGGGCCAATGGCATCATAAATATTCAAATTGGGCGGAATATGCAAGAAGACTTTCATTCTTGTTTAATTTTAGAAGCATAGCTTTGGGCAACCCACTACTTGTATTTTGGGCCCGTTTTAGCGATATGGACTTTTATTAACTTTCCGCTCATTTAATTTAAACCTTTTAGGTTTAATGCGCTATATTTTAGAAATATTAGTTTGAGCTTTAGTTAATTTTATGGGAGGCTCATGTTTACATATTTAGCATTTTTTTTCTTTTAAAGGGGTACAAGTACTTCATAATAAACTTTGTTTACTAACATTAACCTTGACCTAAATTTGCTTACTGTGTTTGTGACTTTTTTGTAGGATTATGATGATATTTTTCCTAAAGAGGTACCTTATAGATTACCACATTTAAGAGAGATTGGGAACTAAATTGACTTGATACCAGGAGCTCAATTTCCTAATTGTCTAGCTTATCAAAGCAATCCAGAGGAGACCAAAGAATTACAAAGGCAAGTAGATGAATTGCTTAAAAGGGGGTATGTAAGGGAGAGCATGAGTCTTTATTTTGTGCCAGTTCTTTTAGTGCCAAAAAAAGATGGAACTTAGAGGATGTGTGTGGATTGTAGAGAGGTTAACAAGATTACTATAAAGTATCGTCATCCTATTCCTATATTAGATGATATGCTAGATGAGTTACATGGTGCTTACATATTCACCAAAATTCATTTAAAAATTGGCTATCATCAAATTAGGATAAAAGAAGGTGATGACTGGAAAACGACATTTAAGATCCAATATGGATTGTATGAGTGGTTGGTTATGCTTTTTGGCTTATCTAATGACCTAGTACTTTCATACACTTAATGAAGCATGTTTTGCATGAATTCTTTGGTAAATTTGTGGTTGTTTACTTTGACAACATATTGATTTACAGTAAGAAATTAAAATAACATTTCATGAATGTTAAGGTTGTTTTGGATGTGTTTAGGAAAGAGAAGTTGTATGCAAACCTTAAGAAGTGTTCATTTTGCATGAATAAGTTGTCTTTTTAGGATTTCTAGTGAGTTTTAAGGGAGTTGAGGTTGACTATAAAATGGTGAAAGCTATCTAAGAATGCCCGACACCTAAGTTAGTGAGGTTAGGAGTTTTCATAGCTTAACATGTTTTTATAGATGATTTGTTAGAAATTTCTCTACTATTGCCGCTCCATTGAACGAAATCGTTAAGAAGAATGTTAGACAGACTAGGAAAATTTAGGTACGAAACTTTTATTTTCTACTACATGACATCCACAAAGTGATGGACAAACTGAGGTAGTTAATAGGACTTTAGGAACCATGTTTCTTGCAATTGTTAGAAAGAACTTGAAAACTTAGGAAGATTGTTTGCCATTCATTGAGTTTGCATATAATCGCTCTACACATTCTTTTACAGTTTATTCTCTATTTAAAATTGTGTATGGTTTAAATCCATTAACTGTGTTGGATTTGAAGTCTTTACTTTTGACTAAGATTGCTAGTTTGGATGGAAAGAAGAAGGTTAACTTGGTTAAAACAATACATGAGAAAGTGTGTAAACAAATTGAGAAAAGGAATCCCATGCATGCACAAAAACAAATGATGTTAGAAAGCAAGTTCTCTTCGAACCAAGTGATTAGGTTTGGGTGCATATGTGAAAAGAAAGGTTTCCACAGTAAAGGAAGTCTAAACTTGATGCAAGGGGTGATGGACCATTCTAAGTGTTGGAACGCATCAATTACAATGCATACAAGATAGACTTGCCAGGCGAGTATAATATTAGTGCTATTTTTAATGTTTCTGACTTATCTCCTTTTGAATTTGATTCAAATTCGAGAAAAATACTTTTGAAGAGGGAGGGGTTGATGTGAGCAGGACCATGGTACTTTATAAGAGATATGGAACCAAAGATGCGCTAATAATGCTGAAGGGACCAATAACAAGATCAAGAGCTAAGAAGTTCAAAGAAGCGTTTCAATCCTACATGGGTCAAGTTGTAGATGGCATGGAATCTTTTACATCTTAACTAATCAAGTTGGGCGGAATGTGTAAAAAGACTTTAATTCATGTTTAATTAATTATTTTAAGTTAGAAGCATAGCTTTGGGCAACCCACTACTTATGTTTTGGACTTGTTTTAATAAGATGGACTTTCATTAACTTTCAGCCCATTTAATTTAAACCTTTTAGGTTTAATGGGCTATATTTTAGAAATATTAGTTTGAGTTTTAGTTAATTTAGTAGGAGGGCCTTTTACATATTTAGGATTTTTTTCTTTTAAGGGGTATAAATACCTCATAATAAAAATTCTTTAGGGAATTTTTGGATGAACAACAAATTCTTTAAGGGAGGGTTTCTTGTCTTCTTTTATTAAATCAAGAATATAATTCTTATCAAGGTAATCACTTGTGGCGAATTATATTCTTGTTTTCAAATCAACTTTATTACATATGTTTCCATTTATATAATTGATTGGGCATTAGGGTTGGTGATTTCTTCTTGTTCATGTTCTATCCAAAGTGAGTATATAAGGGGTTTCGGGTTCTTTAGCCTTGAGGTTTCGCAATAACCAGCCTCTTTTATAGACCCTTATTTATTCCAACAGGATCTGGTCCTCTTCTTTTGTATATATCCCTTTCTTATATTGATCATCATTCTTTGTCTTCTTTCTCCTTTCCTCCAAATGTAAGAAAGACATGGAGAAAAGAGATTAACCATCAGCCTAGAATTTTGGGAAGTTTTGTATGTTTGGATTCTTGAATTTTCACAGGAAAGTTTAGAGCTTGTTTAAACTTTCCTATGGTTGTAAGTATTATGGCATGCCTAGGAATACTAGTAAATGTTGTCCTATATACTTTATAGCATTTAATTTTGTCCTCTCATTCACATTATACACATTTCATGTACACAATCTATAACTAACTCAAGCTTTTATCATTCACTTCAACTTTTTCATGATGTAATTCCCTCCATGTTGTCTATTATTCTAGGTAAAAAAATTTGCCTCTAGCTTGAATATCAAGTAATTGTGTAGTTTCAATACAAATTTTGAGATCTGAACAAGGTAAACCCATAGATCTATGCCCTTTAGTCTCTTCACATTTTAAAATAACATTGAAATCTCCAGTGACAATCTGTGGACTAATGATGGAAACTAACATATCCTCAATTTGATTCCAAAGAAAAGTTCTTTGATAACAGTTATTATGTACATAGATAAATGAAATATAGAAAGGTTGAGATAAAAACCTGATTGAAATCTCCAAATGAATCATCTAATTAGTTATAATTTCAGGACAAATAGAAACAAAACAAAAGTTTTAGAGTATTATAATCCTACCATTAAGGTGTGTATTATGATTTGATAATTGTTTCCATTGATTTGGAAAATAGGTCAACAAATTGTCACCATTTTCACTTATTCTATTTTCCAGAATCCCAGCAACCTGTACTTTATTCTGCATTATCATATTTCTTATAAGTAACTTTTTAGTGGGAGCATTTTGTCCTCTCACATTCCATATAAAGATGTTCATATGATAGGCTCCACAAGTGGAGTCTTTTTCTTCCTACCGGATCTTCTCCTAGCAACATTTTCAAATTCCTACTTGCCATTCTCAAGTTGATTAATCTTTGCATTTGGAGTTTCAGGCATATTCAGTTCATAATTTCTCACTAATTTTTTAGATATTTCAATTCTAGACAATAATTACTCAGATGCCACCTTGTTACAAGTTGAAGTTATTAATGTAATCTCTCCTTCTTTTTCTAAATTCTACTACGAGAATCCAAGCTTGTCTGTAGTGAACTAACCTCATCAATCAATGCAGACTTTTCATGCTCCTATTCTTTTCATGCTCCTATTCTTTCTTGCTTTGTTTGAACTATTCTTGTAGCTTTTCATGTGCTTCTTCTAAATGTTTAAATTGCTCCTTCTTCCATTCTAGCTGATCCTTAACCTTCCTACTCTCGTTCTCTAACTTGAGATGCGTGTCATCTCTTTCTCTCAGTTCTTTGGGTGCTTTTGCCTTCTTTTCTGCTTCTAAAAGCTCCTTTTGAGAAGCTAACAAAAGTCCTTTTAGAAATTTATTCTCTGCCATAAGCACATTGATCTTTTGCTCTTGATCAATGGTTTTCTCATTTGCATCCTCCAAAGCCAGCACTAATCCTCTTTTTTCCTCCTCTCATTTTTTGCAATTCTCTTCACTGTCAACCTTAAGCTTATCAGTTATAGTGCTTAGACGCCTAATTGTAGACTCTTTTTTATTCAAGCTGAACAGGACATCCTCACACTTTGCTTCAACACAAAGATTTCCTCAGCCTTTTTATTTAGTTCTTGGGACTGCTAGTTGATCTTCGAAGTCGCTCCTTTTAACTTGATGAGTCGTTCATTGCAAGCTTTCCTTAATTTTTCAGAAAAATTTACTTTGCCATTTAGGTCTACCTTGAGCTTCTCTATACCTTGAGCTTCTCTATCTCGAGTTTAGCCTCGTCTAACTCTTCACATATCCTCTCCATTTCCTTCCTTTTGCATGTAAATTGATGAAAGAACACCTATTTGCAATGTAAAATGATAATCAAAATAAACATTAAAAAATGATTATATTGCCTAAATGCAGTGTTAAAGCTAGAGTGGGACCCAACTCTATTTAAAAAGTCCACGTAAACTTTTGGTGGGACCCACAACCAAAAATTCAAAGAAAATACACATCAGTAGATAATTGACGGTGCCCTAATATCGTTAGTGGTTAGGGTTCAATCTAAACGTTTTTCAAGCATTAGGGTTTATTTTGAATATTTTACAAACATTAGGATTCAATTTGAACACTGTGAAACATTAGAGTCTATTTTGTACATTAGTGTAAGTGTTAGGGTTCATTTAGCCCTTTTGGCCTTCTGCTTTTCATATTTGTTATAAGCAGCTTTTTAGTGGGAGCATTTTCTCCTCTCACATTCCATATAAAGATGCTCATATGATAGGCTCCATAAGTGGAGTCTTTTTCTTCCTATTGGATCTTCTCCTAGTAACATTTTCAAATTCCTGTTTGCCATTCTCAAGTTGATTAATCTTTGCACTTGGAGTTTCAGGCATATTCAGTTCAAAATTTCCAACTGATTTCTTAGATATTTCAATTCTAGATGCTAATTGTTCAGATGCCACCTTACTACAGGTTGAAGTTGTTAATGTAACCTCTCCTTCTTTAATTCCAAGAACAATTTTAGTTGTAATTGATTCATTGTGTAGAATAGAAGCTTGAATAACAGTATTGCATTGTTCATTATAAGGGATATTTCTATCTTGTATTGAATTATTACCTATCTCTTGTGCTTGATCAATTTCCATGAGTTCCTAGTAACTTCCAAAGATAAATACTCTACCTGTTGGCTTCTAAATTTTCTTTATAGTCAGGTTGGGTTTTCCAAGAATAAAAGGCCCTTAGCTAATCCTCAATAGGCTCTTACTCCTCATTCAATTTAATAAAAGGAATTGGTTTAGGTAAGTCAAGCCATTGAATTAAGCAGAATGCAAATTCTTTCAAAACTCCTTATCTCAGTTGTAGCTTGGTCCTTCGAGATTGGCTTTTTAATGAAAATGGTAAGGTGGCTGAGACCACTTATTGTACAATACTCCAAGGAAACTTCAAGAATACAAATCTAGATAGTCCAAGTCTCCATAGCCAAAGAAGTAAAGGCTTGTTATGGACATGCCAAAGTCCAACTTGAATGACTTTCCTTGCATCTTCAACACTTGTAAACTTAACAAGGGCTATATCATCATTGTTCATAAAGACTTCCAATAGTCCATGTTGCTTCCAATTGTAAAGGGCCCATTGTTTCATAACTGGAAAGGTTACTCTTTTATCAAGGAAAAAGCCTAGAATGGTATAATTCCATCTGCTTGCTCCTGCTTTCATAATGTCTACTGGAGGAGAAACAATTCGATGTTTTATTACTTCACTGGGTGGAAAGTAATTCAGTTTCATCTTTGGTCTAGGATCCCTAATAGCTTTCACACAGGATTTGCTAATGGAGTGATCTAAGTTAGAATTATGGACAAAACTAGATTAAGGACCAGTGTTATTCAATAGAGGAGTAGTTTTTGTAGGTTGAGAAACTTTGGAATAACCAGATGGAAGTAAGTGAGTTAAAGAAACAACCACTTAAGGAAGAAAGTTCCTAAGAAATCAGGCACAGTTGAGGCAATAAAGATGTAGAGATGAAGGATATGAGATGAAGAAAGTAGTCAAGATTATGAGTGCAATAGATGGAGATTGAGAAAGAAATAAGTAAAGCAAGGTTAGCAAATGAGGTGAAAGAACACAAAAATAGATAGAGTGCAGTTTGTTGAATGATGAAAAAGAAGGAGTTAATCATAATGAGGCAAAGCTAAGGTAGCATGAACAATGAAACGGAGCTGTTTATGCAATGTGGCTAGAGAGCAAACTGATTCCATGCCTAAAGTTTATTGTTTTAAATTTCTATATCAATACACAATGAAGTTATTTCTTTGTTGATTAGATTCAATAACCAATATCATTGTTTTCAAGTATTTTAAATCTTGAACTGTAATATAATTTAAAAGTAAAAAATATTAACTGAATATCAAAAATTTTAATCTCTTAATTTTTATCATTATATCAAATAAATGAAACCTATTTATGTCAGACAAGAATTGAAATTTGAATAAATTAAACATTTATTAAATTAAAATTTTAAGATTTTTAATTATTTTCAACAATATTAAATGTGTAGTTAGTCGGTCGTTTATTTTCATTTTTAATTAAAAATAAAATTTTATTTATTAAAAATTTTACATAAATCAACTAAAATAATTATAAATGCCAACAAAAATTATATTTACAATAAATTGAAATTTTTATTATTTTATTAATTTTAGGTTTTATATATATAATAAATTAAATATAACAATTAAATAAAATTTCGGATTTAAAATATAATTGATAGTCAATTTATCCATCGTCACAATTGGGAGCGAATAGTTTATAAATTGCGAAGTCGCTAGACCTAGCCAAAGTGTAATCTTCACTTTCGGGTATTTCTTCAATCGAAAGACGAAGTTGTTGGGTAGATTCGTAAGGGCAAAAGGCTAAAGAGTCATTAAATTAGGTATGTGATCAAGACACAAGCGAGGACATAGAAGTACAAATCAGACGAACCTCACATACGCATGTGAATGAAATCGCGGCGTCTGTTCTTTAGTATTAATTGCTTGAACATGTCTGAGTATGATTTCCTGACATCAATGAATCGTAAGAGCCCACTTAGAAGCTATTCTTCCTTTCTAATTTCCTGGGACAAGAGATGTATTTGTTACTTCTGACTCTGGTTCACACAAAGGCAATGAGCAATGATTCGTGAATGGACACGGACAAGACAAAGGTGATGGTCTGAAGATGCCCCACAGAAACTTCCTGACATATTCCACCGATTGGCGTTCGCCATGGTGAGCAATTAGACCCCGGTTTTTTTTTTTCAAGCCAAACTTAAATTTTCTATTATAAATATATTTTTATATAAATATAAATGGAATTATATTTAATACAATTAATATTCATTAATTTTTAAATAGTTAATATTCTCTCAACCATTAAAATTTTTAAGGTTCCATCTCTCACCCGTTCAATTTTGCAAACTGTAAAGGTTCCATCAAGTGGTTTTAGACTATTTAAGGCGGCATAGGCATTATAAACAAAGGCAAGGATTAAAAAATTTAATTAAACTCCACTTAATCGTAAAATTTTTGAATAATTAATTTTTCAGTTTGATATTTAATTTTTTGGCTCAATTTATTTTAACAACTCTTTTTGTTAAAAATCAATTAATTTATTAATTAATCAGTCAAATTTTAAATTAATAAGATTTATAAATTAAAATATACCAAATAATTTTCATTTTCAAAACTTCAAATTCTTTTATAGATAAAGACAATTTCTTTTAATCATATTTTAAATTATTTAATTTTATTTAATCTTTAATCGATTTTATGATAGTATAATACCGGTTAAACTTTCTAAATCTTAAATTTCTTATCTTATCGGTTCAACTTTTGATTCGATTTTTAAAACATTAAGCGGAAAATTAAATAAATAGATCTCTTCGTTTGCATTTAGGTATTTAGGTTTTGCCTGTGCATTGGATGTGTAAGCAGCAAGAAGATAGCAATATCTAATTTTTTAAATCATGGCGTAAAATGGTTATTAGTATTATATATGTTTTTATGAGAAATAATATATGTAGTAAGATTAGATTTATTTGAAAGAATAAGAATATAAAAAGTTTTAAATGAGATTTAGTCAATTGACATATTTAAATTTTTTAGAGTAAAATATGAATAATTTTAGTATATTAATTAATAACATAATGAAGATTACATTTTTTTATTTTTATATAATTAGGTCTACAATAACTATATTGATATTTAAATTTTAATTGGTGTTGCTCTATTTAGAGCCGCACTCTTCTCCTAATATTGTTTTGAAACTGAAATTTTCAACTTCTTTCAAGTTTGTTTTAGGTTGATTATGCTTTTTTTAAACCATCTTAATACTATTTTATATTGATCTTGGCACTTTTTTTTTATAAGATTACTCTTTTTTCATCAAAAAGTCACATATCCAAATCACGGAAATAGTTTTTTTTTTTTTTAACATGTAAACGGAAAGTTACATATACCCAGATTTTTCTCAAAAAGTAATGAAATCCACCTAATGGGAACTCTCTAGTTGGATTTTGTATGTCAATATACATATAGCCTAGAATCTTTTCTGTTTTATGTTTTCCCATCTTCAATATTACCCTAAACTGTTTCCCAAGTATACGGACTTGTAAAAGTCTAGCTTATAATGTTTAATACCTTTTAATATATTCCTCTCTTAAAGTTTCATCATCCCTTCCTCATTGATTCACCTGCATGTTCCATAATACAGTAGTATTGTTATCATCAAATTCTACTGCAGTAACGTTTTCTCCTATAATTACGTACGTTCCTTATCAATCTATACATTTTTTTTTTACAAATTTTGACCGTTTCATCACAATTAATGTACCATTTTACCACCTTAATGTTGACTCTGCCAGTTTCATAATCAAAACTATTTGTATGTCGAGTGCCAAAAGAGGTCAAGTTCTTTCCCAAATTTGACACATGTTGTACATCACATAATATCGTGATCTTGAAGGGTCCTGCTTCGATGATTTTGTAAGCTTTACCTCTCATTAGACAATGACAAAGTTTACTAATATGTATTTAATAAACTAGTCTTTGTTTGCTGTCATATGACGTGACCATCCGTATCTAGCATTCAAGAGCCTTAAATTTGACTAGCTAAATTGTAAAGCATACTCCTTTCACTATAGTCTGAGATCTCTGCACTATATTAGTAGACCTTAACATAATACAGTTCTTCCTGATTGATATAAGAATTTATTCACTTGATATATCCTCTTACACTAATAAATAGACATCTAAAAGATTGAATGTTTGTAAATGCTTACATAACTAGATGTTTGTAAATGCTCACACAACTATACTTTTGTGATCAAGCATATATCATATCAGAGACGACTCCAGTACTATATTATATTTATCATCTCTATTTTAGAATAAATGTAATTCACATAAAGTAAGTCCATTCTGGTATATTAAGCCTTCTCAGTTATTGTTCTTAATGAACCTATGTGTGTATCAGTTTAGCAATTTTGTATCCCATAATGCAGGTAAAGACCTTTCCCAACCGAGCCCCCTTTGCCATCTCAACCAAATCCGGTCTCATCAACCTCCTTAACGATACAAGTAAAAGAAAGAACCTCATAGCCACCATTGCCAGTCTGAATAAGGAGAGGATTACTTAACATGAGTTGGGCAAGTCAAAAAGCATTGTATTGATGTAATGCCTCTTTCGATGCTTTTGTGGCGGAAGTGCAAGACATTAAAGGTCAATTATGCTGCACCACATATATATCAGGATTTTTCACAATGCTGAAAACTTCTGCCTAAGTTGACGATCAATTGGTAACTAGGAGAGGAAGGATCTCTAATTAAAGAAATCTGTAATTTTCAAATCATATATGCAGAGATGGAGATCAAAGTAGAAGTTTTAAAACCCGAGATTCGAAGGACCAGAAATAGATTATACCAAGTACAGTGGTCACTTCTATACCAACGATCATATAGTTTATGTCTACCATTTATAAATAAAGAGGTAAAGAAACAAACAAAACCAAGTTCCATAAGACAGCTACTTTAACCCATCAATTTACAGCTATCACCATATGCTTGGAAGTCCAATCAAAGGGTTCTGCCGAGTCTGCTGCAGAGGAAAAAGCAACTTTTGCAGTACTAGCTTGCAGGATTCTTCCTAGAAGAGAACTTTCAAGAACATTTTAGACAGAGAACGGCCTGTAACAGTAACTTTCTTCGCTGGAGTTCTTTTTATTCTCAGGTCACCATATAGCAGGGAAGAACTTCAGGAAAATCACTCTTCAACAACATTTACAAGTTCATACT
Source organism: Erythroxylum echinodendron (assembly GCA_027575705.1). NCBI lineage: Eukaryota > Viridiplantae > Streptophyta > Magnoliopsida > Malpighiales > Erythroxylaceae > Erythroxylum > Erythroxylum echinodendron. Next base: position 5,171,218 of record JANZXR010000001.1, read on the forward strand.
CGATGAGTGACAAATTGTTGTCTTCCTTCACAGTAAAAGTTGCAGGTTCAGTAACTTCAACACGGCCCCATTTGTCCACAGCAAGCCTCATTGATCCTTTAAACATATCAATTTTTGCGTTGCGAAGGATTACAGTGCTGCCCTCTTTCATCAAGTCCACTAGCCAACCAGAAATATGGATGTTATACAACAAAACAGACAAAAAGATTTCGATACTGAAATAATTGCTCTAATAAAGTTAAAATATTTTCCAAAACTGCATCTAGCATTAAAGATCATAGATCCATTCCTATGTTCACTTAGGGACATGAAACATTTAAAGAAGGTTCAGATTGCTACTTTTTTTTTTCTATAAAGATCATAGTTATGATAACTCCAGGCTCTATCTATTTTCCGATTTGAATGGAAAATATTAACATTTCAAATTTGCAATCTATACATAAAGCGTTCAGTTTCAAAGTTTTGAAATCTAATATCTACTTTCAGTAGGATAATAAAGTGTTTTCTTTTCTATAAAGATAGATTAATACATTCAGGCACTCATACACGTTGACAATCAGTAAACGGGCATTGTAGAATTTACATTAAGAATGACCTTCCCGTGACATTTCTATGCCAGTGACAATTAATTCGTAGTTAACACATTCGCAGAAAGAAACAAAGAACCTTAAGTATTACCATGGTTTCTGGAAACTAAGGAAGTACTTTCTGATGGTGTACAGATGGCTTTGACCAATGAACCCGGCAAACAACAAGATCGTTCTTACATATAATTGGGCAATTGATATCCAGTTTATTGGCATGCTAAGGTAACACAATTTATTTAATAGTTATGGCATCAAACACCAAAGAAGGTAATCACTAAAATCATGACATGACGATTATAGGAAAAGGATCCAGACATCCCCTCACAACCCCCAAAATCTTGATAACAAAATTGCAATAAAGCAATAATATCAAACAATCAAATATTCCATACACCAGAAAAACAAAACTGACATAACTTGTACAAAATGAAAAAGTAAGTACCTTGATCATTCCTAGCTGTGAAGATTATCATTCCTGTCTCATCTCCCACCAAGCATTCAGCAATTCTCATTTGGCGTAACTGAGGACCATCAGTACGACCCTTCTGCAATACCAACTTTGTATTAACAACTTTCACAGTCAGAGTGTGGCCAGTAGTGCCTGGTCGGAGCTGCTCCACCTTGGTAAAAACAGGTTTTCTCAATCCTGATTTTGCATCTGCCATTTTCTAGGATCCTGGGGGAGAGTAGATTACACACAGTAAAACAACAGCAGATATAGAGATAAGCAAACATGAGTCAACTGAGGCAATATATGAAAAGCGAAATGTGGATTAATTTATAGGCCAAACCTATTAGATGTCAACAAAAAGCAGTATACTTTTCTTGCCACATCCTAAATTCCGGCATCAACTAACATAAGCCAATGAACACTATGTGTGCAGTGAGAAAATAAAAACCACGGGAGATCCACGCAACTCAAAAAAACCAGAAGACAATCTAAATTATCATTCCTTGATATACACTATCTCACTTATCGCGTAGAAAAATACCCAAACTGGTAAATGAAAAGCAGAAACTAAAAAGAAAAAGAAAAACTCAATAAAAAAATCGCTACCCAGCAATGCAACCCGTAACTGAACATAGCCAATAAAGCATCGAGCTTTCACTATCTACGGCCAAAAATTTCGCAAATTTCAATGGATCGTCGGGAGCAAACAAGCAAGTGTAGTCTCATAAGTCACTAAGATCAGAAGTCTTAGATAACATATATAAAAAAAAGGAAAATCCAAAAGAAGATACAACTTGAAGAGAAAGAAGAGATGAGGTAAAGTAGGAATCACCTATAGAAAGCTGAATTGCGAGTGTGTCCACAGAGGCAAAGACAAAGTGCTTGCGTGAGAGAGATCCGATCGATGGAATGCAAAACGTAAAGAGTAAGAGTCGCTCTAGAGCTGAAAAGTCTTCCTTCCCTTCTTTTGTTTCTGGGTGAATAGAGACCGTTGATTTCTAATTACGATACAGCCGATTCTGCTTACACGTGACTATCCCCTTCTTACACGGAAACTATTCCAATTCACAAAAAAACGACGGCGTTTTTTAGATTATCGTCTTCAAGAGTCGGTTATTGTGTTGTAATGGGAAACGGGAGATTTAAAGTTTTTCTTACATATTCATAAACGTGATATAATCAGCTTATCTTATATGTCAGTATTACTCATATCTTAAAGTAACAGTCTGTATCAATTCTAAAACATCTTATGCAACCACCAAATTGCATCACAGGATTTGGATTTACAAAGCAATCTGGAACAGGATTTTTAAGCATCGTATGTGCTTCTTTTATTCTCAATCCCCCTCAAGAAGGGCCCTCCAATTCAACCACAAAGAACCAAACTTGAAAACTGAATTCAACACTTAGAAAAGACACTGATCTTTCTGTGCCGGAGATAGGGTTTAGGAATAAGAAAACAAAACAGAGAAAGGGAACTTGGCTAGTCATTGCTTATCATCTTTCCATTGTTGGCGATGGTCCTCGTAACTTCGCCCTGAAATCGGTCCATAAATAACCAATTCAACAATCACAAAGCAAACATGAGACCTTGTTTTAAAGTAAAGTCCAATTGTCTACCTGCCGATCCCGACTGTCAATTGGCACCACTTCCAAAGCTAGATATCTGTTGACATCATCCTGGGTCACCTTGTAGATGGGCTGATTCGCTCCTGAAGCACGGTCCAAGAAGAAAGGGTATAAGGCTAAACTTCAGATTTTAGATCTGTGCACTAAAACGTAGATCGCAAGGTTAGAAAATGACATGCCTGAAATATAATTTGTGGAACCATCTTCAGATATGCGTAGCCACTGTCAGCACAACATATTGGAGGTTTGAATCATAATTCAAAATAATAATAATAACAAAACCTGATCAACTTGAAAATTATACCGCAAATTGGCAAGAAGTAGTTCCGTTTATTGCATAGCCACAAGCCTGGATTTCTTGACCGGGCACTGGCTGTCCTTGAATTTGGAGTGCCTGCACGGCAGGCAACGGACCATTATCAGCTGAAGACATAATCTTTAGACAACCAGAAATTGGAGAGCTTGAAATTTGACATAGACGACGCACAGACGGACCCTTTAACCCATGACCATAGATAGTTGCAAAGTTTGACCAGCAACGTACCCTTGACTTGGAACTGGAAGTCTTCCTCCCTCACAGTTGAAGATTTCCATGACTTTTGTTGGAGCCATTGGTTGTTTGACTGTAAAATTGTGTTCTAGTTAATCTAGAAAAATTCAAATTACAACAAAATTGTTTTCAAATGAAAAACAAAGTTCGGTAAATACTTATAAAATCCACAGTAATTGAAATTTTCACGAATATAACTGAACTGCTCACTTTAACGCTACCTCCCGGAAGTATAAACTGCATATGAAAGCTGAAGTGGAGAGCCAATTTTACATTTTAGAGCTTGTTCGAATTCGATACAATAGAGTTTCGAATTTTATGTCCAATCTGAATCTTTTAACTCCACTTGGTAAAGAAATTTAGAGCACAAAAAGCTATTCGTTAATACGTGTAAGCTATATAAGGCAAAGAAATTAGTAGAAGTGATAAGCAGTTCAACAGTTGGAAGCATGGAAGCCACATTCACATCCACAGCCACAACTTGCAAACTTCACTCTCTATCGACCAATCTCTCCCCTCGATTTTCTCCAGGATTTTTCCTCGCTTTCCCAGAAAATAACAAGAGGAAAACAACCAATCTAAAGCAAAGTTCTTTGCCTTCTCGCAATACTTTTAGAGTTTCAGCAAATTCCCAGGCAGCCCCTGTTTCAGCAGAAGCCGTAACAGTGTCCTCAATACCTTCTGAAATGAAGGCTTGGGTTTATGGTGAATATGGTGGCGTGGATGTGTTGAAGTTTGATGATAAAGTTTCGGTGCCTGAAGTGAAAGAGGACCAGGTTTTGGTCAAGGTTGTTGCTGCTGCTCTTAACCCTGTTGATGCAAAGAGAAGGCAGGGCAAGTTCAAGGCCACTGATTCTCCACTTCCGGTATCACCTCTATATCATTGAAGTATTTTAGTGTTGTATCTGATTGGTAACTGAGAAAATGTTATCTTAATTGATTCTCGTTTGTAAACAAGTGGAGAAACTAAAAGAATCTGGTTTGCAACCGTAAAGGAACAATCGTTCTCGTGCTTCTGGCCTTCAACAGAATTCCCACTGTGAAGGTGGTGACTTTGGACTTATTCACACGTTTTATCCAAAATTTTCAAAAGTGGCTTGTCATTTTTGCTCAACGTATTATCCACCATGAATCAGAAAAGGAGCTAGCAAAATAAGGTTTTTTTTTTTTGGAATAATCTATTTTCCATCAAGAAAATAGTTGGAATTAGAAGTGAAAACAATGAGGAATGGATAATATCAGCTAAAATAATTCATTCAACTTTTGCATGTAGACTGTTCCAGGTTATGATGTTGCTGGTGTAGTGGTGAAGGTTGGTAGTCAAGTGAAAGAGCTTAAAGAGGGGGATGAAGTATATGGTGACATCAATGAGAAGGCTTTGGAAGGACCTAAACAGTTTGGATCTTTTGCAGAGTACACTGCAGTTGAAGAGAAGTTATTGGCCCTGAAACCTAAGAATTTGGATTTTGTCGAGGCTGCGGGGCTCCCTCTTGCAATTGAGACGGCATATGAAGGCCTGGAGAGGACAGGGTTCTCCGCTGGTAAATCCATTCTTGTTCTCAATGGTGCTGGTGGAGTTGGAAGCCTGGTGATTCAGGTATGTAATTCTATGCAATATGCATACAGTTGTTCCTCCATTTATATCTATCTCCGTAAATACATTCCTTAAAACCAGATTGACCTCACAAGTTCATTCTACAAGATTCAGAAGCTATGTACAAATGAATTCATCGTGTACTGCATAAGTACAAAGAAGCATGTCTGTCGAATATGAACACTTGCTAACTATTTTCTTTATTCATTTTTTTCTTGGATGGTACTGATGCAGCTGGCAAAACATGTTTTTGGTGCCTCCAAAGTTGCAGCCACTTCAAGCACTGGGAAGTTGGAACTCCTGAGAAGCTTAGGAGCTGATTTGGCCATTGACTACACAAAGGAGAATTTTGAAGACCTGCCAGAAAAGTTTGATGTCGTGTATGATGCTATTGGTAAGTTCAGACGATCTCAACGATGTATCCACATTGATAAAAGTTAAAAATGTTAGGTCCAAGCAAGTCTATTATTAGCAGATTGTGAACATTAAACACCTCATGCACTGACTTGATATATAATGTAAACTGCGAAGAAGAAGTTGATGTGCACCTCTTGCTTAGTATACATGAATTAGGTCTTGAATTCTTGCCCTGATTGATTGGTGTGATACAATCAATGGCAGGGCAATGTGATAGAGCTGTGAAAGCTATAAAAGAAGGAGGAAGTGTAGTGGCCTTAACTGGTGCGGTTACACCACCTGGTTTCAGATTTGTGGTTACCTCCAACGGAGCTGTTCTAAAGAAACTGAATCCCTATTTGGAGAGCGGAAAGGTAAAGGCCATAGTTGATCCCAAGGGACCGTTCCCATTTTCTCAGGTTGCTGAGGCCTTCTCTTACATTGAAACAAATCGAGCTACCGGAAAGGTTGTGATTCACCCCATTCCATAGAAGAGTCATTACTAAAACCTTGTTGAAATTATATTCTATGGTGATCTTTCCTGACTTTTGACTCCTGTCCTCATATCCAACTGGAGCAGAAACTTTTGCCCTTTGAAACAGGTTCATGTTGTGCTTGTTCCTTCTACTTTGCTTAATCTATTACACAAGACAGATCCCAGGATCCAAAACCGTGTTGCTAGGGAAACAATTAAAGCAGATTGGGTTAGTGGAAACGTACTAGACAACAAACAAGAAAAGCTCTATTGATCAGCACTTTATGCAATGTATTTTAAATCTTACAAGATGTGGATGGCAATCGTTTTCCACATTGTAAAAACTAAAAATAAAACAAAAATAGGAGTTATATATATATATCTAGACACGCAGACACATCTGATAAATTTGTAATGCATTAAATTTTTATTAGAAGGCTTGTTTTAGGTTGCGTTTGGATCTGCGGTACGGTAAGAATAAGTACTTATCGATCGCAGTTTTCAAACGCAGTCATACGTTTGGATCTACGGTCGAATAATTGCAGGTTAGAGGAAACTGCGGTGGCACTGCAGAAAGAGAGCTGCGATAGGAACCGCAGAAATAAATAAGCAGAAAGAGAGCTACGACAAGAAACTGCTTATGTGATAGAAATTTTAGCTTCTAATAATAACCTTATAATAATTAATATTTTACATTATACCTTTGCTTAATTAATAGATGGAAGTTTAACTTCTGTGTCTCGTCGACTCTTTCCCATCTAGGTAAATTCCTACTTGACTAATAATATATTTTTATGAAATATTTTATTTACTAAATTTATTTTATTTATATTTTTTTATTTTATTTTAATATTTTAATATTTATAATTTAAATTTATACGACTAATAATGTATTTTTATGAATTTTATTTATATTTTCTTATTTTAATTTAATATTTTATTATTTATAAGTTTAAATTTATATGACTAATAATATATTTTTTATTATTTATACAATAATTAATGGTTTATTAAATCAATAGACTTTTTAATTATTTTATCTTTTTTTAGCAACCGCAATCGCATTTGTCAAACACTTATTTTTACGTTTCAGTAGTTACAAAAACAGCAACTCCAAATACATAAGTACTTATTGAGAATAAGTACTTATCATTTCAGCAGATTGATTTCAGCAGGTTATCAACTATCGCCGCTCCCTCAATCCAAACCTTAATGAATTGTACTTTTTAAAGAGATTGAAATTTGGATGCTTATACTTTAATAATATACGTAATTCTAATAAATATTTTATTTATTTCTTTAATTTTTAATATTAGACCATGCCTTTTTTTTTGCTTATAAGAGAATTCACAACCTAAGAAAAAAAACTATCACCTGGTTCGGGGATACACCATCTCGTGTTTGTCCTTGTGAAGGGATTCTAGAGCTGGTATCGGAGGCTTCTGAAGGATGTGTAAGCCTGGACTAGTGAGGGCAGCTAGGACAGTCAGAGTATCGGCACACTAGCTCTCTTCTCGATATACATGCTGAAGTTGCACCTCTCAATCTCGTAGGAATAAGCTGCGAGTACCTGCCAACAGAAAATTATTATCGTCAATGCCTTTAGTAGAAGAGGATAGAAGGTTAAGAACTTCTAAGGAGTCCACTTCGAGCAAAAGCCTGCGATACCCCATTGCCAAAGCGAGGGTGAGGCCCGAGTGGACTCCTCAGAGTTCGGCCATAAGGAGCGAGCTTTTTCCAATTTGATGTAAAAACCCTCTACCATTGTTCTTGCCTGTCGCGAATTAAGCCACCAGCTATCGCCGCAGCCGAAGTCGGCTTGACCGCTCTTTCAATGTTCAACTTAACCGAATTTTTCGGTAGCTTAGACCACGCTACTAGACTACCCACCAGTAAGCTCTGAGCTGAAATAATGTCACTCTCAACTGTCCTCGCCTTGACTATCCATTTGACAAAATCTTTCACCGCTCTCGCCCCATCCTCTGGCCAAACGAAGTCGGTGTCAAAGACACTTTTGTTTCGCACAAGCATCTAACAGACGACACCAAAAAGAGTAGCCCAATTCTCGTACGTATCCTAAGAGTGTCTCAAAAGATTAGATTGTACCCAATTTTCCAGGTTCGGTCGGAAAAAATCCGCTGCAATTATGGCGCACACTCTAGGGCAATTCTGTCCCATGCTTAAAAAATTCTGTTCAATATCCAAAATCGTTTCGAGCATTGAAAGGGTTATTTTGGATGTGGTAGCTGCAAACCCAATCTGACAACTCTCCTATTGCAATCAAGTTAAGTTGCTTTCACGTAATAACTTTTAACAGCGGCTTTTCTTCAAAACTCCAATAGCAGTGAAAGTTGGAGAAGATCTGATAATAGTTACCTGCCCTGCGCCATCTGTAGAAGCTGTAGAATGTGGAAAAGGCCAAGTACTGCAATTATGACAATGCCTTGTGAATTACGAGAGGAACAGACAAGAAAGGGACAGTCATGTGCGCGTCTTTGCGTCAAATAGTAAAAGCCATGAATTACCAAGTAATCCACAAAAGGTTGCATTTCAATCAAAGTGGATGGAAGACTTGCTTCTGATTCCGAATTTTCCCCTTTCTCACCAACAAGCAAACCTTCTCAAGGATTAGAACTATTGAATGAGAGGTAGCTGAGTGGTTAAAAAAGTAGGGACAAGGGGCCATGAGAAGTTCAGAAAAAAAAAACAACTTCAGCCCTGTTGTCCACAATAATCGCCAAGTCATTAACGAACTCCACCTTCTCCATTAAAACACTGGAAGGGTCGTAAAGACTTTGAAATTTACCGAAGAGATTATAAAAATAAAAAAAAGAGATAAAAGACATAAGACAGAAGACTCCACATTTCTTGCCAACTTGTTCTTTACTCTTGTCCTTTCACAGTTTTCTAATTCCAGCAAACTAACTTACCAACTTCATTTTACAACTCTTGAAAACTAACTAGAGTATAGAAGTCAAAAATGTTTAGAAATGACCATCAACTAATTCAACAATTATTGTTAGGGACTAATTCAACAATGGTTTCAGCTCCTCACTTAAGACTTTCCTTTATAGGAAGTCTTGAGTTTGAGTCACGTCAAAGGAGGAGAAATGAGAAATTTGTCTTATTGATAACCTTCTAGCCTCCTGAGCACAGCTCCTTGATCAGATCAATTACGGATCCCTCGCTTCTAGCGGCAGTGTGGGAGTTGAAGCTAATAGGGAATCCGAGGGCTGCTTGGAACCTGATGCTAAATAGGAGGCCAGCGATCAATCAGCAATTGACCAATTAAGTATGTGATGACTCTTTGTGCGCAGAAGTGTACAGGCTACGTAAGAACCTGAGGGATCTTAGAGTTCTAGATTTACATCCTCTAGGATTCTTAGAGTGGGGTCTTAGAAGTTTAGGATTAGTTCGACTAAACTTGTATATATAATGTAATTAAAAAAAAAACAATTGTTGTCAAGGAGACATGAGTAGGCCATCATCATGATGATAAAAGCTTCAGTTACTATAGATTGTGTACAGGAAATCTGTATGACCTGAATGTGAGGACAAAATTAAATGCTATGAAGTACTTGGCACCACTTTTACTCGTATGCCTATGTACACTATAATACTTACGGCCCTGGGAAACTTTAAACAAGCTATAACCTTTCATGCAAAATTTGAAGAATCCAAACATTACAAAACTTCCCGAAATTCTAGGCTGCTGGTTAATCTCTTTTCTCCGCAACTTTCTTACACTTGAAGGAAAAGGAGAATGAAGACTAAGAATCATGATCAGTACAAGAAAGGGCTGTGGACAGAAGAAGAGGACCGGATTCTGTTGGAATACATAAGGGTCCATGGAAGAGGCCGATGGAGCCGTATTTCCAATATTACTGGTAAAATCTGGATATCGCGTAAACAAACTAAGCAATGTTCTTTCTCTGTGGTGTTTTAGTGATGGTATTTATTTCCTAAATCACATTTTGAACTATGTGGTGACCGATTGTGGTTGAGTGATCTTAGGTCTGAAGAGGTGTGGGAAGAGCTGCAGGCTACGGTGGTTGAATTATCTGAGCCCCAATGTGAAACGCGGAGGCTTCTCGGAGGAGGAAGATGACCTCATCATCAGACTCCATAATCTCCTGGGAAATAGGTTCTTGTGTACACATGTTTCTTTTTGTTTTTTTCCTCATCTCTTAAGGTGCCGTCTTTAGTCATGCTGTACACTTTCTTGCTAGTAGACTACTAGACTAGGAGAATAGTTGTTTAGTTAGATAGTCTTCTCCTGGAATCTGTACGACTCAACTTGGAGGTCCCTAAAAAGAAAAGAAAAGGTCTAACAAGAAATTTCAGAGAACATGCATTTGACGATTGAATTAATGTTTTTCCTCGAGTATAACCAGAACGAGATTCCTAATAAATGCTGAAGCTTCCATCTATGTGAATGAAGGTGGTCTCTAATTGCCGGCAGAGTTCCAGGAAGAACAGACAATCAGGTAAAGAATCACTGGAATACCCATTTGTGCAAAAAGCTGGGTTTAAAGAAGCAGGTGAAAAGAGCTGTGACCTCCTCAAGAAGGAAACTTTCAATTGAAAACCAAGAAATGAGCTACGGATTGTCCAAGAACTCCGATTTTCTTCATGAAGACAACAACTTTACTATGACAAAAGACAACCCTTTTACTGTTGCTGAGACATCAATTGGAGGAACGCCGTTGATCGAGCTGCTTGGAGCGGAATCACCGCTCTTTTACTGGGACCAATTCAACTTCAGTAGCACAGATCTAATGAATTCTACCAATGGATACTCTCCTGAGTTTTGTTGGTATAATCGATAAGTGTCATTTTAGGGATTCAGTATATTTGGATGCAATTCGCCCAAACAAAAATTCTGTAAGTTCATTTACTTTTTATATGAATTAATAAATTCCTCAACTGGTGCTACAGCTTACAACTGCACTAGAAACCTTAGATCATGTTCCAGAAATTTCAGTAGAAGTCCATTTCAACCTTCCATTGTTAACAGAGTACAACAATCCAAGTCAAAAAGAAAAATTGAAAAAGTAATTACTTGAGCAACGTTCCTTGTCAAGCATTATTGGTTAGGGGTGAACAAATTGCACTGAAAAGAGAAGCGTACGGATGACAAATCCTGGAAGCTCATGCAGCTACAGAAGGTATGATGTTGAAATCAAGATCCCAAAGCTCGAAACTTCCCTTCACGAAATCGTAGTGAGCACCTTTCAGTGCTAGAGCGTTTTTAATCACAGCCTCTCTCACGAATGGATATGTTAATAGGTTTCCCAGTGATACATTCACAGCCTCCTGCATTGGGTCAACAGAAACAATGCATACTAGTTCTAGTCGCTTAAAGATACCTTTAAAAAGCATCTAAATATGAATATGAAGCTCCAGAGCCAAATTAATAATGTAGCCAAGCATTCTTTTGAGTGTTTCTCACAGTTTATTAGCTGGATTTAGATAGTGTATGGTAATTTAGTAAAGGCCAAGAACATATAGAGTTTATGCTACATCTACATTCCTTTTATTTTTTGTGTATATCGTCTTTAAGTTTTCCAGTACCATGGTCCTTTATTCCAAATGGAACTGCAGAAATGAAAGTAAAAGATCCATATGCAGATTGTAACATCAGGGGTTACACTTTTAGATATAGATCTTGAAATGTCATCGGAATAGTTAAATCTCGTTATGTATGCTTCCTTGGCCAAATGTGATTCAGCTTAGGCCTTGTGATATATATGAGCCTCACAGCCACCAAGAAACTGGTGGCCTGGACCTACCCTTGTAAGCATTGAAGCAAATGCCTAAATGACAAAAGTTACCTCGGAATCTTTTCTTATCTTACTTGTTTCTGCCTTAATCTAGCTTATATATATATATATGTAGTATTTAAAAGAACAATTTATCAATTTAATATAGAGGGATATTGAGCAACTTGCCTTCTCGCAGGTGTAGCATTGCTCTTCGAAGCTTAAACTATTCCATTCCGTTTTCACCTTGGACTTCGCGGTTGAACAGATTTTCACCCATTGTTCTATGAAATCACTGAATATTTCGCCAAAAGAAACGTACTTTTAAATGGCATGTACAAACATTGGTATAGCTGTTCTTTTAATGAATAACAGCTTTCATTCCACTCATAGAAAAATATCTAATACAGTATCAATCTACTGAGATCCAAATCAAATATATCCACCTAGTGTAACAAGAAAAGCATGATATTACTAAACTATATCAGTTTAAGACCATATACAACATGTGCTTTGGTCCATTTTAGGTAAATTCTTAATGACTTTAAGAAAGATCATCAAGGTGCTTTCTAATGTTATGGCCAACATGTTCCTCAAAAGTTCTTTCTGTAAAGTTGTTTGTTCGTTTCCAACTATTTTGGTGTTTTCACGTACAAGAAGCGAGAAAGAGATCCTTGTGCCCCAGTTTCAATTGACGTAAAGTTAGAAACATGCCAGGGTAAGGAAAGCAATTATTGTGTAGTTACATTTACCAAAAGTAAAAGATTCAAACTATTCTTGTTTTTGTAGGCTTTCTAGATTCCATCAAGAATATGGCATATCTAGGGAATAATACATCTTACGGCTCACTAATACCTATCCATAAAGAAAAGATTATCTGAAAGAGACGTATGCACCCGTTACATAAAAATGAGAAGAGTTGTCCCATCAACACGGCACTGGAGGACAACGAAGTACGTCTTTAACGTTAGATAAGTAGAAATCCTGCATGATTTTAGAGTAGGTACCTGGACATGGTTCCATCATCTGGAATGGACATGAGCCCCTTTATACCACCACAGCGGCTGTGACCAACGACCACAATGTTCTCAACCTGATTCCATAGCCATGTGGATGTGATAGGAAGTTGATAAGTTTGGGAAGAGAAGACCCTGGACAAGTGGTTGGCTTCTAATCCATGAACTTAGATATGATCACGATTTCATCTTTCCCAAATTACTGGACTGAATTAGGATAGGTGCTCGGAAAAATTAATTGAATGATGCAAATGAGTCGGTATGAGTCATTTCAGTCACTAGACAGCACTGCTTGTAAGGCATGCATGAAGATTAGACTCGCATCTCGTCCACCAACAGTGAACATGGTGGAGCCAGTTCATTTCAACGGATATATTAAAGTAGCCGTATATAAAAAGAGATGTGACAAAAGTAAATGTCATAAAGAAGGGCCAAAAAATGCGTTCACCTTAAGATGCAAGACCGCATATTCAATGGCTGCACCCACACCAGAGTACTTTGTCTGAAGCAGGGGAAAGTCAAAACGGACAATCTTTGGGATTATTACAGTAGATTGTTTAACTGAAAAGTACTACTAGATAAATAACTATATGTTCCATCTAATAAGATTATTGGCACACAACACGAAAACTGAGATCTCACTAGACAAATATTATATTCATGAAATACGTTCAAAATATCTTGGTGATGAAATCGTAGATACGCAGACTCAAAATTTTATGCTAAAGAGCGTGGAGGTTCGAATGCTCTTTCAAAGCATAATATTAAGAATGCTCATTCAATGAGCAAGCTTATATTTCTTAATTTTAATAGGATTCTTTACGAGCGTTATTTTTATCTATTATTATCTAAAAATAATCAAGTTATTAATGGCTGCACGAAACCAAGAAATAACCTTTCACGTGCGAAATTATAAAAGATCCTTTTAAAATTAAACAATTCTGTCGAATTGAGTATGATTATATGTGTGATAGCATCTACTATACCAAGAATATCAATGAATCCGATTATTGAAATTGCTCGAGATCCTTTTTTTAACTTCTAGAATCTATTTCTTTGATCAAGATCTCTCTTACTAACTGGAATCAAAAATTAGTAGATATATTCTGCCTAAAATGAGAATGGGCTAAGATTATGAACTTATAATCTATAATTTGATAATCGAGTCGATTCTATGATTATATGAAATATTAAATGTCTGGCAAAAAAAGTGTCCCAGAGATAACTAATGGTGATGTTAATAGCCTATGGATATGCTCAGAAAAGTATATCCTGTTATTAACATTTCCCCAAGGAGTCGGTGATCGAAGGCGCCGATAAACTAAATGTCAAAGTGTTAATTAAGCAAAACCTGATCATATGGCGGGACCATGTTGGCAATGTTTCGGACCATAAAGGCCTCTCCTGGTTGAAAGTTGAGGATATGAGAGGGGCATACTCGAGAATCTGAGCAAGCGAATACCAGAAACTGCCACAGAGATTTAGTAGTATTAAAGACTTGCATTATGTACCGTTATCACTTGATAAATACGTGAAACTCGCATTAAAATAATACATCAAAAGAGCAAACTAACCTTGGGACTCTGGCCTTTGGCAAGTTCACCGTACAATTCCGGATCTTTCCTAGAAAACAGAGAAGCATATGCTAATCTTCATTCACAGTACACAATTAATGGGAAAAGCAAATCTTCTGGAGTCTGAACTCTTTACGTTTCAGTATAGAAACGTGTAAAAGAGATTGATAAGTGAGGTAACTTTCAGATAAGCACCGAGCCAAATGACCAAGAGTTGTTCGGAACTTGCATGAAAATGGAAGATTCAAAACCCGACATACATAGACAGCATATTCAAAGAAAAAAATAAGCGTACTCAAATTTCTCGGTCTTGAAGTGGATAAAACCAGACTTTATCCGTTCAACCGGATTGAACCCTTTAGAACCGGCACCCTCCAATTCCGCCGTTATCTGCTTGACTTTTGCGGCAGCGACGCTTCCAAGGTCAGCTTTCTCTCTGATGACGAAGACAGATCAAGAGCTGTCAGTTTAGTCATCGGGACCTAAATTGAAGAACTCGTTCGTGGTTGCCCACCCGTAACTCGGTTGATCGGATATGGAAAGAGATCATAAGATTTTTAAGACCAAAGAGATGGGAGTGATTTGTGGTTGTAATGAAATCACATGAGGAATACGAATTGAAACTGACGTTGTTGTTTTTATTACCTGAGAAGATTGGTCAGTCCTGCAATGGCGCCCTCGTATGAATCCGTTGCCATGCTTTATTTCTCCTGAGAAAACACAGACAAAGAAACCAGAGGTCATTTCTTTTGTTTTTGTATCTGAAATGGTTTTGAATATGAACTATTAATCCACAGTGCTTCAAAACAACACAAAGATCTTATGATTATATAAATAAGGAACTCTTATTTTCATGGCTTCCAAAGATGATTGAGTTGAGATGTAACAGTTTATGAAATGATTATTTATGGGAAATTAAAGATGCAAATGAACCATCAGAAACAAAACTGAGAAATTAAAAAAGACTCAAAGACTGATGATCTTGATGATGATGTGTGGATCCGAACCGGGACCGGTGTAGTTACTGGAAGAAGATTCTGGTTAACGATGTCTGCTCACGCTCAACTCCTTGTTCCAGTTGCCAAAAAAGGTAAGACTTTCCGCTTCCTATCAAACATCAACAATAAAACCAACAAGACCACTCAGCACTTAGGAAAGTGAGTTTAAGAGAGAGTGAAAATATGCATTTTATTCAGCACTTTATGCATTTGAAGTTTAATTTATTTACACCTAAGATTTCCCAGCTCTGTGGGCAGTCTTAACAATAAATGAATTTAATCGTTTAGCTAGGATATCGACAAAGGATATAATTTAAAGTGCACCAAAATAGTCGAGGAGGTTATTGAGAGCTGGTTACTGTAAAGTTCTAACGTATTTACCGCTTAAGAAATCTAACCCTAACATCTAATCAGTCTTTTTTAGTGGTAAGTTGTAGATAAGTCTTTTTGTCCCATTACTTGATTTTTCAGTTCTGATGTGTGGAGAAAGGTCCCTCGAAGTCATCTGATACCGTTAGATTGTTCATATTCACATAGCTACTGAGTAAGGGCAACTCCAACCCTCCTCTAAAATGGAGGAGGATCGGCAGATTGGAGTGATTTTTCACTCCAATCAGACGCTATTCTCTCCTCCATTTTGGAGTAGAGGAACAGTGTTCCTCCAAATTTGGAGGAACACTGTTCCTCCTCCATTACTATTCTTTTTTTTTCGTTTTTCTTTTTTTTCTTTTTCCTTCCTTTTTTATTAATTCAATTTTTTAATTTTTTATTCTTTATTTTTTTATTTAAATAATATTTCAAAATTTTCATTCTATATTTATTTAAATAATTATAATTTTATAATT